>VWZT01016417.1:113875-150920 GCA_013397055.1 Pachycephala philippinensis | reverse complement strand
ACCTTTACCAGAAACAGGAAAGTGGATAACTGATGCACAAAGAAGGCTCTTCCTAGGAAACAAAAACCTCAAAAGTTTTAAGAATGTGATTTTTCTCTGTTTGGTAATGCATTTTTTAGGTATGAATTTGTATTTTGGCATTCAAAAAATCCAATTCCCCCACCTACTTTATTTTTATTTTTTTCTCTTATTTAGCTTTTAAGGAGGAAGAAAAATAACCAATGTCACGTATTGCTTTGGATGTAAAAGTTGAAACAATTTGGGTTCATGAATAGAGATCAAGCAGTCCCTGTTTCCTGAAGAGTGAGAATGGGGATTGATAACAGTCACACACAAAAGGAGTAATGCTTGGTATTTTCCAAATTATGACACACCCTGATAGCACACTTACAAAGCACACTTTTTGCCTTCCAAAACTTGCTCTGCCGTGGTTCTTGAGTAGTGATGCATGAAAAGCACTCCTGTGCCTGCCTGGTGCTTGTATTGCCCACATGGAATGCTGAAAAGTGGCAGCTCCTTGTGGGGCTGCCAGCCAGGAGCCCTTCCAAGCACAGGCTGTTTTGCACTAGCAAGAACCCCTGCAGAAACGGAGCCAAAGGAAGAGCAGAGCTCACTCCTGCTCGAAGTTTGCAATGGGCCAGAGGGCCAGAGACAGCCAGGGCACGTGTATTGCCTTGGAGGCACAAGTGCAGCAGGCAGGAACAGAGTTGGAAGGGCCCAGAGGAGCCCCGGCAAGGGGCTGTGCTCAATGACTCACAGGACAAGAAGCAACCCCTGGGGGCCACCCTGGGAGCCTAGATGTGGGGCACGAGGGTCACCTTCGTGGGGCATGAACAGCTGGCAGCAAACTGGTCAAAAGGGACCCCAGAAACCCTGAGCAGTGGTTATGCTTGATGCTGCAGAGGAAGGCAAAAAAGCCCCAGAAAACTGTGGCACTCTGTCCCACAGGAAAATTCCTTCCTGATCTCAGCACTGGTACAGGCTATTCTCTAGGCATGTGAGTAAGACCTGTCTCATCGTCCCACAGGTTGGTCACACCTCCCAGAAGATGTCCAGACCCTATTCTGCCTCAGCGTGGAGCCATCTCAGGGCCTTGTGAAAGTGGCCACACTCAAATGTATGCTGAACTAGCACATCCTGAAACAATTAGCTCTGGCTGTGCTATTTGGATTCCCATACTGTGCTGTATCTCGCAATAATCCAGACTGGAAGTAACAACTTCCTATATAATTGGCACTGAGTGCCACATCAAAATAAAATAAATAGTCACATCTTTTAGCCACTGTAGGTGGAATTTTTTTTGGAAGTGCAAGTGAGAGTTGATTTTTTTCTTTAGTTTTTAATTATGGCCATTGATGGCCTGATCTGAGATTTATGTATCATCCCAAACATTTTCCTGTGGCCTCCTGTTCCATGGGCACTTTAGTGTGAGGGTTTTCAGTACAAAGCAAGTGCTGTTTACAGCACTGGAGTGCAGCAACTCTGCTGACACCCTTGGGTTCAGGTGGCCCAAAGTTCATTGTCATGCTCAAGACACCTGACCAAACACAGACCATGTATGTCTCCCTCCTCTAGAGCCCTTTGCCAGCCATGTTTCAGGCAGCTGCTGTAGAAATAAAGGAGGAAGCTTTAATGATGTATTGTGCTTGGCCGCCCTTGCCTGGTGCTTTTGGCTGGCAGGGACATGTTTCACCGTCGAGGCAATATCCAACATTTCCTTCTGCTGTTTAAAAAGATCCTCTGGAGGGATTTTGTTAGTGAGCAACACATCTGACATCATGCTAGAGCTGCTCTAATATAGGCAACGTTAGCCCCAGTCTTTGAAGCACAATAATCCTTTGCATCCTATGGTTTAACTTTTGTGATTGCCCATTTCACAAGTCCAGCTCGGGTGGCTTAGTGATGGGAGAGGCAGCAGGTGCATGGGAACATGTCCTGCCTTGCTTCATTCTGGACTTCACTCTCTGATTATTACTACTAATGTTTCCCATGGGGAACATCAGTCCTTTTCATCCACATCTGTAAGAGTGAGACTGTTGGAACAAATAATCCTAAGGGCAATATCATTTTGGCAGTGCGAGCTAGCACAAGGTGGAAATTAAATGGAAGGGAGCTGGGTGCTTTCAATGTCCAAATTCAGCAGCTCTGTTAAGAAAACTTTTCTTGGAAATGAAAGAACAGGGTTATAAGTGCCGACTGTTTATTTCCACCCGCTAGAGATTATTTCACGCCTAATCTATTCACTTCAGTGGGAGGTGCAAATGTTAGGTACTTCCCTGAAGAGAGCGTGAAAGGTCAAATCCATCCAAGGCCTCCTTCCTTCTGCAGGGCACCCAAAAGCCATGCACTGGTCCCTGCAGGGCCATCAGGCACTGAGTGAACAGCAGCTGTATGAGCAAAATCCATGAGTGCTCTGTCAGTCTCGTAAGGTCTTTCAGGGATTTGTATTGCCCAAAAAGAAATGCTGATGTTTAGGAACCTTTGAATTTGGATTTGGTCCCCCATAATTAATGTCCTTTCTATAAATTGATGAAACAGGCTGAGAAGGGGCAGGCAAACATGGTTCTCCACCTTCTTCCTTTCTTCTCCCCCCCACTTCTTTTCTTTGGGGTGTGGTTGACTGGTTTTTTGGGCTACCACTCCGTTGGCATATTTTAATTTTGCCTTATCTCTTCTTTTTTTCATCTTGCTCTATTATTGCTGTTTTTCTCCCATTCTCACCTACATGAAGCATGAACTTCACAGATTTCTAAATGAGATTTCCAATCTAGGATGTCCTGGCAGGCTGGAAACAGGGAAAAATGTCTTCAGTTCAGGTCAGCTTTCTCCCATGGTAAGGCACACTGCCTGTTGCTCATAGCCTGCTCTGTGTTCAAGCAAGCACATTTGACAAAACAAATGATTCAGAATAGATCCTGTGCTGGCATAAAACATCATATTTCTTTGGAAATCTGCTGAGTACTGAGCCAACACACAAGTAAAGCAACCTGATTCCTTTGACAGGACTGGGTCTGCAGGAAGAGGCAATATCTTTAATTACCTGAATTGGTACGGTTGCAAAAGTAGCCAGCTTTAGGCAAGAGCTCCTCTTCAAGCTTACAAGAGAAGCAGCTTCTTTCAAAGAAGAGAGTTGAGAGGGATTATTCAGAGTTTAGTCCTTCTGACAAGCTGCATTATTTATTTACTTTAAAGTAGAAGTTCTAAGGCTGAAAAACTTCGTATTAAAGCTGCAGATTGCTTTACAGATACAGTGTTTGTTTCACAACAAATCTTTGGAACTTTCTACATACTATTTCTTTAATTCAAAAGTCAACATTTTCTGACAATAACTTTTACATAATTTCTGTAGAAAAATGCTGGGAGAAAACATCTGGTTTTCTGTCTCTCTATGAAGCAACTGCTCAAGAATGAGTTATGGTCATGCATACAGAATTTATTACAGGATCTATTACAGGATCTTACTTTAGTAAAGTAAAAGCAATATGGGCTGCCTAGCATAGTTCCCCATCTCCTTTGGAGAGACGTGGTGTGTTTCTTGGGGTTGTGTCTACAGACTCTGCAGAGCCCAGAGTTTTAACACTGTCATCATAGCTGGTAGTCACTTGGGCCACCAGTAAGGGTATCTCTGCTGTCACTCGTCATCACTTTCAGCATTTCTGCCTCCTGTGCTCTTGCCAGTGCAAACTGCCGCCAACATCAAGAACGTTGTTCTTTATACAAGTCACCGATTATGAGGTATTGCAGCAATAAATAAGGGCTGCTACGTGGCACCAAGACTGTGGTAAAAATCCCCCAAACTCAATATCCATATGAAAAATCACCCCATCAAATGAACAGAAGCAGCTCTCATACAAAGAAGAAACAGGTAAAGAAACCAGGTAAAAAAATTAATTTCAAAATGGCATGGCAATGGAAAGATAGGAAGGGTTTTTCCCACAACTTTAAAAGCCCTATAGGAAAGCAGAGAAGACCTGCCTGCCCTGTGTGTGGTTACAGCAAGGTCCCTGACAGACCTGGAGAATGAAGATGGGACAGTGGGGACAGGCTGAAGGGCACTGTCTGGCCACCCAGGGGGCTGTCACAGACGGCTGGACTGTGGCAGGTGGCATGAGGACAAACCCCCACCAAACAGACTGGGACAGCAGTGGCAGAAGTGATGGGAGCGGGCATGCATTCTCCACGGAAAACAAAACTGAGTCACTGGCCCGGCCTGAAGGATAATTTTAGTGCGGAGGGTGAAATCCAACCCTCTCCTTCAGCATGACATGGGCTGTGACGTAGAGCTGGCAACTCAGCTGCTGCTGTTTCAGGAACGTCAAAGCTGTTTATCAGCCCTGAGCAAGCGTGGGAAAAACCTTGGCGGGGAGCAGGGGGAGCCCAGCAGGTTTTCCTTTCATTTCCTCTCCTTCCCTTTTGCTCACGAGCCCCTTGGCCTGGCGTCATGGAAGCCTGAGCTGAGCCCAATTAATGGTGATGGCCGGGTGCTGAGGGCATGAGCAACACCCTCGTGCACAGAGCGAGCGCACAGGGGCACAAAGGGTAAGCCCAGATGTGTAACACACACACGTAATTTTGTTACACATTGCAAGGCAGGGGCTGGGAACCCTCCATGACATTGGTGCTGCTGCACCAATGCCTCCAGGCCTCTGAGGGCCCCACTGGCTGAGGCTGTGATGTTGGCACAGAGTTATCAGGAAGGCAAGAGCAGGCAGAGAGCAGAATTATTGTTCCCACCTTGCAGAGTGGGAAAGAAAGGAGTCTGAAGTAGATTCCTATGGATGTAGTGGTGAGAAGATTAATTCTTCAGTCTTCAAAGGCAGTAGGCAGCACCCTTTTAAAAGCACAAACATTCCTGTAGATAAATAGGCAGGTCATCAGTCATGCACTCACATCTGCAAAATGTGTGGTGCTGGGCTATTTGTCTTTGTTTCAAAGTATCATTCTGCAGCTATGTGCATCACTTCATTCAGTATGCAGTTTCAGGCTCTACGCTGAAACAACCATACCAAACCACATGGATCTTTACCCTGGAGTGTGTTAAACCAGTAGGCACTCAAAAGTTGTGTCTGGAAATTTACCTTAACATCTTCAGAGCAGCATCTTGTCCTACATTTCTGACAGTTTTCTGTAACTACTGATTGGAAAAAAAGTTTTTTTCCTCTTCCCTTACAAAGCAGTAAATGCTCAGGAGTGTTTAAAAAGCTTTTCAAGCTTTCTCCATTTGTTCCTATGCCTAAGTGCAGATGTGAAGATTAAATATGTATGTGTCTGAATCCGTGATGAACATGCAGCTTCCTGGAAAGGTAGCTGATTGAGACCTCCAGATCTTTATACCCAGGGACCTCTGTCTATTTGTGTGGGTGCCCTTTTGAAATCTTTATTCCATATAGTTAGGGAGTAAGCCACTGATGATCTCATGATGCGCGTTTCTGTCATGTGGGAACATCCTGAAGTCTGCCTCCAGCATCAGTTCATGGCCAAGGATGCAGAAGATGCAGGATGTGATACAACAGCCATGCCAAGACCTCTCATCAGCTGGTATTTTGGGACAGCAGCAATTGCACATGAGCCAACACTGGTCTCTCTGTTGGACACCCACATGTAGTTCAGGGTATGTTACTCGTATTTGCATATGGCTGGCACTGCTCTTGCACTTGAGATAGAAGTGCTGGCAAAATAAAGAGCTCAAGCCCAGCTCAGATCCACCAAGTATTGAGATGCTGAACTCTGAAATACACTGAAATAAATGCAAGTGAGGGTTGCAAACACAGTTTGGAAGTGGACTTCACTGATGTTAGGAAGTAAAGGGCGGTGGGAAAAGAGATGCAAGCCTGCAAGGATTAAGTGTAAGCACTAAAATGAAATGAACTTCAAGGTGAGAAATACACTGATTCTGTTAGTGTCCCAAAATAAGAATATCATATTGTTTAGAGATTTCTTGACTAAAATTGACTTTGATGATGGATTTTTGTGCTTCTTCCTATGTTCTTCATGAAAGTTGGCACTCCCTGGTAAATGGCAGCACTTCTGTGGTGCGCAGCAGGGCTTGAGGCAGCAAAATCTGTCCCTAATACTAGAGTTAAGCAAACTGTTAAAATAGGAACTGAACCAAATGCCCAGATCTCCTCCCCAAACTCAAACTAAACCTTTCTTTGAGGTTCAGGAATGTTTGGTTAACTTTAAATAAAACAATGTTGTGTTTCTACACATCCTGCTTTCAGCAAAGACTCCAAGCAGAAACACAAAAATATGGCAGGCACATATATGTTTGCACTATTTCTGGCCCAGCTGAAACCAGGAAACACTGGAAACCTCACAAAATCAGCTTTGCCTCACAGACTATCCAGCTACCAGGTTCTGTTGCTGTTAGCCCACAGAATACAATATAACTCACGTACATACCAATTTATTATTAATTTTTCACCCAGTAAGTGTGATAAACAAGTTTCCCAGACTATCAGGCATATGAACCCCCCATTTTTATGCAATTGCAGCAGCGTTCTATACAGCTACCTTACATCCCTTTGATGCTTCTTCTTATTGAGTCACTGGTGTAGTTGCATGAAGACAAAACGTCTCTTGTGGTACACGACAACAAACCAAAGCACATCATAACAAAGATAACAAACCAGGCATACGCACGTTGTGCTTCATACTTGGTTTGTGGCTCATTTAAAATACGTAATCCTGAATTCTTCTGCTTGATATCTCTTTGACAACTCTCTGCATTGGATTTGTAGAGCATAAATATGAAGACAACAGCATTGTTTTAGAGGAACATATTTGGCTGTATAAAATTGCCCTGCATGTCAGGGCAAAATTTTTAAAGCACTTCTGTGTACCACACTTTTGCAAATTTGCAAATTCATATTTAAAGGAACATTTAATGTTATTGCTAGAAACTATATCACTGTCAGCAAAACATAATACAGACATCCTGATTACCCAGCTATCTGCTTGACCGCAACAAAGTCATCCCAAATGATTCAGTACCACAGCTTCATGCTTGCTAGCCAGATTTATTATATTTTCCAGATTCTAACAAGACACATATTAAGAAATGCATGTTAATCATTGTCCTAATGAGAACAATATTCAGTTAGCATTTAGAGTGTCACACAAAAAATACAGAAGGCGAGTACAGAATAAATGCACTCTAAATTCAAGGAAACCCAATCCTTCTTTCCACTAGCATGTTTCAGTGAAACGGCCCTCTCCAAGAGAAATTTTTAATGAACTACCTAAATTTTAACGGGTACGCGTATGTGCTTTCATAAGGCATGGGGCAAAGTAAAATGCCACTCTGACCACAACTGTGAAAGAAAAACAACCACTGTCCCACTTGCTTACGTACAAAAAGCTATGAGTATATAAAGCACTAAAAGCCTGCCCAGCATCTCTCCTCTGGAGACACCAAACTTCCCAGTGTTGCACTGTTTATAGCTAGATGAATTCTGGAGCAAACAACTACCCAACATGTGTAAGAGGACAAGAATCTGTCTTTAAATTTATTTGCAAATAATAAATAAAATGCATACCTTACAGAATAAACCAGTTAATCTCATTTGGTAAAAGTGCAAAACCCATCACACTTCTGAGAGTCTCAAAGGTGCATGAAGGTGTGGTTTGAAATTTCTAACCCAAAATATGTGCACTTCCTGCGCTTTTTTGGTTATGTGGAGATAATAAGATTCGAGATGCTGATGAAACAGCAAATAAAAAAGGCATCAATGGAGTAGGTGCAAAACAAAGCAAGATTGTCATGTGTGCTTAGATTGCAGTGCCTCACTGCCACACCACACAGAGGACATCTAAAACCTGTGCCTCCCATTCCTCCCTCCTGCCTCCCTACACAGGTCACACGCTCTGTCTTTCACTCCATCCTGACCACCAGGCACTGTGTGAGCACTGATTCAACCTTTACTGACTATGCACTAAGAACGGCTTTTCTTTTTTTCAAATCTCCCTGGAATTATAAAGGTGTTTCCACACCTTAAGTAAAGACTTTTGAAAACAGTTACCAAACATTAAGGCCGATTAGAGTGCAGTACCTTTTAATCCCTTTGCATAGGTTAAAACTAGTATTGCCTTGAGAAGTGAGTGCTGAAGTAAAATATGACTGAAAAATGTCTCATCACACCCTACTGGAAGCTTTCTCCAAAAGGGTAGTAAATGCACAAAAAAACTTCGGCTTACTGTTTTTGAAGGTGTACCTCTCCCCCCTTTCCTTCCTTTCACACCGTTCTCCCAAGAAACAGGAAAGTATTTTTTGCATGTCAGCTAGCATTACATGAATAAAGCTACCCAATTTTTTCCTCAGAAAGAACAAAAATTAGCTCAAAAATTGACTACCAGCTTCCTGAAGAGCAGAAAGAAGGAAAAAAAACCAAAACAGAACACAAAGCAAATTAAACCAAACGAACAAATTTCCACAGTTTTGATGTATATTGTTTAAAATGGCATTTTTCACTTAGGGATGAGGTCTTATGCAAGTTACCTTTCCCTTCAAGTCTCCAGAAGTAACAACAAAATTTAGCTTTTTCTTCTAGACAGTACCATTGCTGCCATCTGCTTATGCTTTGTGTTCCTGAAAAAATAAATAATGAAATCTTTGCAAAAGGAAAATCAACCTTAAATAAATAGTATCTAGAAATATTATCTTAACGGTAACTATATAATACTACAAGTGCATCACTAAACAGATTAACGTGATTTAAAGAGATCTTTTGTGTTACATATTTTACTCAGTTATATGCTTATGTTCTCTCTCAAGTGAAAACTTACAAATTCCAAAAAGAGCAACAATTAGCTTGAAAAATCAGCTTAGATGTCAATAACTGACTACTAATAACCATCCTCTTGGCTAATATTTGTTTGCCCAGGGCAGCCAGTGTCCATAATCAGCATTCATCTTTCATCCTTGTCAGCTGGGCTGCCTGGCAGGTGCTGGGTGGGGTGAACACGGAGGGGTCTGCGATGCCCGGATGGATGTCAAAGAAGCGAGTGGAGGTTGTCACGCTGTAGTTCTTGGTGTAGGTTTCCTGTACTGGGTAACAGTCTTTGACGGTGTAAACGCCGACCCAGGATTCCGCTGCAACCAAGCAGAAATGTGACTACTTTAGGTGACAAGAAAAGACAAATTTGTCATGATGATGTCAGTCTCTTTTAAGTCATTGTTTCTGTTTAACATTGTCTATTCAGAACCTCATTACCATGTTATTTTTTAAAAATTCCTATTCTTTTCAAACACTTCTAGTGGTTCATTATCTCAAGACTACACTCAATGCTGATCTCCTTCAGGTATGTGATGTAGCAAGTCTGTCCCATTTTTAACTTCAGTTTAATTCCACAATGTGTTAATCTCAGAGGTGTTCCCTAACTCTCTTTCCCCCTTGGTCTCTGTCATCACCTCTACCTTCTCCACTACGCTATTTAGGTAGTGGCAGTAACACCACTGAAGTGGTTTCCTTTGAATACTCTTCACTTTTATCTCTCTTTTATTAACCTTACAAACACCTTCTGTGATCATTCTTTACTCCTTCAATCATACCCCATCCTGTTGTTTTATGCATTTCAGATCTCTTGATAGCAGAAATTCATGATGTTAAAATTACCTACTGTGACCATAAATCAGTTCCTGTTACAAATCTTTCTAGTCCCAAGGACACTTATTTTCTCCCACCCAGCAGCAATCACACACATTTATTTTCATTATTTCCAGTTTTGTGTCATATGCTGTACCACAACCACATTACCAGAAATAAATAAATGGTGACACGAAACACACATATACCGTATCCAAAGAAAGGTGGCAAGCTGAGCAATATCTGAACATACCTCTTTAGGGCATGCTAGTATAGCAAAAACATTCTGACCAAATTAATATGGCTTTGAGTATACAGAAATGAAGGCACCTTTTACTCAACAAATCTCTCAGAATTTTGAATAAAAAGTTATGGCAAAATATGATGCTACCAAAGTAGCCTGTATCGCCCCTGAGACTTTGACAATTTTAAAAGAAAAATAACTTTCAGAATCCAAACCAATATTAGCTGAAAGGTACATAGGTAGATAGACAACTCTCACACATTATATTTATAAATGATCATACAGGAAAGCACTGGAGATACAAAATAATACAGGATACAAATCACACATCATTAATTGAATGTATCTGGATATAAAGTTCCACAAAAATTCCAAAAATACCAGCTCTGAAAAAAGAAATAATTCTTGGAGTGAGTGATAATTTGCCTCTAGCAGAATACTAGAGGATATATCGACCTAGTTACAGAAGTCTAATGATCTTACCCTTTATTCTCTACTTCATTTGTTCTGCTTTTATTCAAGAAAGAAGTATTTTCCTCTGGCTAAATGCTCAACTTCATAACCAGCCTCTATATTAGATGTCTATAACCATAAGCATTCATTAGCAGAATAGTCCCATAAATTTCACAGAGGTTTTAAAATTATTTTTATAGTTGTCTGGGTCATCAATAAACCAGAGATGAAATTGAAGCCAAAGTGCTAATAAATTGCTATGCATTCAAAATCTAACATACTGTACCTCAGAAAATTCATCCTCCTTTCTTTTATGATGCAAGTGTTCAGCTGCCAAGTGCAGAAATAACCCTTGTGAGCAGACATTTCTTACCAGTATAGAGGATAACAAAATTTAGGCACATATTAAGGATTTCAGTGGCTGCAGAACCATGTGCAGATAAACACTGACACCTGCTTTGTTTCTGTTATGCAGACTCTAGTTTGAGTGTGCCCTTAATTATAGTACTAATTCTTCTCTAGATAAATTTTGGATACAGGCTGCCAGATTCAGACACAAAATGATGCTGTTCCATGCCAAACTGTGTGATATGAAATACAATACAATCGAGTCCCTTGAACATATTTAATCCTGCTGAGATATGAAACATTCTCCTAATAAAATGCATTGTTATTAAAATTATATTCTGTGCAAAGGGCATTTTTATTACTTCTTCCAGAGAACTTTATAGAAATATGGAAAGCTGGGGTGAAACACAAATAATTTTATTTTTCCCTGTGCAGCAGAGACGTTGATTATTATTAAAATAAAACAAAAGCATGCACGTACATTTCCTGGCTGGTTTTCTGTCAGACCATTCCTGTACCATAACTTCATCTCCAGGTCCCCCAATGTAGTACTGATCTTCGTAAGTTGAATTGGCAGGAATATCATATGGATCCCATGGCTCTGTCAGAGCAATCTTCGAGCAAAGCTTTGTAACTTGTTCAATCTGAAACATCACTGCATCTTTGTAGAGCAATATATATTCAAAGAATCTGAAACATTAAGGAAAAGCAATTAATAGATATATATAGTCTTTTTCTATCCTAAGCAAGGCACATTGCTGATATGTAAGCTTGCCTTTGACTTCTCGGTATAAGAACATTTCCACTTGCATTAAACTTTGCCAAACTTTCAGAAACGCTAACCAGTTGGGCTGAAATTTCCCATGCTGAAAGTTTGTCTCAGCTGATTCTTTCCAAAATAAATACATCAGGCTGAACTGGTTCAGCCATTTCTGAGAACAACAGAACAACTTTTCTGAGAACAACTGAGAGAAAAACATGTTATTATTCCTAGTTTTGTTTTGGTTTTTTTTTAATAACTGTTTCATTAAAAAGCTCTAGTGCCTCCATGTTTTGGAGAAAGGACTTAAAATTTTGGCAGGCGAAAAGTTTTTATTAAAAGTTGCCCAGATTTCGTTTAATTATAAGCCTTTGAAAAAAATCTGCTTGCATATGCTGGATAGATTCACTTCTCCATGAATGTGGTAGAGCCTTCCTCTGTACTGGCTGGATGTGGTATCTGCCATCCTCACAGATGTTCCTCCATGGCAACACACACAGCTTAAGTGGGACATGGTGGTGGTGAAGGGGGAAGTTCATGGTCCCAAGTGCAGAATTGAGAGGGTCACCCTCCTAAAGGCACAGTTTCTCTCCGGAAGCCACCAGAGCCAAGAAATAGTGAAAGGTGAAAGCAGAGGAGCAAAACAGTAAGGCAGAGATAAGGAGAGGTGTGGAGCTCAGTGAGCATGAGAGGCTAGAAGGTGAAGTCAACAAAATGGATAGTTAATAAGGATTTAAAACCAATCTTCTATTGAGTATGAAGTGACCAACCCGTGCTCTCAGGAGAGACATTTATAAGAGATAAACCTTTATATGGACACTTTCATCTGGTTAGTGTTTACAGCAGTCTGGTCTGCCACTAACACTGTGACATTGCTTCCGTACCTATAAAAAGCAGGTGGCATGGTCCTTATCTTTTAGTTGAGCACAAAACCAGAGAGAAACAGAAAACCAAAATTATCAGAAGTATCAGCTGATCTTGAATACTCAGCTGGAAACAGCAGAAGCCTAACTTCTCCAGGGTACTCTGCATTACCAATCAGATGATAGGTTGTTCAAAGCACGTCTCAAAGCATCGCTACGCGTGCTCTGCACCTTTTGCAAAGGACTTATAGGGGTCACTTTCTAAACCCTTCGAAACTCTGCATTCATTATTAGAGGCTTCCCTTGAACATCTCAGCTCAAGTATTTGGCTACAGGCTACTGTTATGCAGGGAATCTAGAGATAAGGAAGGGAATAGCTTCATCTTTCCATCTGTAATTCCTTGCTTCATTCATAATGCTGCCTCCATTTCCTGCAAAAAAAAATGCCTTGGGTGTCTTTGGACACAGACATCTTCTGCTTCACAAATCTGATGGTAGTCCCTAACACTATTCATCCTGTGCCATCAGAAAGATGGGAAGCTAGTTAAAAACACTGGATAATTCATGTAATTAAAGAGATGGTGCACAAAAGCAAGAGCAGACCCTTCTCTATTTCCTAACCGCTGCATGTTTGTCTTTTCAGTCCTCACATTCTTTTGGGGAGAAGGCAACGTTTACATAAAATGGGGTTGAAACCAAAACAATTTACAGTCTTAATTTTCGCACTACACAATTGCACCAGACAGCAGTAACTTCACCCACCACTGATATAGTGGCATTTAAAGGTTGCATAATGAGAAGTGTCTCAGCACGGCTAAAAGCATCTGAGCAACATTCCCATCACTTCTTGAGAGGATCATTTATCCAGCATGTGCTGAAACACAGGCAGGCTAACGCCATTAGCCAAATTGAATGGAGTGAAGGAGAATATAAAATGGACAAGGAAGCTGACATGATGCAAACTGGGGCCCATCTCTCACACACAACCTCACAAAACATGGGATGTAGCTGGTCCCACTTTCCATATGGGACTCAGTCACTGGGAACTTCCCCCACATTGACAAGACTCACACAAACAGGCTGATAAACTGCAAGGCCATATATGACCTTCCCCAAGGTAAATCATTCCCCTGCCTGTATCTTAAAATATTTCTGCTTCTGCCATGACTTTCACTAACCTAAACTCGCCTGCCATTTTTTTAAAGGCAAGGTTTCTAAAATCATGGTGCACTACTGAAGAATTCAGTGTCTTTATAAACTATTTTCTTACATAAACCCAATCTGAGACCACATATGGACATACATAACTTTTTATATCACATTTGGTCCAGGGAACATACAAATACTAAAATTTAGAACACTAAAATACATTTATTTATGTGCTTTCAGTAAGAGTCTAATGACCCAACTACTCTTCAGCTGGCTGCCCAGCAGCTCCCATAAAAGTGGGATGGGAAATGCCTTGCAGAGGAACCTATCACCATGTTTGAGACATCAGAGTGATAATATATTGGTTTTGTAAAAGAACAGAAAGTCCCAGTGTATCACAAACTACTGGGAATAAAAATTAAACTATTACATTTCTTTTTTATTTTAAATCCTCACTTAAAACTTAATTCACACAGAAATTTTCCGCATTTTTAACAATCTTGCAGACAGCAAGATGGGCATAATGAAGCAACACAGTAAATAAAAATGAGGAAAATCCAAACAAATCAAACTCAGCGCCAATCATCTCTCTAGCACCCATTCCGCAGAGTAAGAGGCTCCACCACGTACATTTTTGGTTCTGGGAGAGGCACTGAACATATGTGTAAGAGCCACCAGTCCCACACCTTGATGTGCTGCTGGGATGAACTCTGCCCCTGTGGTGGCAGGCACATGAGAGGACATCTGTAGAGAGCGGGGTTCTGCTCACTGTGCATTACAGCCCTGGGTAAGCAGGGGCAAGATTTACACTGTCCTTGTTCAACCCAGATGTGCCTCACGTCCAAGTTTTATAGAGAATTGCTCTGTGTCCTGGGAATAGCCAGCACAGAAACCTAAGATTACACAGGATCTGAGTTTAACAGCATATGAAATTTGAACGGTTAAGTTGTTGTTTTATAAAGAGAAGAATTTACCAGCCAAAATTAATAGCAAAATGTGCACAAATATAAAAATTATAATTTCAAACCAAAATATTTTAAAATAAGAAATATTTTGCTCTTTTTGTTTTTAACCAGCCAAGTCCTAAGTATACTGCCTCTATTTGTTTTAGGTGCCGGAGATTTCACTGGCTTTTGGAGGGGAAGCACAGAGTCCTGAAAATAGGTCTTGGCAAAGAAACAGGAGAGGAAATTATTTTTAATTAGTTTGTTTTTTCAGAAAAATGTAACATATTTGCAGCCTGCGCCCACCTCTAATATTATTTTTATAATAATCTAATTACTTAAACTGTAACTTCAAGAAAGCCCCAACCTAAAACGAAGTGCCCCAACTAGGCCTCAATGAGGCAGCTTGAAACAGATATGAAGAAGCTACTTGGACAATTATCCTACTTGCCTGACTGAGATTATTTCCCTTCCTTTCCTATCCTATTCCACCCTATCCCATCCTATGCCTCACCCCCTTGTACACTATGGGACTCTCTCATGATCCTTAATACTCCCTTTGTCTGCGCCTGAAAATGGATAAATTCCAGCATATAAAGACACACATGTTTTTGCTCCTATGCTTTACAGAATTTCTTAACTCTGGACCACATCCTGCACAAATAATTCCATTGATTTTGCTGGAAGCAATCATGTCAGATAGGTGGGATACAGGCTGGGTTCAGTACTTTCTTCTCCCAAGCTAAGGAAAGCATTTTTCTGAATAAGAGACCAACCGAGTTTAATGCAAAGCCAGAATACCATGACCACACAATCACAAGGTGAAGCACTTCTGTTAAGGACATACTGCAAGGGGGGTGGGTGTGCATCCAAATACCGTCCTACCTCTGAGATTCCTCATGAAATCTGGGGAGATGGTTAGAGGTTCCTCTCAGGACATAGCCCAGATAACATAAAGACCCACTCCGGGACCCTGATAAAGGCCTGAACCAATAAATTTGTCTTCTGAATGGGTTATTGTTTTGCATGTTAATAATGCAATTCAAAACAGTGAGCTATTTTTCAACATTTGTCAGAAAAAACTATCAATGTTAAGATTATGCTACCAGCTCCTTTTCAGGTGCTCAGTCTGCATCCTGTGCTGCGTCCTTCCCAGTCCTGAAGCACGCTAGTCTGCCCATCACCTAACGAATCTGCCTGACTCCCAGTGTTTACTTCTGCACTTCCAAGGGCTTCCTTGTGAGAGCCAAGCCAAGAAGAAAGGAGCTGCTTGCTGTCCGACTGCCTTTGTAGTGACTCAGAGGAGCAGAGGTGCTGTCAGTGGCATGGCAAGACCCGTGTGATGTATTGAAGAACATCAGACAAGGTCATTTGCTAGAGAGAAGCAAAATAATGGTCTGAGATTGAGACTGGGTAATAGAAATTCCTTGTGTGCTAAATCTGGCTCTGTATCATTTTGCTCTGTGGCTTTGGACAAGCGGCTTACAGTACCAGAGCCTTAAAATGCTGTTTGCTACTTTTCATTGATTGCTGCAGGACTGGAGAGAAACAAATCAGTGACCATGAACCAGCTGTGTGAGGCATTGTATTAACAAAGAACAAAACCACAAATCCTGCCCCCCAAAAACACTGAAACAATGGCAAAACAGACTTTCCTTTACTGCAAAGGTGTATTGGGGTTTCATGCACCTAGGACTTTAACCTGTTGATTCAGTTTTCCCAGCTGTAGCTATTGTAACCTTAAAACTCTCACTCATGTTAGCCAGGACTTATATTAGTAGTAGTATAAAGCTATTGAAAAATGGAAGCAAAATTTTATGTATTATTTGTATCTGAGATACTGTATTACTCAGCAGGAAACAGTATTTGCTATCTAATATTTCAAGCTGAGGTCACTGCAATTATTTCCAAACTAACTTTGCTTTCTCTTTTGTGATTAAATGAAAGCTTGAAGTATCTGTCTGCCTTTGTGGTACTACTTAATTCTTTGCCAGTTCTGTTTGTTAAAAAAAATTTTTAAACATTTTGAAAGGCGCTAAACCCACCTCTAACTAGAAGAAATTTCACTACAAATATCCCAAACAAATTCTCTGTTCTAGTGTGCATGGATAGGTACATCCATATATTTCATTCCTGAATTATTTTGTATCTTCTAGATAAAATACCCCACAATGATACCACTCTTTTTTACACATTTTTTACTGAAGATGGACCGGGAAAATGGGAACCTTTACTAGAAGTGTGACTACATAACCCCATCTTCTCAGGTTCTCAGATTAAGAATATTCCAAGGGAGCAAAGCTGCCAAGCAGACATGCAGACAGTTGATAAACACTCATCAGGTCAAGAACATTCATCTGCTTTTGGAAGGATCTGGCAAGCTCATTTCAAAAGGGAGAAGCATTCGTTTTTTAGTGTATTTCTGGGAACTCCTTTCCTCTTTCCCATGAAGTTTTCGGTAATTTCAGACTTGTGTTTTTCTTCTGGTATATCAGACCTCAACAACAACAGTAATTTACCATATTTGATCTCACATGTTTGGCAGTGGTGCAGGACTATGGTATATTGTACAAATACAGGACTGTGCAAATACATGTGACAGTAAATGTAATGTGATATTGTGTAAAAGCAGTACTTTTAAGTCTGACTTAAATCACTCACAGATTGTAAAGGCTTTTTTTTTTTTTTAATTTTCAAGGAGATCAGGCCCCCTGTATCAGGTATCTAATTAGCAAGGTATATGAGGAACTTTGACTGCACTACCAGCTTCTGAAGCAGAGAGAATTAGCCAATTCAAGTCCTGTTAATTATGAAGTTTGTGTAGAAAGAAAACCTTAAATACAGGAATCAAAAGCTGCAAAGTCAGAGCTACACCAGCTAAAAGACCATACTTTTGTGACTTTAATTACGAAACTCAAAAAAAAAGTGATGCAATTTCTTATTATTTTAATTGTTTTCCCATAAATTAGATCAGTTATTTTGGCAAACACTAAAGGAAATTCAGCTCTTCAGCAAGAAAGCTGTTTCCCCTGCTGTCCCTTTTTGGCTATTTGACACTTCTTAATAATCCACCAAGTCACACCCCTGAGAACAATGCACTGCAATTGAAGCTGAAATTCAGAAAAACAATAAAGCATTGTGTTTAAGGGAGTTGTGCTTTGCAAGGGGCTAAAAGATGCACTGCCCTTAATAGAGAGCATCTATGTGTTTCCATAAGTAACAGCATATTCATAACTGGAGCCCTCAGCAGACAACACAGCTCGAAAGGAAAGGAATGGAAGATGTGGCCAGCATACCATACAGCTTTCCAATGAATCAATGGAATCACCTCCTAGGGAATATGGTATATACTAGCAGAACCACATATCAAAATATACTTGAGGTCAGAGATTATTTTCCTGTTCTGGGTTTGTAAGAAAGTCTAGTGCAATGACGCTTCCATGAGTAAGTTAATAATAATAAAGGTTACTGGAAAATCACAGCAGGGCTTAGAGGAGACCCAAAAGAATGAGGAAGGCCAGGACTCACCTTTCAATATACACAAAAGACCTTAGGAAAGATGAAATAATTAAGAGGGAAATGACAGAGGTACATTATAATTTATTTATTACATTTCTCAACTCTCCTTGTGCAATATGCAGAAGGGCAGTAAATAACTCAATTGAAAGAGTTTATGCTCAAAACTGAGACATGGAAACGCTCTTTTGAGAGTGCAATTATTTTAAGGCACTCTGTGAGCTTGTAAAGATGTAAGAAATGGGAAACAGAAATTTAACATGTAGAGAAAGCCAAAAAAATATGGTTACAATGACTGAGAGTATCTCAAAAAGGAAAAAAATACATAACCAAACATAAAAGACATACCTGTGTTCCTGTTTTTAATTTTACCTCTAGAGACCAGCCAGGAGCCTGCAGCTCATGTTACAAGGGCTGGCGGGACCTGGGCAGGCCCAGGAGCAATGGTGGCCAAGCCCCCCTATCATGTATAAATGGAGCCCCCAGAGAGCAGGGCAGGCAAACAGGGTGTGAGGTGGCTCTTCCCGTGGAAGGGTGCTCAGCAAGGGTGCTGAACCTCTGCCAGCTTCACCAGGGAGCAACGGGATCCACCCAGCAGAAAGGCACAGCCTCCCTAAGCTCCGCAGCTGCTACGACTGATGCAGCTGCCCAGAGCTTTGATGGACCCAGGGTGTGCCCTGCTTGGATGGCAGCAGTGAAAATCCCTGTGGGAGCTGAGCCCAGGTCCAGGAAAACCTCTACTTGGTGACTGAGCTGAGGGAGCAGGAGAGTAGGCTGAGGAGTATCAGGGATCACAAAGATGTTTAAACTAGATCTGAAGTGAGAAAGAGAAAACCAGGCTCACTAGAGATAAGCCTGGGGGTGGCACACCAATGTTTGAGGGATGGTGTGCTACCAAGGTCCTTTGGTCTGCCCTCTCAGTGGAGGAAGGGTACGGAGATCTACACGACAGCAAAGACACAAGGGTTATTGATGTATTAGAAACCACAGAAGTGCCTGAGAACAGTCACACAGGACTTTTTCCCCTCACCAAATAGGTGGCAGGATCAACAGCCCAACTGAAGCACATCTACACTGATGCACACAGCATAGGCAACAAACAGGAGGAGCTGGAAGCCACTCCGCAGCAGGAAAACTGTGATATAGTTTGAAAGACGGCAGGATGACTTGCACAACTGCAGTGTTGTAAAGGATGGCTGGAAATGCCTCAGATGGGACAGGAAAGGAAGGAGAGGTGGTGGAGTAGCCCTGTATGTTAGGGAGTGACTTGTTTGTCTGGAGCTTAGTGACGGTGACAACAGGGTTGAGTGTTCATGGGTAAGAATCAGGGGGAAGGCCAGCAAGGCAGATATCATGTTACAGACCACTCAGCCAGGATGAAGGGGCAGATGAAATACCCTATAAGCAGCTGGGAGAAGTCTCACGATCACTGGCTCTTCTCACAGAGACTTCAACTTACCAGACGTCAGCTGGAAATACAACACAGCAGAGAGGAAACAGTCTAGGAGGTTCCTGGACTGTGTGGAGGGTAACTTCCTGGCACAGCTGGTGAGGGAGCCAGCTAGGGAAGGTATCCTGCTGGACATGCTGTTTGTGAACAGTGATGAACTTGTGGGTGATACAATGGTGGGAGGCCGTCTTGGGCACAGTGATCACAAAATGACACAGTTTTAAATTAGCAGAGAAGTAAGAAGGGGGAGTCCAGCAGAACATCTTTCTGACTTCTGGAGGGCAGACTTTGGCCTGTTCAGGATGAGGAACTTATGCAGTTACTTATCCAGTACTTAATGCCTTCTTTGCCTCAGTCTTTAATGGTAAGACCAGCTGTTCTCTGAAGTCTGTACCCTGAACTAGAAGACCAAGACAGGAAGCAGAATGAAGCCCCCACAATCCAAGGGGAAATGGTTAGTGACTTGCTATATGTGTCATATTTGTGGGTGACACACAGAAGTCCACAAGGCTGGATGGGATCCACCCAAGAGTACTGAGGGAGCACACGGAACTGCTCACTGAGACACTTCCCACCATTTGCCAGCAGTCCTGGCTCACTCAGGAGGTCACAGCTGACTGGACGTTAGCAAATGTGATGTGCATCTACAAAAAGGGCAAGGAGGAGTATAGAGGGAACTAGAGGCCTGTCAGCCTGATGTCAGTGCTGTGAAAGGTCATGGAGATAATCCTGAGTGGCATTATGTGGTATGCACAGGATCAGGTTTATGAAAGGCAGATCCTGCTTGGCCAACCCAATCTCCTATGACAAGGTGACCCACTCAGTGGATGAGGGAAAGGATGCTGATGTTTACCTGGGCTTCAGCAAAGTCTTTGACACAGTGACACACAGTACTCACCTGAAGGAACTGGCTGCCCATGGTTTATATGGGTGCACTGTTCACCGGGTTAAACACTGTCTGAAAAGCGAGGACCAGAGAGCAGTAGTGAATGGAATTAAATTCAGCTGGTGGCTGGTCACGAGCGATATTCCCAAGGGCTCAGTCCTGGGGCTAGTCCTGTTTAATATCTTTATCTATGAACTGGATAAGGGGATCAAGTGCACCCTCAGTAAGTCTACAAATGACACCAAACTGGGCAGGAGTGTTGATCTGCTGGAGGGTACAATCGCTCTACAAGGGATCTGGACAGGCTGGATCAACGAGCTGAGGCCAATTGTATGAGATCAACAAGAGCAAGAGCTGGGTCCTGCATGTGGGTCACAGCAACCACAGGGAGCGCTTCAGGCTGGGGGGAGAGTGGCTGGAAAGCTGCCCAGTGGAAAAGAGGTTGACGGTCATCAACCAGCTGAACATGAGCCAGAGTGTGTCCAAGTGGCCAAGAAGGCCAATGGCATCCTAGCTTGTATCAGCAAGTGTGACCAAGGCAGTGATTGTCCCCTTGTACCCAGCCCTTGTGAGGCTGCACTTAAAATGATGTTCAGTTCTGGGCCCCTCACTACAAGAAGGACACTGAGGTGCTGGAGCGTGTCCAGAGAAGGGCAGCGGAGCTGGGGAAAGGTCTGGAGCACAAGCCTGATGAGAAGCAGCTGAGGCAGCTGGGGGTGTTTAGCCTGGAGAAAAGGAGGCTCAGGGGAGATCTCACTGCTCTCTACAACTTCCTGAAAGGAGGTTGTAGCCAGGTGGGTCCCAGTCTCTTCTCCCAAGGAACAAGTGATAAGACAAGTACAAATGGCCTGAAATTGTGCCAGGGGAGGTTTAGATCGGATATTTCGAAAAATTTCTTCAAGCATTGTAACAGGCTCAGCAGGGCGGTTGAGTCACTACCCCAGGAGGTATTTAAAAGACCTGAAGATGTAGTGCTTAGGGACATGGTTTAGTGGTGGCCTTTGTAGTGTTAATTTAACTCTTGGACTCAATGATCCTAAAAGTCATTTGCAACCTAAATAATTTGATGATTCTAATTGTCAGATTTATCTGGAGTTTTCACACCTTTCTGTTAATCAGGGTCTGAGACAGGACATTAAACTGGATGTTAGCTCTGTCCTCTATGAAAGTATCTATTTTACACATCAGAAAGGCATAGCAGAATGAGGTTCCTTAATTACAAATAACTAAATTTAAATACTCTCCTCTTTTCAGATAGATACTTTAGAATGAAATAATAATAAAATATAGAAACCATTTTTTTCAACTAGAACTGGGTACTAGAGCTTCTTACATATCTAAACTTCCATTTATAAATAGAGGAGGATCTTCATATACCATTAACAGGGATTACACACAATTCAGGAGCCCTATAATGATCTTCATCAAGATTGTAAATCCCATCATGCATATACTTGGCCAGTTAGTTGCTTTTCAGTATGGGCTCCTGCAGAAAAAGTAATCATGAAGCAGTCTGAGGAACAGATTGCCCTTTGGAACAGATGGGGAGGAGGTCCTTATTCTGATAGAGCAAACTTTTCTTTCATGATGGAATATTCCCTGGAAAAATTTGTGAGGATATGTGCTTGTACCAGATTGCTGTCCCAAGATGTAATGATTTCCACCTTCCATCTGCAATGATTTCCTTAAGAGGGATGATTCAGGTCTTTCTGATATCTGTCCAATACAAAAAATAAAAAGACTATGTCTGTTTTCAAGGGAGTTTCAAGGAAGTCAGGCCAGATAATCAGACGCAACAGTTTGAAAGCTAAGTACTCATCAACCTTCTAATACCTCCATCCAAAGATCTGAGTATAGCTTACTGTTAAATAAACTTTGTGAAAGGTGGAGATTCACTTCACTGGAAATAAATGCAACGTGAAATCAGGGCACTGAACGACATTCTTCCTCCCCGCCTCCAATGTAAAAATAACTTCATTTCAACCAGAAGTCTTTGTGCAGGTCTTTTTCTTCTTCCGTCAGCAGCTATCAATCAAAAGTAATATTGTTAGGTGAATGCATAAATTAATGACTGGATTAAAATACAATGTGTCGCTGTGTTAAAATTCCAGGCGGAACTGATTGAAAGTATGCAAAATAGAAGAATTATGGGAAAGAAGGGAATGTCTATTTGAAAGAAAACATATAATTAGGGAAGATGTTAATTGCACCATGGTTGTAAAGGAAATGGCATTTTGAACACATATCCACTGAGAAGTGGTGCAGTGCACAGTAACGATTAAGAAAGGGAAGTTTACAGTTCTGGGTCCATTAAGGAGGTCATTTATTCTGCTCTGCTTAGTCCTGATGAGACCAGAATGCTGATGTTGCTCCCAGTTTTGGATGCCTCACATAAGGGAACAGATAAACAGATGGGATATAGTCCAGAGAACAGCAAGGACAATGGGATGTTTAAGAAACAGGACCTATGAAGAAACTGAGCATGTTTAGTCTACAACGGCAAGACTGAGGTACGATGAGAAGATGGCCAGTATATCAAAAGCTAAAAATGAATACCAAATTTTCTCCATGGCACCTGAAGCACGGAGGCCTTACTTAGGAGATACTCTGAAAATGTCTGTGTCTTCTTACAGCCCAGCTTTTACAAGAAGCGGTAAGAAAATCAGGGATCAGAGACAATCCATGTAAAGCTTTTCTCCTCCAGGATGGAGGGACAGGTTATATGGCAACTTGGAGACTTTCCCAGCCTTACACATAAGTGATTGCAGAATACTGATGGCTGCTGGTCTTTTTTTTTGTAATAGACTAGCTCAATCAATAAGTCCTGATATTATAAGACCTAGATTCTTGACACTGCTACCTTCCCAAAGATGCTGAACAACCTTTGGGGATGACTTCCCGAGACCTCCCAAATGCAACAGCGGCACTCTCTGAGGAGTCTCAGCAGAGGGCACCATCTTACTTCACATGGGAATTTGAGACATGGTGCCATCTCCCACACACTGATGACCTTCAGCTCAGTTTGCTTGCACAATTAACCTAATTACACCTATCACACTGTTTTCAGTGCCTGAACGAAGACAAATATTGTCTAAAATCAGGACTGGTGAGATAGGAGTCAAATGAAACACGTTCAGCATTCATAGGGAATAATTAAAAGGTTGAACTATCTGTTAAACTTCCTCTTCACAAAACTGTTTTTCTTTGGTCCTCTACTGAGTTATTGTGCTTTTTGTTATGACAACAACTTTTCCACCTTTGGGGGATGGGGAGTGGCTTTCAGCAGTCACCACATGCCTACTGCTTGTAGGAACCCTCCGTAAGCAATAACCATGATGCAGCACAAGAAAATGGCATGTCCTTAAAAATCAGCTGGGCTGAAAATGCATAAATAATTAATAAAAAAAACCCATTTCAAAACCTTTGCCTTCAAGTTATTGAGTACTTGCTTTAGGGCCCACATCAGTGTGTTTGACACAGAACTATTTCACAGGTTATCTGTTAGTCCTTCACAAAAACAACAGTTGCTGAAGACACTGCAATCAGCTAAAGGAAGCACTTAAGCACACATTTCTATTTTTAAGAATGTTTATAGCTATATCAATTGTATTAAACCCCTGACGTTTATTTTTCATTCAAGGACAGTTCTAAGAAGCAGTAGCAAAGAGGGCAAGACCTGTAAATAATATTGGTATAAATATACTACACTGGCACAGCCGAAAGTTTTCCATTACTCAGGAAAAGGTCACTAGACCTATTGAACATGTTTAGACTACCCATGCTGCTTAAAACATGACAGAAATAGCTTTACCATTTAGCATCTGACACAAATACAAACTGAAGTCTTTAGCAAACTGGTATGCTTACCTAAGTTTGGGGTGTTTTCCTAACACAGAGCCCAGTGTCCTACACACACTGACAGGGAGCCATAGTTTTCTTTGAGCTTTACTTAGTCATATGCATGTAGAACTCTTGTGCATGCTAAAAGTCTTTTCCTTTATCATTCCTATAATCATAACAGAAATTGAAGTAACTCTTGTTTTAAAAAGAGAAAATTACTTTATTTCAAAATTACACAGTCTCAAATTGCATATTACAGTTTTTTCCTGTTCTAACTGCATTATTTTGTATGTTTAATGGGCAAAATTTTGAAAACTGACCAGTGATTTTTAACGGCTTCCTATTTTAGGCATTCAACATGAAGGTACTTTAAAAGGGCAAATTTTTAGAGGGACGGTATTCACTATTTTCTAAAATTCAGTGTGTCAGAGTAATCATTGCAAAATTGAGGTGCCCAGTTTTACTACACACTTTTTATTTTGTATTCAAAGACTGCATAAGAAACTCCTGAATTCTCTCCCCAGAGAAGCATATGAGCAGAAATCACTTTCTGCCCATCAGATTTTCTCTCTCATCTCTCATGTTTCCAGTTGTCGAGAGACAATTGATATTTCCACATCATAAGAGCAGATCCTCATGTAACTGCTGCTGTTTGCAATTTCCATCCATCAGCTATGTAATTAGAGAAAAATCTGGCTCTATAACCCCTTCTCCAAAATTATACATTAACCTGACCCAAAGTCTTGTGAAATCAGCCAGAAAAGTTTCACTGATTTTCACAGATGCTACATCAGGTGTTTATTAGCTGTTCCATTCAGAAGGAAAAATAAGCTGAAAATTGTTTAAAACCTAACATGGCTATCAGCTTATCTCAAATGGGCAACATAAGATGCTGAAAGACAAACATAACATTTTATGCAACTACACAACTACACAAAAACGTATTTCCACAAGTTTTAGCCGACTTTTGCATATTTCTCGTTCTTCTCCCTTATAGTGTTCTGGGCCCTGTTTTTAGGCAAAGTAATTAACATCTTTATAGTCTTAACTGCAAACACTTAAATTACATGAAACATCTTTTTGTCATAAAAACTCCTGTTTGGGAAGGGTTTTTTATGTAGTCTCTTGTTACAGCTAACTGGACAAAAATCCTGCAACTCAGAGAGTACGGAAACCCAGAAAAATGAATTTGCTTATGAGAAATCTTTGGAACATTTTCATTTATCCATTTGTTTTCTGGTCTGCTGTATCGCTTGGGGTACTTATCTCCCACATTCTCTGCATTGCATTAACCACGTAGCTGGACTCAACCAGGGAATGGGAAAGTAGTTTCTGAGAGAGGGAGGTGCTACTGAAGCAACGAGGGGGAGAGAGGATGGAAAAACTTTCTGCACCAAGCCTCATGTTGTTACTGCCTGCCCCAGTGCTCTACACTGCACTACACTGCTACACTGCACTACACAGGTGTATCTCAAGGGCATTGTACCTGGAGGCTGCTATGATCAGGTCTCACAAAACTTAATTTCTACATGTGTTACTTCAGTATAAACAGTTTGGGCTAATGATTTGAGCTGACTTGTTTCCTCATTATTTGATGCTTGTTCATACACTGTACTAAGATCCTGGGAAACATCATACACGTATTGTAATGATGAGAAGTTCTTTTACTTTTCATAATATTTTAAGGGACATTTTAGAAAATACAAAAAATTATCTACAAAAATAATCTATGGAGTTTTACAGCCTGAAACTGCATTCACGTATTTGGGGGGATGAATCAGGCTTGTACGTGAATTTTTCCATTCTTTCAGAGGAAGGCAATCCAAAGAACCAAACTGTGTTTCAGACGTGTGTTAGACTTCCAAAACACAGTAAGACAGGAGGTCCCACTTGACCCACCAAGGATTCCTTTATCAGGCTCCAGCTAAGCAGCTACATTTCTGAGGTCGTGCCTCAAATATCATCTGACTGTACATCACTTTGACCTGGCTTGACTACGTTAGCACAACTTATGTGACAGACAGGGTACTCTGGACATCTCTAAGTTATAAGTAATTTTTCCTTTATCTCTAGTGAGTAACTGTTTTCTTCTTCAGAAGACTAGACGACTTACTTTAGGAATTTAGAGACTTACAATAACCTGGCTACGAGGTATGTATGTTGTGAAGTCCCCTACTCTTACACTCTATGTAAATAAGCAAAAAATTATGTAAATATGTCAATAAACAAAGAATACACATGAATGTATTGAGAATCAATATCATCATGCTTACATTTGGTTTAGAGATAGGCACGCAGAAGTTAAAAAAAAAGCAATTTTTTATCTTCTGTTATGTTGAAGCAATTATGTGGTCTCTTACATTTTCCCTCTTCAATAGCAAGGGGATAACCTTGCAGTTAGGGTGTCTCCACTCTCACACCCTTATCTCCTTTTACTCTCCTTAATTCTTTTTTTCATCTATAAAAAAAGTACAAGAAATGCCTCACCTTCACACTTTATCAAGCATGTTATCCAAATCTGTGCCTTCCACTATTTTCTGGAACAGACCGGGTAACAGTCTGGCTTTGCAAACCCTGTGTGGGGTTTTGGGCACAGGTATTTAAAATGATACAAGGAAGTGTCCAAATAATCACAAAATCATAGAATGTTTTTTTGGGTTGGAAGGGACCTTAAAGATCACCTAGTTCCACCTCCCTGCCATGGGCAGGGACATCTTCCATTAGACCAGGATGCTCAAAGTCCCCAGATACTCTCACAGATAAGAAAAATAAATTGATTTCTTGTACAGAAGATATAAGTCAACTAATCTGGATCTAGTTAAATAGTGATACATTAATTTGGGAACTAACTGTAGTAAGAATTACTTATTCTGTACAGAATTCTGCTCCCCAAACAAAAATCCTCTGAGAATTACCATAACTGCACAGCATGAGTAAACTTTCCAGTGCTGGCTGCCTAAAAGTATGGCAGAACCCTAAGTTTCCTGGCAAGAAAAGTATCTAAATATGATAAGACCACAGTTGAAAATAGTACTAAGAGATACTGAAAGAATGAAAAATGAAATCTTTCTTCATTGTGTTCACTGGGTGGACTCTGCGCTCCATGTGAGTGTTTAAAAGCCTTTCGCACTGCCATGCACAAAACTGCCCTTAGAAACCTCTGGGGAAAATCTGGCCATTCCCCCTCAGAAACATGAATTTCTGAAACAACAGGTATCCATACAAACAGTAGGTTTCCATGCAGGCAGACTACTTAAGGAGAAATTTCTAGCTGTTTAGCAGCTATACAAGTCTCACACCAGCTTTCCTGTGTAGGGATTCACCAAAATGAATGGCAAAGCACGACACATTTTTAGACACCCCTTGTATCTACTGAGCCATCTGATTTTCAGATGAAGTAGCAGCCATGAATTCCCAAAAAGAACTGGCAGAAAGACAGCAAATTAAGGCTTGCTAAGTGTGAAAGTACCAGAACTGACAGAGTAAGGGATGGGTAACATCAGATACCAAAACCTCAGTGGAAAGTCCTATTAGTGGTTTATCTTCATTGCTATTTTATACCCCTTTTTTTTTTTTTTATACTGCAATTGGTCCCAAGCTCTGAATAAGAATAGAGTAGAATGAAGACAGAGGTTTTTGTTCTTTATCCTGCTGATAAGAAATATTACTTTATGTGGAGGTGTTTTGGGGGCCTTTTTATCTTACTCCACTGAAGCCTTAAGAAAATGTACATTAGAAAATGGTTTGTTCCAAATAGACAACCTGAAAAATTAGTTACAGACATCACAAAACTTTTCCTGCTAAAGCAGTTGACCTTGTGTTTTGAACACACACTCTAAAGTATGAAATAATATTTGGCAACAGCTATAAAGAAGCAGATTCTGAAGAGCACATTACTGCACTAGAAGTCAATCATTTAAGGGTCAGTGAAGACGTTTTTGGAATGATTTACTTGTGAACTATTCAACTGACCAAAAGGTAAATATGCAGGGTATTATTACAATGTTATTTTTTAAATTAAGTAAAGAAGTAAGTAATCTTAATAGGAGATGTTGCAATACATGTGGTAATTCTGGTCTTCTGCATTGTTTGCTATCAGTCACATTATCACATTCCATTATGAACTGTCCTCAGGAAAAATAATACATATAGAAAATAAGATAACTAGTAGGTAGCCAAGAGTACTTTCCATTTGAGAAGGGCAAATGAGTTTAATGAACTTAAGGATAAGCCTCTTTTTGGATGCTTCATATTAAAAAATAATTTGAACTGCAATGAAGAGATTGTTTTTGTTTATAATTTAGGGAAGAGCTAGAGCAAAGAAAGTTTCAGCCTTCTAATGTCCAAAGAAGGCAGCAACTGAGATTTTTACTACTCTTCTAGAACTCCATAAACCTTATGTGCTCTTATACCTGTAGCTATTAGATCACTCTTTGGGGACAGTTGGGTTGAATCAGACAGTTATGCTGTTCTACACATATTTCTACTAAGTTCTGAAACATGGTTTTTTTTATTTACCAGGAAAAAAAAAAAAAAAATTAAAAATGCAGACAGAGCTCCAAAATCAGCATAATTTAGTATCTCTCAATGAAAACTGATAATCTAAATCCTCTTCACTGCCGGAATCTTACAGGTTATTTTTGTTAGACAAGAAATTAATAATGCCCCAAGATTCCTCTCTTTCATATGCAAAAGAAATAAGCTATACACATGCAGTGTGGCATCTGCACACGTTACCATGAATTTTCAATCACTCTTTCAATATGGCAGCGTATACCACTGACCCTCAGCCACAAGGGTGATTGACTGAGGTAATTTCCAACCTTTGCATCCAGTCCCTTCTGTTCCTCCAACATGGACACAGGGGCAGCAACACAGAGGGATCCAAATTTCAGACAATCATTAAACCAACAAGGAGCTATTCAGTGGGGAAAGGCAGAAGGCTGGATGGAAGTTCCCTCTGAGCTGGATTTAGCCCACAAAACGTAGTCTGGATGATGCCAGAATGGAAGGGTAAATTTCATATGGAATGAAAGGGATAAAATAAGCTTTCATGGAATGAATAGCTAAGTAGCTTCCCAGACACATGAACTCTTAGTAGCCAAAGACTGAAAAATTGTAGTAACTACAGTGCGAGCACTGTACAAGAAGAAAATGCCTGCCAAATTCATGTTCCAATGCCAGAAATTTTTAAAATCATGAAAATACATAAACAAAAATCGGTAAAAGCAAAAATATGGTCATTGCTAAGTTATGGGAACAACCCTATTGACTGTAGGAACATTGTTAATAAAATTCTCAGAGAAAAAACAAGAATTTCAGAAGTCACCTTTTTGACTTTTTGTGATACATGGGAAACATCCTTTAAAAATTGAGTGGGACACAAAGCCAAATGTGTGCACATAACCCTCAAAACAATGATTAAACTGATTCTCAAATAAACGTTTGCCAAGGATCTTTATTTATAAAAGATGAAAAAAAAAAAAGCACGAGTTCAGATGAAAACAAGTGATTCCTTCTTTCTTACTACCACCTGTCATAAATTAGGTTTTGGACAAGGACATTTAGGCTGCTGTTGGAAACCCCCAATTTACTCCTGGGTATGAAAGTATAAAAGGTACCAGCTCCAGAAATTAATACACTACTTAAAACAAAGACTGTTTTACATGTTGAACTGTTCGTGCTTTCACACATGGCAACCAGCTCTTGGCAGAAAATCCTGTCCTTGGCCCGTGACTCTCAGGTATGGGAGAGTGACCCAGGTACTGGCAAAAAAGCATCCTCTGGAGCCTTGGGACAACACAAATTTTCCCTGTGGAATCTAAGATCTCTAGTGAACATACATACATCTCCCCTGGGGCCATGAAACTGAGGCAGTAAACAAAAACAAATGAAAGAAACAGGGCTGCTTGGCAGAGGTGAGGAGAAGTTTCACTGGCCCCTGGTACCTTCACGTTATGCAATGCCACGCTGAGCATAATGCTCCTTATTCTAGAAGAGCCAAAATATTGCACAAAGTGGCCCTGTTTTACCCAGACATCATCCCCTCCCCAGCACGTCAGACACTATACCATGCCTTGAAAACACTTTGGAGGAGAAAATAATTTCCCCTTTGAGTAAAGAAGACCAACAGGTAAAAATACTTCATGAGAGAGAACTCATCAAGTTGATGAGCATGCAATTCCTTGCAAATCAACAGGTAAGGCCAAGATGAAAGTCATCTGAAGACAGGGATGAAGCTGACCAAGATGAGGTTCAGGAGTTGGATTGTTGCTGCTGCAGCTACACAGATTCACAGCTGGATGGCCTCAAGTCTGAATAGCTCAATATTATTTACTATGCCACGTCAAGGTTAGTCATCAGTTAGCTCATAGCAAAATAGAGAGGATAGAAGGATACCTGAACCATACCTTTCAATTTGGCATCAACTAATGACTTGGCATGCCAATAAAGGCACAATAAGGTACCATTTCACTGACCTCACTTGTCTAGGAAAATGTCATCCAGTTGAAAACCTGACCCATGCAGTTAATAAATGGGTAAGCCTGTTGATATGCAAAACAAATCAGGTCTCTATCTGGAAAGGAAAACTTTTTTTTTTACCTCACAAAAGCCCTATATTAGAAAATTCTGGTTTATCCTTCAGAGGAGATACTTTTTCAGATTAATGGCCTTTGGTCCTTTGAGAATAGGTGTGATGTTGTCAGTTGTGACATCCGAATTGCATCAGGTCTCAAGCTGAATGGAGACCAAATTAAGATCATGAATATAAAGATGTCTTTCACTGTGTTTGTTTAGCTGTGCAGTCACGTCATCATCAGCTGTCTGTGACCACACAACACTGAATCTCTCTCTGTTCATGTCCACTTTAAAACTCTACCAAAAAAAAAAAAAAAAGAAAATAACAAAAACCCCTGAGTAGAATTTGCAGTGATTTATCTTTTGAAAACACTGGCCCCCTGGTCTAAGTTACAGAGATGTAGGCATATTATATTTTCAGTGCAGTCCTGGTTTTGCCTTAAGTTTTTGCCACAATGTCCAATAGCACAAAATGAGCCATAAGTTTCAATGCAAACACATATTATTTCAAAAAGTTCCAACAGACAAAGAAAAGATGGTAAGAGGGAAGAAAGAAGTATTTCCCTAAATTTAATAGGTTCAGATGGATAAAAGGCTTAAGTCAGTATCCACTAGCATCAAGCACAGTATGGTGTTAGTGACTACCATTTAACAATGTTTTTTAGAAAAACAAAACTTCTTAATGAGAACCTCTCTTTCTAAAGAACAGCCAGTAAACAATATCTATAACTCATGTGGTAGTAATGACCCCAGTGAGTGTCTGACAGTGGTTTTTAAGTACACCAACCAGCGCTCCAGCAAATTATCAATTTGGGGTCACTGGACACCGTTTATCTACATTTTCTCTCTAGCTTTAAAAGGTTTTGTGGATTCTGCTATTTTGAATTTAAGAGCCAGTTTATTCTGTTCACTTTGGATGTGTTCTGTGTTTTGGTATTGTATGAAATGGCTCCAGAGTACTTAGCATAAACGATGGTTTCAAGAACACTACACTAAACAGAACAGCCATCTCACAGCAATGGATTACTTTATTCATACTCAGGTGTTTTTTTCTTTGGTTTTTTTTTTTTTTTCCCACAACTAACAATGATGCTGTTGTTCAAGGAAGCATAGGACACAAGACCAGAAAAGCTTTGCTAAGCTCACAGTTCCCAACTTCCTCTAACAGAGTCCACCTGCTTGTTACTGCTGCAGTTCGATGGCTGAAGAATTTCAATTGCCTCCCCTGAGCAGCATTTTAATCTCTTCTCAACCAGCCCACCTGTAACAACAACAGCAACTAACTCCAGTGTCTTCCAGAACTGTATAGCCTGGCCGACTTCCAACAAGATTAAGAACTTGGAAAGGGAAACGATTGCTGCTGCCTGTGGGCAGAAACAAACAGAATGAACAGCTGGAGTGAGATGAGATGCTCCTCCATGCAGCCCTCATGGACCACAGTCCCCTCCTTGTACAGTGCTCTTCTCCAAGGATCCAGCTGCCTTGGCAGGGAGCATCACTGGGGACTCAGTAAACTGACTTGTAAACGGGCTCATGATGGAAACGCATCAGAAGTTGAGGCTTGTACAGCCAACCCTCCACACCCCATCACACGACCCTCACTAGAACAACTGAGGCTTGCTTCAGGCTACTGCCTGGCCTCTGCCTGCCAGCGTGCATCCATCACAGCAGCTTTCCAAAGCCACCTTTCCAAACTCACAGTTATTATTAGCAGTAGACACCTAAAACAACTTGACATCCATAGGAGGAAAGTAAATGCAGGCAGGCTAAGTACCTCCCCTCAGTTCTTGTTCTCCGAAGTGAGTTATATATACAGCAGCTTATGAAGAATTTTAGATCCCAAGAACTCAGGTTGCCTTTAAAGAAACTGCTGAAAATTCATTTCTGTTTCACTGCAAATTAAGGGTCTTACAAGTCTGCACATTCTACATAATCTTAAAAAATGGGGCTTGGGTTCCTGAGCAACTTGGCCAATTCTGAAAATTTTACCCATGACAGTCTTTTATTCCCCAAAACATTAAACTGCAGAAACCACTCCCAAAACCAAGTCTGGGAAACAAATTTGCAGTTGCTCAGGGTAGCTCAATACTTAGCCTATTGAGTCACCACAATGACCACAGAACGGATGGATTATATGATTTTAATAGGTCAGACACCAATGTTTTTTCCTTTACAATCACACATCCTAAAACAACTAAAAAGTAGTTGAGAGAAGTCAGACACACGTGCCCACACTCTGTTTATTTTGAAAAGTCATCACCTCTTCTCCAGATGAATGCTGTTATATTTGCACCTGACCTTATGCTGCTTCTCTTCAGTCAAGGACAGGGATTGACACACACAGGCAAAGAGCCTGCCAGAATAAGAGACTTATTTCTCTAAACATAGCTTTGTCACTCCTCTATCACACCAGCAGTTTGTGCTGCCAGGTGAGGAGTTTATCCTCCCCTTAACTGTCCCTATCTTTTGCAAGTATGATTGAACTACAGGAATTTAACAACATGCAGTTCTGTTTCTAAATGAACACTGATAGGATACCTCCTGGTTGTTTTTCTGCTGTACGGTTACAGTTTTTCAGACACCAACCATAACAGTTTCAAATACACAAGCATCCTAACGTGCTGAGTACTGTACAACAGGCCAAGGAGGTTACTGTTGAAATACATAAATAGAATAAAAAAAAAAGGCATTTTCTTCCTCCTACTGACTTTCTCGACCACAAGGAAATTTTTTTTCTTCCCACCATCACATTTCTCATAGGACAATCTGTTATTGGGCCTTCCCTGAAAATCATTCTGTGGAAAATAGTATGGAAGATAAGTGTGAAACTCCGTGAACACAGCATGTGGCAAGTAATACTCCAGCTCTCAAACACCACCTGCATTATTTCTGCTCTGTCCTCACTTCATGCTTTTCTTTCTTCATAACTGAGCACTAACACCTGTTGAGTGGCTTCAGCAGTGCCGAACAGCACACCCCTTGCTTGGTTTCTTCAGGAAAATGAGGGGTGATGGGTGACATGAAGTTCTGGTTACATTGCAGTCAGAAGGATTTTTTGTTTCAACCTTCTTTGTGCCAGGATTTCTCACCAGTTTGCAGTGATGCCATATTCAAATCTACACCATTAGAAGTTACCTTAAAATGAAATTCTTGCCCCAAGTGCAAACCATGCTGGTGACTGTCACCTATTTTATGAAGGGTCCCGAGACCGAGGCCAACAGAGGCTTGAACAAGAGTGAGGAAGGTTTAACATCCAGAGAGCAAAAAGGGAAGAAACTTCATGTAGCAGGCAATCAAGGATTTAAAAAAAGGTTCTGTGTTTAACAGCATGAACACAGCTTTGTCTCAAGAGCTCTAGGGAACTGTTTCAAGTGCTCCCTTTTCACATGGGATCTGGAATGACCTATTCCAAATTGGAAATGGCACAATATACTCAATGTTTGCTGTCTTTTCTCCTGGTATCGGTATGAGCTGAGCACTACACAAAACCTGAAGATTGTCCCCGCTCACCCTGTCTATCCCCAAAAATTTGATCTTGAAGGGGAAAGAAGCAGCAGGGCAAGGCATGCTGAAGAAAACAAAAGAAGCAGAGTGCAGCTAAGGCTGGGTCTGTAAAAGAAGTGAAAAAGAAAGCCCACTAATGAATCCAGCTGGAATAGGTTCTCCTCTAAAAATCTCGGCCTAGGATCTTGGTAGTTTTTACACTCTGAGCCAGAGCATGGGAGCCAACTGTGTGACCTACAGAAACACCCACCCAACAAGCTGGCTGAAACAACAGCTAAGACTTCTCTAATGAACTGGCTCTGTTGGTTGTCTGGCAAGCCAGGTTTGTGCCCAGGTGGCAGGTGACACAGTACAGCTGGACAATGGGGAGTGGGCAGTCTTTACCAACGTGGGCACTGCATCTCAGGTGATCCTGAAACAACTGATGGGCAAGGAAGTGATGTTAACAAAGCAGCAACTGGATGTTTACCTTATGGCTACTTTTCTGGAGCTGATGCAGGTATGTTTAACTTGGTTGACGTAGGTATGAAAATGCCACATAGCAAATTACATGAATTTGAAACATGTATCTACAATAAAACCTGAAAGTTTCATGTTTTTCTGCAGTTATGAGCCTGCAAGCCATTCCACACAGGCAAATTTTTGTGTCCTTGATTAACCTCAGCCAACAACTCAAACAAGGCTGTGTCTGATTAAGGTCCACATTTGCAAGCTTGAGAAAATGCTTTGTAGAAAAATGTGGTTGTTGGCCAACCCTGATTGCTGCACATAAGTTACATCTGATAGGAGCAAAATGTGAGAATTTAGACTGAAATTTCCTTACAGACCAGGGCAGCACTATTTTTCTTGTTGATTTTGTACTCATTGCCTTGGCATAATTACCCCTTTCTTGTCAACGTCAAAGCAGGGTGGGGAAGAGGTTATTTTTCAAGAGACAGGATAAATCCCTTTGCCTGTAACTTCTGAAGGCTTCAGTTTATGACTCACTGTGTCCACAGTGAAATGAAGTTGTGATCACAATTCCAGACCCGATACAACACATACTGAAACCAATGGGAGACTTTCTGTTGACTCCAATGGAAGCTGGGTCATGCCTTGAGCAGACGCTACTGCACATAAAACAAAACCCTTCTCCAATTTTGGATGGCAGAAAACATGGACAGCCTGGAAACAGTGAAGACCTCTGAGGTGAGAAACTGTCTACAACAAAAATCTAATTCAGGAAAAATCAACAAGCGCACCTGCCTGCACTCTGCCTCTTTCTAGACCTATCAACCCAGACAAAACTGTATCCAGAGCAGGTATTTATCAAAAATGTAAAAAGATAAGATCTTGGCAAAAGAGAAAATCTGTACCAGAGTCTAAAATGTAGAATAATTATTCAATCTTAAAATAAAGTGTTCAAATAAAATAAACATAAGCTTGAAGAAATGAGTGTAGCACAGCTTAGAAGCTAGAAAAGACTCGCATCAAGCTTTGTACCACAGTTTTTATGCTTGTCAAACACGAAAGTCAACCTATGACTTGCAGAAGGGAAGCATGAGCACCCCATGGCCAGTGTCAGACTTTTATGCTCTATGTCAGTAGACCACCAGCAAACACTTGTATGTTGTTTTTAACGTTCTTCATATGGCTCCGATGCAAAAAGAGTAATGAAAAAAGCTTGCAATGAGGGAAAGCTAAGCCTGAAAATGAAACACACAAAGCAGTTCTCAGAGTGTCAGGGGATTCAGAGAGAAAGGACTACAGAAGAGCATATGCTTTGGAAAGATTAAAACAATTACTCTGTGATGTTGGTATGAAATTGATTGTCAGGAAAAACAAGACAGCAGCAAAAAAGGAATATTGATCTTGCAACGTCAAAGACCACTTAGTTTGGATGATACAGCATTTGTAGGCTGGTCTTTACCTTATATCACACATCCTCAGACTAATGACTGAGCAATTCGTAGGTGGGAGAGGCGGAGGTATGGGCAGACTGGCTACCTTCACACTGGCAGGTTATGTTTTGACATGTTGTCTGAAAGTGATTGACACTCAGTAGCCAGAAATGTCTCACTCAGAAAGGCCTCTCTGGGCCAATCATTTCTTCCACCCAAGCTGAGCTTGGCAGGTTGAGGAGAAAAAAACCAGGCTCTTCTTCAGTCAGCTTTTTTTTACACTTGTTTTCCAGCAAATCAAGAAACACACAATGACACAGGGATTTTTTGGGATTAGTTATGGGTTTAACAGATACATCCTGTATAAATGAAGAACAGGGAGGTCCTGCAGGGCAGTGCAACAGGAAGAAATACACTGTGCCACACAATGGATCCATCCTGACACCCTGGCACTGACTTAGGACCAAGCACTAACAAGGACCCAGAGAACTTGTAAAATGTAACTCAAACTTGTTAGCAAATTACCGAGCTAGAACCTCCTCCCTTACCCCATAGCGTTATTCACACGTTTGAGTATAATCTCTTCATTATACCTCATGATACCCATTATACGTCACATTTTGGGCTGTATTTTTGGATTTGCTTCCAATTCCATTTAAAAAGCAAAACAGCTGGGAGGAGGGGAATATCTCTGAAGGTAAAAAGCTGACACTGTTGATCATAAATCTTTCGATATATATGCACATATAGCTACACGGAGGATGGATCCAAGCCACGTTGGTGACAGGTTTCCCAGCACCAGCTGTTCCCAGTACGCCGGTGCCTCGCCTCCGCCGTCCCCGCGCTCCCCCGGCTCCCGCAGGGGAGGTGCCGCCGGCAGCGCGGGGCCCGAGGGAGACCCCCTCCCCCGCCCGGCTTCGCATCACCCCACACCCCCGGGAGGCGCCTCCGGGCCCTGTGCCGACCCTCACCGCCCCGCCCGGCCCGGCCCGGCCCCGCCGCCACCTACTTCTTGCAGGGGATGAGCGCCTTCCTCTCCTCCAGG
>VWZT01016417.1:18509-113769 GCA_013397055.1 Pachycephala philippinensis | reverse complement strand
CGGCCCGCCTCCAAACCCGCATGCATCACCTCGGCGGCGGGAGGCGGCTGCCGCCACAGCGCCCGGACACCAGCGGGCCACGAGGCAGCGCGGCGACAGGCGACGGGGACCCTCGCTCTCCCACGCCTCCGTCTCCGCAGCCGGGAGGGTCGGGGCGCCCTGGCCGTGCCCACTGCTCCGCCAGGGGTGCTCAGAGGGGCAGCTGCGAGCTCCAAGCCCTAGGGCACACTGCGTGAGCTTGGGGAGGGAGCGGATACGAGAACAAGAGGGACCTGCTGGGACAAACTGCTTTAATGTTGCCCTCGAGGGGGGAATTTCAGTGCCTCCTCACGGACAGACAGTGTCACCAAGCATTCCTTCACCACATGCATTCCTTCATCTCCCACTGCCCTCTTAGGTGTATCAGCTGTTGTTTCCTGCCTGCTCTGGATGCGCCTTCCTCACCCACTAAGGGAGGGGGAGGCCTGTGCCCCACAGATACTCCGTCTCTGCAGCTCTGCTGCATCTTCAGTGGGTAACGCTGGTACCTGGCCGGGGCAGGCCCGGGAGCTGCTACCTCGGAGCCACGGTGGGGCTCTTGCGATCACTGGGATAACCTAGCATGGAGTTAATCTTACCTCAGCGGATCCCTCAAAGACTGGGGAGTGGCATTTCCCACAGTGAAGAAAGGGCCCGGAGGTTTTTCCGTGCATGGGGGAACAGAGGTGAGGTGTGAGGGAGCCCTTTGCCCCCGCGTGGGCACGCCACTCCGCTGCACTAGGGGCGCGTGGCCGTGGAGCACCAAGGAAAGAAAAATAAAAAACAGCTTGGGAAAAGACTGAAACCCCTTCTTCCACTCGTGTGCAGAAGCGATTGGTGGGGGACAGAGGCGGGGGAGCGGAGCGGCGGGCTGACTGCCCGCTCAGCAGCTCCACACCGGCCCCGCGCTGCCCCTCTCGGCTCGGCCGCCGGCGNCCCCTCCCCCTGCCGGGAGCAACCCGGGCCGGGAGCCACTACCCGGTCTGTCCGCCCGTCCGCTTCACGCCTTTCCCCGTCCGTGCCGAGCTCATGGAGGGAGTTCTGCAACCCCCTGGAGGCATTGGGAACAGCCGCCGGAGCTCCGTCACGCCCGCAAAAAGTTTCTTCTCCCTTGAGAAAGCGCGGTGTATAAAGTTCAGCCCCGCGGGAAGGAGCCGTGGTCCCTACCGTCGCCTTCCCTGTCCCCGCGCCGGAGCGCAGAGCCCCGCGGCAGAACCGTGTGGTTTGGGTTTCCTTCCCCCCCGCTCCGCCTTCCACCTGAAGGAATTTATGACACAGATGAAAACTGAAACGGAGCTGGAGCGGCGGCCGAGAGACGCAGTGATGTCGCCGGGGGATTAAACGGGGTGGAGGTGATGTCACCGTGCCTGCACAGCAAAACGCACACATACACGCACACCCCCCACCCCCCGGAGGAGCGGGGCTGCCAAGGGAGCGCGATCGGCCCCACGTCACTCGTGCCACTGGTATAAATGCGGTCCCGCGATGTCCATGGCTGTCGGCGCGGCGGCTCCCGCGACTTGACTGCAGCAGGGCTCCGGGAGGCAGCGCCGCTCCGCGCCCTTCGGCCGCCGGGACCCGCGGGGCGGCGGCGGGCGGCGGCGGACAAGGAGGAGAAGGAGGAGGAGGAAGAGGATGCTGCGCGCCTTGGTGGCGGTGTCCCTGTGGCTGCGGGTGAGCCCGCGGGCGCAGGGCGCGCCGTGCGAGGCGGTGCGCATCCCCATGTGCCGCTCCATGCCCTGGAACATCACCCGCATGCCCAACCACCTCCACCACAGCACCCAGGAAAACGCCGTCCTCGCTATCGAACAGTACGAGGAGCTGGTGGCCACCGGCTGCAGCTCGGTCCTGCCCTTCTTCCTCTGCGCCATGTACGCCCCCATCTGCACCCTGGAGTTCCTCTACGACCCCATCAAGCCGTGCCGCTCCGTCTGCCAGCGCGCCCGCGACGGCTGCGAGCCCATCATGCGCCGCTACAACCACAGCTGGCCCGAGAGCCTGGCTTGCGACGACCTCCCCGTCTACGACCGCGGCGTCTGCATCTCCCCAGAGGCCATCGTCACCGACGTGCCGGAGGGTGAGAACCCTGGGGGCAGCGGGCTGTGGGAGGGAGGACTCCCTCCACTCCCGCGGGACGCCCCGGGGTGGGGCGGGGGGGCTGCGGGACCCCCGCGCTCCGCTCCTGGAGCCTCTACCGACAGTTTTCACTCCCTGACGCACCTCTGTTTGCAGATGTGAAGTGGACGGACTTCACACAGGGCTTTGTGGTGCCGGACAGACCTCCGGAGCCTGACTGCAGGAGCCGCGGCCAGGGTGAGCCTTGGACGACCCCCCGCCTCCACCTCCCCGGAGACAGGGTCCCTCTGACACCCCTCAACCTTTCTCCCTTCTCTTCCTCTGAAGATCGGTGCAGGTGCAAAAAGACAAAGCCTACGCTGTCAACCTACTTGGCCAAGAACTACAGCTACAGTAAGTACACGGGGGAAAATGCTTTTCCTGTCCCACACCCTGTTTGTGTCCCTGAATGCTGGGCAGCTCCGTGTGGGTGCCACTACACCAGGCCCCATCCAGCAAGTGTGGCAGGAGAAGACTGCTACAGCACAGCCTTTCCAAGTGGGGATTTGCCTGGGGGTACTTAGCTGTCCTCTTCCAAAATCCAGCTGTAGCACACACCATGTGCAGGCAGTAGTAGTAATCACACAGATGATGGTGTGTTTCTGACAAAACAGTGAAGTGTCAGTAACATGCACCAAAATCAACAGGTTGCTCTGCTGAAAGGGTGGTTGCTGCTGCAAAGGTCACGCTAGTAAAGGCAATTACTTCTAACACAAGCGTGACCAGTTGACCAGCTCCTGTTTTCATCCAGCAGGTAGAATAAACTGGGATTTGCTACCCAAATAAAACTTGTAAATGTGAACCAGCTGCAGCAAAGTAAAAAGTCTTTAGAAATTCATATATGCTTTTACTTTACTAGCCAGTGTTCTGTCTGGTGCAGAATTGTAAGAGTTTAATTGAATTTGGTGACAATTTGCACCATCCAGCCAAGGGGATGGCCGATAGTTTTATTTTATGTTGCAGAACATATTGGCAATAAATAGAAGTATTCACCCTTCTTCTCCTTTGGCTTCCCCTGCCTCAGTTTTCTGATAGTGTGAGTCAGGAAGAACTCTAATTAAGATTAAATAAATGCCAGATTAAATGCCTCTAATGTCAATAGAAACCGCTATTAACTATGAATTTAATATGCAGTATTGTTGCATTTTGTACTTTATGGGCATTTTCTCAGATGGCAGGTTTTTTTAAGTCATTTATCCAGTTCTTGTGCAGTAGCATTACTATATCATTCAATTACTATTTGTTTGTTATCAAATGAAAGTGAGTTTGTAGTTATTTGCTTCTTTGTTAGCATGTTTGGTGGGAATAATCAAGGTGAACATCTAGCTTTGGTAATTGTACAATTTTTTGTTCATTATAGCATTTTGGTGCATTTACATGACATACTCTTTTTATATAATTCCTTGATCTGTCTCAGTACAACATAGAGATATGTTTAGGTGGAACAATGAGCTTCCACAGTTGTCTGAAACATGAAAAAGTTGTGATAACAAATGACTGTTCCAAAATGAAATACAGGTGTTAGTCATGTAAATTCTGATTCCAGTGATTTCAGTGGGAGTGTTCCTTGAGTAAAACCTGCATGTTGGGGTCCAAAATTTAATTCCATTGAATTTGTGAAATCAAGATTTTGGTTTTGAGATGAAAATTTTTATTCATCACCATCTGAGATAAATAGACCTGTTTATATGGAAAATGAATTGAAGGATGAGAGTTAATGAGTTGAAAATCAATTTTTTTTCTCAAAACCTTGACATTAAGACCTACAGTCAAATTGTACTTTTAGCTATCAGAACCAATCAGACTTGGAAATGGATTGTGAGTCTCCAAAACTGAATTTCCTCATGTGTTTTTTGTCTGTTATACATGTTCTGATAAAGGTAGCGCATAAACCCCAGACCACATTAAAAGTGCTGGTCTCCTGTTTTCTACATGAGAAGTTTATTCCAAATGTTATGAGGTTCCCTTAAAGGCTTTTGACCTGGTGGCTGACAGGGGCAGGCTGATGATTCTGTGGTCCGAACAGTTCTCATGCTTCTTTTGCTGAAGAATTCTTGGACAGCAGAACCCTTTATATTTTGACATTTCGTAGAGACAAAATCCTTTGTGTAAAAATCATACTTAATTTATCAGATTTGGTATTTCTCCCAAGAGAGAAGGGATGAAATGATGCAGTGGTAGGTAATGCCAGGGTTTGTAGGTACAAAGTTAGCCAGGGATCATTTCAGAGCAATCTACAGAGTTTCACCTTCTTGCATCCATGCAGACATGCAGTTTGCCTCAATGAAAGGTAAAAATACAAATGATTGTGTATTCAGAGTCAGAAGAACCTGTTTCAGTGTCTGGTTTATATGCGGATCTCACTACTGGTGAAGAATCCAAAGGCAAAAGATGAAAAAAAGTATAGTTCAAGTAAATCATGGCAATCCTAAGCTTCTTAGTTTTTTGACTATTGTTTCAAGCCTTCCCTTCTTTCTTATATTTAAGAAAAGACTATATTTCCTGGTTACAATCTACAGGAAATGATTTTATTATTGAAAAGACTGGATTCATGACAACTGTCTGTGAGGTCAATTATTCATTACTTAGTCGGAAATAGCCAGATGTGGCTGGAGAATGGGTCGGATTTACTCAAAGGGTTGTTCAAGTCTCAGCTGAAGGAGCTGTTTGTGTGTGTGATTCCAGGCGAGATTGGTTGGCCTGATCTGGCAAAGATTTAAGCACATGTTTAATTTCAGAGTTGTCAACAGTCCTACTGAAAACTAAAGCGAGATCAGGCCACTGTTATTCTAAGCCACTGTTTGTGCCCACACAGGCAGAAGTAGTTCTGGTTTCACAACCAAAACAACAGCTTCCAATTTAATATATTTTACTTAATTTTGAGATGTGTTTAAATTTCTAAGACTGTTTATTGTTCTCACTCCTCTATTTTTCTATTTGCAGTCATTCACGCTAAAGTAAAAAGCGTAGAAAGAGGGAACTGCAATGAGGTAACGACTGTGGTTGAAGTCAAAGACATACTCAAGTCTTCAACACCAATTCCTCTGTCCCAAGTGCCTCTTCTTACAAATTCCTCCTGCCAGTGCCCACCTCTTCAACCAAAGCAGGATGTTCTCATCATGTGCTATGAGTGGCGCTCAAGGTGAGCCCTGATGATGTGGTGCAGGAAAGTGTTAGAGCTGGCTGTGATAGATGGGAAGGAGGACCAGCAAAGCTCTCTTCCTCATCATAGGCTTGTTTTGCTGATCGTTTTTCTTAGGATAACTCATACATACACGTACGTGTTTCAATTACCTTCACAACTGACTTTCTCCACTTCATCAGCCTCAGCTGTGCGCCATGATGTGGTGTGTACGAAACTTGACTCACACAAAGAGCATAAAATCTGGTGGCATTAGGTGCTGACAGCATATTGATAAGGTGTCATGCAGCAGTTCAGGCACCTCCAGCTTGGGAGTGTTTTTTTTAGGACCACTTTCCATAGGGATGAGTGCTTTCTGTGCAACAAGCCCAATGGTGGCTTGTAGACGGTGGTCTGTGTTGGCAGGACCAGGTGGAAGGCATCGTTCTGTCTCACCAAAGGGAGTGAGCAGGAGATGATATTCATCTTCTGTCAGCAGAGCTGCTGGAGTCAGAGCCAGGCCTTCTCCACTGACCTATCCATACTTTGGAGCAGTGCCATCAGCGAGATGTTTCTGATCCCACAGCCGTACCGGGACCAGCCAAAGCTGCAGCTGTTGGAGCTCCAGCTCCCGGATGGCAGATGAAAAGTAAATACTCTAAGAGCAGCTTGCCAGTCTTGCTGTATGATTAAAAGAAAAAACAAAACAAAACTAACTTTATCCCACCGTTCATCTGGCAGTCAGCCTAGCCCCAGGCATGGAAGGAGATCCAGCACACTGGTCTGGAGGGGAGGGAGTGATGAATCACAGCTCCCTTTTCTCCCTGGTTCCTTGAGGCAGAAGGGGACATCCCATCCCCATCAGCACCCCAAGTGCACCAGTAGATGCCAGCAGGACAGGTTGTGGTGTTTTAGGTACCGTGTAGGCCTGTGTGTTGTGGGTTGGAGGCAAGGCTGGCTGTAAAATGTGCAGGCTGGTTTTGCATGTGGTTATGTTTCTGTTAATTGGTCACGCACACTTGTAAGGACCACAGAACATCTGCATGTGGGACGTGGTGCGCCATATCCATATTTTTAATGAGTTTTGTGTTGATATTTTGAAAGCATTTTATAGGTGTTTCTAAAATTTGCCATCTGATATCTTATTGCTTTAACTTTTTTTTTTGTGAGCTCGCAAGCACAGTATTTTATTACTGCCCAGCACTTTGCCCTCCAGGTCTAGAAGTATTTCACAAATATTGGTATAGAGTACTCTATTTATGTTAGTCATTTTAGGGATACAAGCTCTGACTCATGTAGAAGAACCATGACCAAAATTGCAATGGAGGAGATCTGGGCTGCAGAGCTTTGTTGGAGAGGATCCTCTGGAGGCTATTAGGAAAGGGAGATTTCTTAAGTCAAAGATCACAATCTGCATCTCCATTATTACGGAAAAACACGCGATTCACTAAATATCTTGTGATGGTTTTTAAAGGTCATTGAGGTTTTTAATTTCATATAGTGTACTAAAATGGATTTGAAAAAGAAACATAAACTATTATATGTGCTTCCTGTTGAACTCAGTGGCATGCAAACAGAGGGTTTTGAGTTACAGCAGTTTTTAAAAATGACAGAGGCAAAATGGGTGGAAGCTGTACCTCCTCTGCAGTCAATGGCAAAGTACCTACTGCGTTTTGTTGGGGTTAGAGCCTCACTGGATAATTTGACCTGAACCAAAGCTGTGCCAGATGTACCCCATGCTGTGGTTTCATTCATGGCAATGTGGCCTTGGCATCAGTCCTGTACGTTAGTTCTCTAAGCTCTCCTTGGAAAGCAAAGGAAACGTACAACATATTGGTCCTGATTCTCCAGGGTTTGCACTCACGTTACGCCTTTTCTGTTTGGTCAAACTGGATGCACAGGAGGTAATGACTACGAGAGGGAGCATTTTGTGCTGTGTTTGAGCTGCTAAGAGCAGCAATGCTGTTCATAGAAACTGGAGATCAGGCCCAGCTACACTGTTCAACCTTCACTAGTCAGAACAGTGCTGTGTGATATTGTGTGCATTTATAAAGATATTTTGATATTTCCAGCCAACACTGTTGTCTAAGTAAAAACACCTGGAATTTTAGTGACATTTATATTAGAGCATATTAAGACCTGGTATCTCAACCAACCAAAACAAAAAAACCCCAAAAGGTTGGGACGTAGAAGGTGTGACATCAGACTGCTTTAGGATAAACTGTTTTAGGAGCTGTTTAAGGCATATACATTTAATAGTCGCATTTTTGTTTTGTTCATTTCACAACACCTGAACTCAATGTTTTCATGCAGGAGCTATCCAGATTTCATTGGTAGGCAAGTATCACTAACCATACATCTTCCAAATTCGCCTTAAAGCACTCACTAAGGAGTTAGATGTAGGAAACACATAATGCCACCCTCATGTATTTATAGGTAGAAATGGATACAATTGTGAGTGATCAGATAATTATATTACTATTTTTCAGCTGTATTAACTGGTGGCTGTGAAAGAGCTGCCCTTTTTCTTTTAAATTCAGAAGTAAAATACATTAGTTTGATCTACTCTTCACACAAACACACAGAGAAACATGGAATGCCATCATCCCATACATAAAAACTGTCAGCACTGGTACCTGTGGGTGCATTTCAACCTCAATCTGTGTTAAATCATCTGGAATGGCATCTCAGGAATTAAAATCAGAACTATCTTTAACTTCTGCATATTTCTTAATTTTTAGGTTGATGCTTCTTGATGGATGTCTAGTTGAAAAATGGAAGGACCAACTAAACAGAAGATTTAAGGTAAATGCAACCAAAGAAAAGAATGCTGATGTTCTTGGTAAAAAGTTAAACACCTTTGCTTTACTTCAGTATTGATTAACTTTGATGACTTTCAGATATCTGTAACTCGTCTGGGTATCATTATTTTCACTTGAACATTTTCAGATCTCATAGTTACACAAGTATAAGTGAAAATTTGAATATTTTAATCTTGTGGTTTAGGGTCTCTAAAATTTTATTTGTATTTAATTTTACGTGGTGGGATGATCTTTGTGTGAACTCTGGTTTCTTACAATAATGTCTCTAGGAATTTCTTTCATATCACTGTTACCGCAAGTAGCGATGCTATGAAAGTGCAGGTGATACACAGATGAGTATATAGCCCACGTTAGATAAGAAAGGAAGTTAAAATCCTCTGCACTGGATTAATGGGTTTTGCTGCATTAAAGATTGTAGGCTGGAAACACACACTTCTCACCAGCTACTCCCTACTAAGACCCACTCAAAGGATTGGGCATTGTCTCTCTGGATTCAGGAAATGCTGGAAAGAAAAGTCTATAGTGTAGAGACATGGGTGGCAGGCACAGCAGATGCCCCTGCATTTTGGGGCTTCAGGATAGCATTTGATAGCACTCTCTACTTGTAAACTCCTCTTTTTAACAGAAAGAAAGGATGGATTGAGAGAAGGTCTGATTCTTCCTCCCACTTTTAGAGATGGAAGAAAGTTATTTTTAGAATTCAGAGAAGTTTCCAGAGTGTTAAGGATGTACATGTATGTTTGTCTTAGTTATGAGAACCTTTTAGATTACAGACCAGCTTCTTTCAGGAAACTGCATTCAATGCTTCTCTCATACCTTTTCCACTTACTCATGTGAAACCTATGTGTGGAAAAGAAAACATGCTTTAAATCTTTAAAAAATAAATACGTGGCAACTGCAGAGGATGCCACGTGGGATTTAGAAGAATACTGACATATGACTTGGACTCCTGAAATCCTTTAGCTGTCAACTTAATGGCCTGTTACTGGCACACAGTGTGTTTTAGTCACCTCCTCACGCTGTTTTGTCATTTCTAATTGTGACTTGAAACGTGTTTGGGCATTAGTTTCCAGATTGTCAAGTAGATGCATGACTGCCAAACAAAATACCCTTCAAAGCACGTGTCATTTCCTCTCATATTAATAGTTTCATAAACTAAATATCATTTAAACATGTTTGAGTGGGACACAACTAATGTCTGCTGATAGTTTTGGTTTTATGAAGATGCATAAAATGACTGATTACACAAAGCCAGTATGGAGCTAGGTATCACAGTGGCTTTATTTCAATGTCCATCATTCATCTTTGAAGACTTACATCCCATTTTTGTCATGAATTACCACTTAAAATGGATGTTTTGAGCTGTCTGTCAACCACAGAAGACAGTTGTTAACATAACCACAACATGGCTGGTCTTTTCTCTAGCCAGGCCAAGAATCTGATTTGCAACAGGGTCAGTGCAGACATACTAAATAGGGAATCTGGAGAGCACTTCTCTTGCTCTGATCACTGGGTAAATCCCCTGCCTTTAGGAGTTCCAAAAGAGAAAGATAATAGAGGGGAGAGGTGAGACCCTTTCCAGGTTCTACTGCCTACCTTGTTTTCTTTAAAATAGGTATTTCTGTTCCTAGAGGCGAAAGTCTTCAGTCTCTGTTGCTGTTTTATGGATCCCTCCATGTTTTGGAGACCTAACCCCTTAAACTTACTGTAAAAACATGTTTTTTAACTAGTACACTATTAGATTTGAAAATCTGACAGCTATTATCTTTGGTGGGCTTGTTGATCTAATTGCTTTTCAAAATTTCTCAGGGATGCCGCTGAATAAAGCTTCAGGTGCATTACTGAAACCATGCCATTGCAACTCTCAAAACTGTGATTTCAGTGGTCATCTCCGTTGTCTGTCCATAACATAAGCTGGTTCATGCCCAGTCCTTTCCACCCCAGGGAAAAGCAGGAAGTAAATACCAGCTCCCCTTGTAGCTGTGTGCTTAAATATGTATTGTGAAAGGATAGTATGATTCCTGCAGACTTTTCTGAGGAAAAGTCAAGTAGCACATTCAGCAAGAGAGCGAAGAAGGGCCTTGCAAAGGAGTTCCAGTGTGCTGATCCTGGCTTTTTGATGGCATGGTGCCATCTCCCCTCTATTTCTGAAGTGGCACTCATGCGCAGCATGCACACGAGATGGGCAATTGTCATTTCCATCCACTGGTGTTGTGGAAATTCCCTCCACCCAAGAACACGTGGCAGGTTCTCCCTGCCAATAGCCATAACCTCTTGACATCAATGGCTTTGCAGTATAGAGCACGGAACTGTTAAAGGCAGTATTAGCATCAGTGGTTCAGGATAGCTTTGATTAAGATGTAATTATTTATGATTATGTCCTTCCCTAACTCATCCTCTTTGTCTTCTGCATTTCTGCAGAGGTGGGAACAGAGACTGCAAGAACAAAAGCGGCGAACTGCCCGCAGTAAGAACCAGAATTCAGGACGCAGTGGTCAGAGTGGAGCCCTGAAACCACAAACCAAGAACACCAACCCGCTGATCAGTGGCCCCAAAAAGCCCATTAAAATAAGAAATGGCCAGAAAGAAGTCAACCCTAAAAAAGTATGAGTGTGAAATTCCCGAAAGGAAGGACTTTCCCTGCACGACAAGGGTCACAATCTGGCTTGGTCAGCACGTTTCATTAATCTGGAACTCATCGACTTAAAAAAATCATGTCAGTTTCTACACAGACCTTTTTGCTGCACTTTACTGTTAAAAGGTTTGCTTGTCCTTTCAAGTCACTGCAAGCCATAGAGCATAGGTTTGCACTAATATGAGGTAGGCATATTCCAGCTGTCTGAGCTTTATCTTTGTCTCTGATTTCCCATCTAGATAGAACTAGCCTTGCCTGCCAGAGGTTTTGACTCCTTGTACCAGTTGCCTGGTCTGCTTCCCTCCCAGATGTTGGAGAGCTGCATGGAGTTTCTCCTCAGCTGGTGTAGTAGTCTGTGAGTTAGTCTGTGAATTAGCTGATAGCTCACCAGACACGGCAGCTCAGGAGCAGCAGAAGGATGGTGACCTCTGGCAGGTATCTCAAGCAGCAATGACTGCAGCTGCTGGAGCTGAACCTATCTGCTATTTGGAATCACAGCCCTTGTTCAGAGTGTTCAAAAGCATAGTTCACCATTAAGCATCTGGGTATGCATTATGTGATTATTTTTATGTGTGTGACGAAAATATGCTTACAGTGATAGTATTTGATCTTGTGGGTTTGTGTAGTAAAAATACATTCAAAGCAGACATTTAATTTTTTTTATTGTACTCCACAGGCTGGCTTCTGTTGTTCTAATTTCAAATATATTTAAGCATCTAATTGAAAAATCAGTATTTTTCAAAAGGACAGATTAAAGTAAACAGATTTGTAGAATCCTTAAAAGTAACACATTTGCTGTAATATAGCTTTGTTATGAAAACTGGAATAGAAGCTTTATTCTAAACATAACTGACAGCTACTGTACAGTATTAAGGAGAAGATAGGGCTTCAAGTGGCTCAGTAACCATTCGGATAACTTTTTACCATTTGACACCATATGTCTAACCTTTCTCTGAGACCAAATAAATAAATAAATAAATAAATATTCCTTGTCCCTGTTAATGTGCTTCTCAAAGCAACTGGATGTCTGCAGTCTTTCTTATCAGAAGGTAACATTTACCCTGAAAAGGGTGACAGGAAACAGATGCTTTTATTTATGGGGTAGGTTTACTGACTTAACATTTTCTGTGTGAGGTATTAAAACAGCAAAGATGAGATAAATCTAATCGACATCACTCCAAGACAGCATTTATGCTATTCCTTCCAAAGTTTACTTGGATGAGGCAGCATAGATAACACATTCTGATTTCAATTTCACGTAACACACAAGAAGATCACCAACATTAAGATCAGAAGAGCTCATGATTGATGCCTGAAAGACCTTTCAGATTTCCTGCAGGAAGACTAAGGATTAGACTGGTCAATTCTGGTAGAATGAGGATTTTTATAATAGAGAAGTTCTACGTCAGAAAAAGAAAAGGAGTTCTGTGTAGATTAACATAAAGAGTTACAATTGGTCATGTCAGCGTGTTGATCTTTGCCATGACAAGAATTCCAGTGAAATTTTCCTGAGTGAAATTCAAGGCAGAATATGCTGGAGTGATTTTGGTAGCAGCAGTTATATATACCTGGTAATGTGCTAATGCAAATTGGAGACATGCATGCCTAGTTACAATGTTTAAAACAGACAGAGGTGCTACAAGAATATGGAATAATAGCATATAGAATAGTTCAGGGAGGAAAAAAACCAACCTAAATGATCATTGTTGAGCTTTGAGCAGTTGGTTAAAATATACAAAGGTCAGCATTTGAGTGTAGCCCTACTGGTAATTCTAGGCAGGTGCAGTATTTTGTTGACATGGAACACCTGCAGAATTAGATCTAAAATTCATTCCAGGTGCCAGGAGTTCTGAGCATATTTTAGTAAGAATTATGTGTGTTTGACATGTCTAAAAAAACAGACTACAAGCTTACGTGCTTAAATACAGCCTATAGGGGGAACCTTAATCATGTTCAGTGAAATGGAAAAACTGAAATGGAAATCAGAGACAGAATTTCACTTGCAGGTGACTAATTTAGGTGAGTTTGAAAATGCTGACTTAAGTAAGCATGATCTAAAAGATCAGTATGATTGGAAAACTTCTAAAATAGTTTTATGTACTGTGTAGCAGGAGTTCTTAAGCTTTGATTACCTGTTGATCCCAATTTAAAGTACCCCAATAAATATATATACGGTTAGCCATTAAAGAATGAACGACAGTCATATCAATGTGACGTTGAAGTAACAAATACTTAAGTAATGATATATCACTTGAAGAAGTTTTATTGTGAACATAGTGAAGTGTGGTGTTTGTTAAATGAAACTTTTGGAACAGCTACCTAGACTCCACAGTGACATCACATATTATTTTACAGCTGTTAAAATCAAACTTTTTTCTTTTTATCAGAGGAAAAAATTTACAGTTTATTTTCTCCAGAGAATTGTCACCATTTCTTCTTCAAGTTGCTGTCATTAGATTGACCATTCCAGGATGCTGGAATAAACATTGATGAACCGAGCTAGGTGTTTCCAAACTCCTTGACATTTTTGTGCATGCTTTATGCTGACTAACTTTCAATCTGATACGGTAAAAATATGGAAGAAGGAAAGGCAATACAACAAAAAGCAGGGGATATCATAATACAAAGAACAGAGATGCAAGGGATAAATTAAAGAGGTAGTGTGTTTTTCCAAACCCATCTTTTCCTATATTTTAAGAAGCCATGGGCCAATCCAATTCAGCACTAATGCAAGTCATTCCATTTTGAAAATCCCCTACAATTATTAACTTCCTGTGACATCAAATGCCAGCTGAATCCAGACCCGGAACATCTGCACCCCCCAGCCAGCTTTCCTTCCCTTCCCTTGCAAAGGTGTGAAATAGGTGTTGGAGCAGTGAGGGCTGTTTGAGCAGCCAAGTTCCTACCTCTGCTCCCTGCCACATGGCAAAAGGTCAGACTCACTTCTTCCCATGCACATCCATGGCCAGATGTAGCCATTGCTGTGGTTGTGCACTCCCGCACTGGAGTTATCAAACCTCGATTCTGCAGAGGGTGCAAATAGTTTGCTTGTGGATGAATGTAGTTACTATAACTACTTAAAGATGAAAAATTAACAGGTCAAATCCTTGAAGTGTCAAAAGTTTTTTTTTTCCCAGTGTTGCATCTGCCTTCTTACTGAGGGGCTTGGAATTTTTTTCATATAAAATAAAAATTGCCTGGAACATCAAACATATGCTTCTAGTGAGTTTCTTACTACCTCCCACACACATGTGCCCGGTTTAGTTAGAAGTGTCATTCAGTATTTTCACTGAATGTTCTAACCTCAGTTCCAAAAGAATGAAACCTGAAAAAATATTTACTCTACTTGTGAATGATTGGCACCATTTTAGAAGCTCACTGTAAATGCAAATCAGAACTTTTTTATGAAACACATTTTTAAAAAACCCATAAACCCCCCTCCAACAAGACCTGAGTGACCCGGTCGCTTCATTCAGTGTTGCAACTTTCGTCCAGTCAGTGCATATGACTAAGAAATACTTCCTAAGCAAATAAAAAGACTTTCCTGTCCAAAATACTCAAACAGCTCTTAAATTCTTTTATCCAGAATTGTAACCTAGATTCCAAGTGAATGAAACCTGAAAAAATATTTACTCCAATTATGCACAACTGACACATGCTTTTTGGTTGTGCTTAGCAGTTGAATGTAAATGCAGATCTGAAAACATTTCCTCAACTAGATTTTTCTGGTAAACTACATCAGCTACAATTAACTTTGTAAATAAATATAATCCATCAATATGGGTCAAAAAACATTCAAAATTATGTTTCCATTTATAAATACTCCTCCCACCCCCAAATAACTTGCCAGACGCTAATTTCTATAGAAATGCAGTCCCTCTGATTGGAGCTAGCCAAGGCTTTCGGTAAAAATTGCACTCAATTTCAAGTGCTGACACTATATGTCATGTAACATCTCTGAAATTAAACAACAGCCTTATTGGAATGTAAAACAGGGTTTCAAACTTGCTTGCTGGATATGCAGTAAATTTGAGGGCTTCCAGGTAATCTACTAATATTATACTGCTTCCTGTTGCTGCCAAAAGACTTGTGGATAAACCACTATGGAAATGAGCATAAAGGAAGGGAGGGCACGCTGCTTTTCTCTAGATGAGGATACTAAGATCAAGCCCCAAAATGACCTTAAATATGCCAGGCAGTCTATACCCAGACAGAAGATTAATGGGTGTATCAGAGTGACCAAGAGATGCCCCAAACAGAACAACACCCTAAGTATTTTGATTCCTTGTGGTTACAGTGTGATGAAAATTTTACAGTTTGTAGATACTTAGAGAACATCAGTATGTATTCTCTGAGCAAGGTAACCAGAAAGCTGATCATTTGCTCACAAAGAACTGTGGATAAACTCAACAGATGCTTGCAAAGTCTGACTTGCCAGTGTAGTTCATTCAGCAGTCAGAGCAAAGGAAAAACAGTGCAGCAGTACAGAGCCACAAGCTGATTGACTCCATCTTCTTGGCGGGGAGAAAAAGCTTTTTCTCCACTTGTCTTATTTTTTTATGTAGTAATTCAGTACAAAAACTCAGTACAATCAGACATTCTTCTAAAACAGTATTTTGAGATTTATAACCCTCTTGTTTATCATTCTAAACTGAAACAGATCTTTAATATAGTCTTTAGTGTCAGGTTATGATTTCATTAAGGTTTCTAAACAAGGAAATATGTGGTCTGTGGTACAAATAAACATGCCCTGTGGTTCCATTTCTCTCCTGCTGGGACAAAAATCAGAAGAATAATTATGTTATCTTTTGTTAGTGTTGGAAGAATTATAATCACGTCTTTGCACCACCTAATTCTACGATGAACTACAAGATATTTTCTAAATAAACAGTCGTAAAGGCCACATTCTCTTTTGAACTGGCATTTAGATATGAGATAAACGGACAGAGCCAGACTTTATGTAAGTTTTGTATGCAGCAGATTTGTGTAATTTTAATTTCAGGAAGATTTTAATCTCTGAGACTCCATGGAGCTTATGTTGGAACAGAGTCCTCCTGACTCTGTAAATCAAATGATTGCTGATCCCACCACAAATGTTCAAATTCTTACAAATTGCATCCATATCTATGTCACAGTAATATAATTTTCAAAGAGGAGTGGATGGCAGTATAAATAATGTGTACAATACCTGTGGGATGAGTTTAACTTTTAAAGAGACAAAGCAATCTCTTAAAATACTGGCAATACTTTGATTGCCATTCTTTTGAATGCATATTTTGGTAATTCTACAAAAGTCTGTTTCTCAAAGATATAAAAACTTTGCAAATCTGAATATCTTCATCTGGCTGAAACAGTTATTTTTCGTGTTTTCAGACCTGTCTGGTAGATTTCTCCTTTCCAAAGCTGCTAGAAGACTTTAAGATCAAAAACATGTTTAGGAGAAGAAAATGAGCATTAATAAATGAAATGCTCTCACATTTCTGTTTGCGTTTGGATACTTAGGCAGCATGAAGAAAAAACTGTCATAGATCTATGCATAATATTTCAATGGAATCTATTGGATTGCTTTAACCAAGCACAAAGCAGGGATTGTAATTGACACACATGAATATGGGACCCCAAAACAGACAAAATCCTTCAACATCCAATAGTTAATCCAAACTGACAGAAATGTTATATTGTTTAAGAATGATGGGATGCAGTATGAAGCATAATGGTTAAGCAAGAGCAATAACTCAATATACAAAATTTCACCACACTTAAATAGGCAGAGGTGGAGCTGCAGTACCCCCACAGCAAACTGAAATTTCTCAGACCAGAGCAATAAGTGATTCACAGTATCCATAACCCGTGTAAAATACTTATCAAGCTATTTCATTGGGAACTTCTACCAGACATTTTAAGGACTCTTAAAAAGACATAAACCCATTTCGCTGTTTTCAACATTTTGGCTCCTGTCAAAAAAGAAACCCACCTAAACTTTCAACATTGTATTTCTCCCACTGGTTGAGAAGCCATTAACTCCAGCAAACATCTGAGGAAATGAGCTGAATTGATGTATGTGAAATTGCTCTACTCAAGCCCTCTGCTCTTTTCTGAGGCTGCTTCTTGGTTTAAAATACAGCGTGCCAGGACCCAAAAGACCCAGAGTGCTTAAATAATGCCAGGAAGAACAGTTTTAATGAGTTTTTGAAGTAAAAAAGTGGCCAAAGAACATACAGCAATCCTGAAGTATGTTTCTCAGCACGCACCTCAATGAGGCAACATATAAATTCTGCACTAATTACAACCTCCTACAGGCTAGTGAACCTCAAGCTGAGTTTGTGGCAGTAAAGCAGCTGTAGGTGAAAATGGGCCACCAGGAGAGTGCTCAGTCTGACTTCTGCTGGAGGAATGTCTATAATAACAAATGCCCCATCACAACAGAAATATTTGTCAGGAAGCTCTTTATAACAGCTAGTTGTATTAAATACAATAGGAACAATAAGGAAAGTATGAGCAGGACTTCATTCTTTCTGGACTTCACACTTACAATCAACAACGTAAGTCAATTGCTTTAAGTGAATGCCGTTCTTTAGAATCTCAGCCTTCAACAGACTCAGACAGAAAAAGTGAGAATAGATCAGCTACAGAATAATATTTGTGTTCTTCATGAAGGCCAGCCAAGTTAGACTGGACAGTATATGAACTAACTAGTTTGGCAAGGAGGTACATGTCAAGAATAGCTGTTATGTAAGAGCTGGATTTATATTTTAGTTCCTCTGATATATTTGAATTAAGTAAATGGACTGGAAAGGATCTTTTAGTTTATTATCCTACCTGTAACAGTAATCATTAGAAGATATTTAGGAAAAGGATAAATAAACAGTGCTAAAGTTTTTCAGGGCCCTGAGGGAACCAATAGGCCTTAATAGCCACAGAGCAGTCTCACCCACAGTTGGCCAGTGGGCCCAGGAGTCCCATTTGGCTCACATTTGGAACTGCAGGACTCGATCCACATCACAGTGGACGTTCCATTAATAGCGTTTCAATCACCTTCCTTGACCCTTGTCCTTCCTTGTTCTTTTTAAGGTAGCTATACACAAAATGCTTTAGGATCCTGGAACTATGAAAAGGCATAAATCTGTTAAAATGGTAAAAGGAAAAGCATCTACTAAGCATACATATAGAAACCATTACTAATGTGAAACTTCCAGCAGGCATTACTTGTTACATCAATATGTTTTGCAATATGGAAGAGCTGATAACAAAAACTGCCCAACTAAAATTGGATGCAGTATGAAGGAAAATAAGTGTGTTTATGTAGTCTTAAATAGAGTGGTTGGGTAAAACAAACACATCTAATTACATGAATATAAATTTTCAGAGATTGTGTCTTAATTGTTTAGTCTGCATCAAGCTCTCCAAATGCGAACTTAATGCTTTTCTGTGCATGTTCTATATCAGATGCTCCATGAACAGCATTAGACAAAATATCATGTGCAAACTGAGCCCGAATTGATTCAGGAGAGGTCTTCTTTGCCTCTTCTGGATCGGTTGGACCCATTAGTCGCCTCCACTCTTCCACAGCATTTTCCTTTGTTAAGACCATTATCACTGATGGACCCCTGTAAAATCAACATAAGGAAGCTCTTAGACTACTCTGAGATTTCTGAGATGCAGACTTAGCTTTAATGTCAGAGGTACCATGAAGGGTTATGATAAGCATTGAACGATCTTAATTTTATTAAGTTGCTTAAATACTAAAATTTGTTTCTGAGTGTTTTGTTTAAGGAAATATCCCATATTTGAAAGCCAAAGAGATTATGATGATCAGCTATCTGGATTTGGACCTCTTGTCCTAAAAATATTCTCACCCAGTAATTTCTGAAGCAAGACAACACATACTGTTTTTATCAGCTATACTAACAATATTACGAGGAAGATATTTGTCCTGCATGAGGACAAAAAGGATTCCATTGGAAAGCAGTTCCTTTTTAGAGAAAATAAAATCCAAAATAATACTACTCGTAAGTTTGAAAAGAATTGTAAACCTCCCTTTTAAAGGAAGAGTACTCTATGCTAGAAGCCAGTAAACTTGCAAGAAAGAGTGACGGGTTGTAAAATCCTTGCACCACTTATGGTGTAACATGTTTTGTTGGCACTGTAGATGCAGAGTGTGATGTCTGCTTATATACCTCAGTACTGTAAACCAAGACACTTACATAGTCATAAAATTCACCAACTGTTCAAAAAAGGGTTTTCCTTCGTGATCCTTGTAAAACTGTGCAGCCATTTCACGCGTTAAAGCTTGCTCTTTTATCTTTGTGATGGTAAATCCAGCCTCTCTAACTCTTTTCATAATTTCATCTAGGAGAATAACAAACAAGCTCGTTTTTGGTTGAAATAGTTTAGATGCAAAAAATACAAACTGCAAGCACCCAAACTTTAAAAGTTTCAGAAAATACTAGATGCCTTTAAAAAAAACCAAAAACCCCCACCTATTGGAATTCTTCTTGCAAATATCAAACACACATGGACAACATAAGAAACACTTCAACAGTCCTCTAGAATAGGCAGAAATCGTTGTCAATGCATTATCCAAATCGATGCAGGTGTCAAACCCAGACTGTAGTAAACTATACCAATAGCATTCACTGTTATTTGTCACATTGGACAGGATGTGGACTGTAGTTATAATGCCGTATCAAACATCAGCTGGCTGGCCAAAATCAATCTGGATTGTTACAAGAGGGGAATAAAGACTCACAAAAGCCAATGATGGCTAGCATTAGAAAGACTGCTGACATTTTTTAGGACAGAATAGAATAATGCTAAGTAGGGGGTCTAGATAGAGAATTTTTAAAAAGTGGCAGCAAACATCCTTAGGGCAAGATTCCAAATTGCACATAGTGCTCTTTTTACTTTGACTTTTTCCTCCTTATTCCCTTAGTCTAACAGTAAGTTAAACCAAGGATGGGAATGCATCTAACTGAGCAATGACCCCTTCTGAGTCAGTAGAGATACCTGTCTGAAATAAGTAATACAAGTTTGGCAAGTGCCTCTCTTCTTTGAGTAATAAGGATGCTGGGCAGGTATTCTGCAGAAGTGCCTGGCTTTTAAAAAATTTAACTTAGCTAAGAACTCTCTTTCTTCAATTCACCACTATTTTAGTGAAGAAAAACCTATAGGCAGTTTTAGCAAAGAAAATGTCACATTGGAGATCTCAATCTGAGTTATGCAAGTCCTGTAAAAGCATTTTCCTGCACAGAAAACATATTTCAGAGAATCAAAATAATGCATTTGATGTGATTTACTGCAGCGTGCATTGCTAATCTTTTGTAGAAATGCTTACATCACTAGATATAGCCCATACTTTCTAAATGCCTTACCTTTATGTTTCTTAGCAGCATCAGGTTTGATTAATGCAAAAGTTTGTTCCTCAGGGAAGAAGAACTCTAGTTCCTTCGCAGCATCGAAGTGTGTAGAACTGCCATGCAGCTGATTGATAGGTACGTTTTTAATCGCATACTGTGCACGCAAACTAGGAGTTGTTAAAAGAGTGAAGTTACTTAAAAGCATAGCCATTTTGAGCTGTGAACTATAATTAGCCTTAACCCAGTGAACATAAATTAGTGGAAATCTAAAATATGAACACCCTCCCTCCCAACCCTCATCTTGTTATATTTCCAAGAAATACCACTTCTTTCTTAATGAAACAGCACTTCTGTCAGCAGCAGGTAAGATTACGCCATGGCAGTTCACTAGAGCAGTGTAATCAGCAGATAGAGCTAAGGTGTCAGTTTATAAAATGTGTAGGAGAATCTTAGTCACAAATAAAATATTCTACTGATGCAAAGTTTTCAATAAGCTATGAGAAAAATCTTATTGATATTTCAAGAAAAGTAATGGTGATATTTCAAGAAACCCCCCCCGCCCCCACTATTTTGAATAGATATCACCAACACTTTTTCTCTGACTCAAGAGTTCCCCTTTCACTACGTTGCACTTTTTTAAACTCAGCTTTTAATTCTGTTTAGCAGCCATTATATCTCAAAAACTTTTACAGTTTCTATGTGTAATACACTACTGCTTCCAAGAAAAGCTCAAAAAACTGCAGAATTGCATATCTGTTTCCAGATGATGGCACTATAGTTACACTAGTTGCAACATGGAATGAGATGAGGAACACGAAAGTAAGTTGGAAGCTGTTAATGATGGTTTACTTCTGTGACTATTACCTCTCTGGATTTTCCATAGCCTCTTCAAGAGTCTTTGGGCCTAATAATTCTCTCCAGTATGCTACAGCATTTTCTCGTATTAGAGCCAATACAAGAGTTGGACCACTGTACAATGGGAAATGTAGCATTAAAAAAAAAAAAAAAATTAAACTCTTGGTAATTTTTAAAAATAATTTGATTATATATAGTCCAGAGTAGCAAAATGAGCCCCAGTACTGGAGGATCTTAAAATAAATCTAATTGTTTAAACGGGTACAGTCTGATAAAACCTTATGGGGATGAAATATGAATTTAAATTGCAAAGTTACTGAGTTTTGTCACAATGGCAAGACAGGAATACTGATCATGCCCTAACCATGTCCCAACTTCATATGAAGGGAATATCTAAATATGATTTATTTCTCTTCCCAAAGGTATCCAGCACACAGCCTGGTTGAAGATTTCAGAGTTCTACAGACAACCTAAATGCAGCCTTTCAGAGCAGACCTAAACTGTTTTCACTCAAATCAGCAAACTTGACTGCTGAGACATCATACATACAGAGATAAGGAGTAGCTAGTAACTTTTAAAAGCTTGATTTATTTATTTGCTGTACTTGGGATTTATTCCATTATCTGCAGTTATCTGATCCTGTTTTGTCTTTTACTAAACTTTTATGTACATGTGTATCTTGTAGCCATGTGTTATCCAGGAAGTGTTCAACACCAGGTTGGGTGGGACTGTGAGCAACCTGTTCGGGTGGAAGGTGTCGCTTCCCATGGCAGGGGGTTGGAACTAGATGGCCTTAATGATCACCTCCAACCCAAACCATTCTGTGGGTCTATGATTCAATAACTACTGTGAAAATTTCAGTCTTATCTGATTCTATATAGATTCTATAGATTCACATTCTCCTTTTTCATTCAACATACCTGGTCATTTGCTCTAGAAGGACTGGGAAGTAGTCTTGATCTACATGCTCTTTGTAAAATGCATGCACTTGTTCCTCAGATAGAATTACTTCTTTCTGCATTGCTATTTTGAAGCCATCATCGTGTATCCTTTGTATGATAGAATCTGTTAAATACATTGAAACAATGCTAAATTCCATCCATTCATTCATTTGCACACTTGTAGAGAAATGACATGGACTTTTCAATGATAATGTTAAATCTTTACAGATGAATTTATTTCCTAATTAAAGAACAGAAAAGTAATTTAAAGCAACTGCTAGAAGGCATCACTAGTTGCCTGGACACTCATAAAGCTGATCCTTATCTTCTTAAGGTTTTTTCTTGCTTCAGAAACCTCAGTAGGAATTCCTGACTGAGAAATATGATACGTGTCACTACCAGCAAAAGAAGGTCTAAGGAATTTGAATAGGTGAAATGTTTATTTAACTAAGTCTTACAAGACCACATGGGTAAGTAAGCAGTATTTGGCACAAGTCAGAATTACCTACAAAATTAATGTGTAATTACCTACACATGAACTGCAGGACTGCAGCTCTAAGCAACATGCTAGACAACCATAAGGAAAATAAATTCACAAGGAAAGATCAAAATTGTAGTCTTTCAGTTCTCTGTGTGTAAGTTTGTTCAAGTACAGAGATTCTCAAGTTAGAAATAAAAATACTATCTCAAATCTAGGAAGAAATGCAAATATATGACTGAGAAGAAAAGTAAACTTGTTTGGATGAAGGTTCATGTAATGGGGTAGATTTTTTTACCTAATCTGTAAAAATGCTGTCAGTTTAGACCTGTCCTTGAGCAGCACTGCCTTATGCAGCATAGAACATCTTGGACTGGATATTTTTCCTCTTGCTGTTGATCTATCTTGGGCCTGCTATTCAAGAATATCAGCTACTTTATTATGGTGGGAGATATAGTCCCCTATACTACATTTGAAAATACTAGCTTCTCAGGGAGGTCTTCTAGAAACATTCGATCTACAGACTTTCTTGAAAAATTAACCAAAGGAACAAAATATCATTAATGTTTGCATTCTCAATATTTGAAAAACGTTAACCTCGTAACTTCATTCCAGACAAAGATTACTGCTGGCCTAATGCTGGAGAGACAGTATAACCTAAAAAAATTTCCTTAATTGAGTTAGAATTTGTAATTCAAAATTCAAAATATGAGAGTGTTTATACACCCTGATAGAAAATACGGTTATTAACACTTACCTCGCCTTTCCTTTAAGAGACTAGGTCTAATTATGGCCAAAGTCCTTTCAGCTGGTTCTCCCTCACTTAAATGAAAACTTGGGAAAAAGAAGGCAAGTTGTCTGCTGGCATCTTCAATACTGTCTTGCACATCACATAAATTTACCAGACTCTCAGTTTCCCTGAGTCCTGGCAACCTGATGAAACACGTAGTAGTACAGTATTTAAGTTACTGCTTAGTGTTAAGAAGCTGATTTTTGAAGATGTACTTTCTTAAAGTTTGGTGAAACATAAGAATTGAATGCAAAACTAAGTTTATATTTAATTCAGATTCATGAGTAAAGTAGTATTTCTGAGAAGAGAATTATTAATCTTCTCAAAAAGTGCCTGATCATGTTCTCTGAAGGAGAAATCTCAGCCAATCTTAAAGCCAGCTTTAACAATTCCCCTCTAGCTTATCCGAAGTAGTTTCTCTGTTTCATGAGACAGAATTATTACTGACAAGTGTACAGTGTGTAATGAATGATCAATAGAAGGCTTGTGCTTAATTCATGTACAGCATGATCATGAAAATGATCACTACGGAATTGTCTCTAACAGAGACACTTCTCATTGTTTCTTGCCTGTTTATTCAGCTATATAAATAAAGTCCCTCTTGGCCACTTGTAGAAAATGCAGTATTCCCCAGCTGTACTAAATTAATGCAGAAAGGGATGCAGCAGGCATCGACAGAAATGTCAATTATTATAACAAATGCTTTTTTGGATGAAGTATTTAAGCTCATGTTGCTTTAAGTAAATGTCTTGTCTAAATATAAAACTTGATTCGATATTTGAATTTTTGTGAACACTCTTTTGTCTGAGGCTGTGTATATAACTATCATCCTTAAAATTCTCTACAAACCCTTGGCATAGAAGAAAAACACACATTTCCAGATACCATGGTTGTGAATGGCTAATCTTTAGAATTTTTTTTGCATCTTGAAGCAGGGTGGGGACACAAACCCCAATACCATACCCCTTCTCTGTTGGCTTTTACAGCGTTCCCAGGGAGAAGAGCATGCCTCAGGTGTGTCCTGGTCTGCCCTGGGCCATATCTACAGCTTCCCAACAAACATAGGAGTAAACATGGGAAAGAGTGCAACCTTCAGTTGGTGGTACAGGCAGTCCCTTGGTATGGGTGAACTAGAATTGCAAGGACCACATCAGCTTTGAAGTAACACTGTTCCTGTTGTTCTGAGAACCCATTGGAGGTGAGTTCAAAGAGATCAATGACCTTTGCTTGTCATCTTTAACTAGGAAGCAAGGAATTTCTGAATTCCCATGAGAACTGGGATTGAATCTCTAGTGGTGGTCCTGTGAAGGACTGGTTGACGAACTCTGCCTGCTCCCTGGACCCTGCACTCATGGGCACATCTGCGTCTGTAGGAACATGCCTTGGTTTATTGTGTGCTCTGAACACTGTGTCTGAATCACAGATACACATTTTCGCTGGTACTTACTTGGGTGTCTGCTCAGGCTCAGCAGACACACTTTTTTTGCGTAGTTCCTTCCACTGAGGGATAGCACCAGCTGGTTCTTTTTTAGTGATTATCAAAACATGGCATGGTCCACTCATCATGAAACGAACAAATGGTTCAAAGTCAGGCTAAAAAACATAATTTTCTGCCCTGTGAATTGCAGGAACTCTGAATTTGTAATCAGAAATGAGACAATTATGCTTTTAAAGTAACTCATACATTCCTGTTCCAAACTGGCATTCACATACATTCCTCGGAACCCTGTTAGATTGTTTGGGAAGTTTTTTTGATCAACCATTTGATCAACATTATCAAATGACTAAAAAAAGGTTAATTGAGATAAAGAAAGTCATATAACTACTTTAAACAACAACTAGATGTTCTTCCAGGTTAAAATGCAAACAACAAGAGTGAAGGAAATTATCTAAAAACTGAATGTGATCACTTTCTATGCTTGCAGTACAGCATGTAGTGTGACATAAGAAGTTGCAACACAGTTTCATGAATAATTTTTGAAACAAAAGTCATGTAGCCAGTTATAAATATAGAACACTGAGCTATTTGCAAGACATTTGTAGGCTTTCCCTTCATTTGCTTTGCTATGTGCTTTTCACTTCTTCAGTTTCAACTTTCAATCCTATGAAAGTACATTTCCACCAGAAAAATAACTTTTGAAGCTTGTGGTGTGAGTTTTTAACCTTTTTTTTTTTTTTTTTGTATGTCACCTTTTTCTTGGGGATATCTATTCTTCTTTTAAATATTTGACTAAATCCTTACCAGTCAGCATCATGTCATTGCATATGATACTATTTTCCTTTAGTAATACAAGCATGAAATATTCACATATATGCTTTCAATTCATTGCTTTTCTCTTTCAATTATCTTCATATTATGCATACACTTAACCCATTTCCCAAGATGCACAAACTCAGAAGAAACGAAATGAAGTACAAAAATGTTCAGCATGATGCATAAAGGGTGTCTTTATACTGTGGTGGCTTCAAAAGTACTCTTCCTTATGTTTGAAGAACTACGTGTAGCTGCTGGTTTTGGCTGTCCTGGATCACCCATCTTGATCATTAAAAAGAAACAATTTTTGCTTCCAGTTTAATCTGAAGGTCTATCGCCCTGAGTCTCCATTCTCTTGTAAAAGGCAGACTCCAGGAATTCAGCAGGATTGTGGAGTATTAAATCGGGAGTAACTTTGTGCACTGAGCACAAAGGAATCATATATATGTTTTAACAAAATTATTCTTCAGCTTAGAATTAAACTTAAAGAATGCCAAATAATTGGCCTCTCAATATGCATAGGGCTCTCTGGAACCATATAGTTCATAGCAGTTTTATTATTCTCTTGTCCTAATGTTGGCAGGGATCTCCTATGATGTAATAATGTTGTTTTCCAGTCTCCACAATATTTGAAAAGTCATGGCAGTGAGGTGAAGTCCCAGATGACTGAAAAAAAGGGAATCATTGTATACATCTTTTAAAAGTGTAGAAAGGAGGACCCCAGGATCTACTGGCCTATCAGCCTCTGTGCCTGGGAAGATCATGGAACAGATCCTCCAAGAAGCTGTGCTAAGGCTCATGGAGGACAAGGAGGTGATTTGGGACCGCCAGCACAGCTTCACCAAGCACAAAGTCCTGCCTGATCAACGCAGTGGTCTTCTACAATGGAGTGACTTCATCATGGACAAGGGAAGAGCCACAGATGTCATTTGTCTGGACTTCTGCAAAGCCCTTGACATGGTACCCCACAACATCCTTCTCTCTGAAGTGGAGAGATGATTTTGGTCACTTTTCTCTAGATAAGGAATTGGTTGCACAGTTGCATCCAGAGGGTAGTGGTCAGAGGCTCAGAGTCCCAATGGGCATCAGTGACAAGTGGTGTCCCCTGGGGTCCATACTGGGGACCAGTGCTGTTTAGTATCTTCATTAATGATATAGGTGAAGGGCCCGAGTGCACCCTCACCAAGTTTGCAGATGACACCAAGCTGACATACCCAAAGGACAGGATGCCATCCAGAGGAACCTGCAGAAGCTCAGGAAGGGGGCCCATGGGAATCTTATGAGGTTTAACAAGACGAAGTGCAAGGTGCTGCACCCGGGTTAGGGCAATCTCCGGTATCAACACAGGGCAGGGGATGAACAGATCGAGAGCAGCCCTGGAGAGAAGGACTTGGGGCTGCTGGTGCCGGAGGGGCTGCACATGACCCAGCAATGTGCACTCACAGCCCAGAAAGCCAAACGTGTCCTGGGCTGCATCCAAAGAACCCTGGGCAGCAGGGCAAGGGAGGGGATTCTGCCCCTCTGCTCCACTCCGGTGAGACAACCCCTGGAGAGCCGCATCCAGCTCTGGGATCCCAGCACAGGAAGGACCAGAGGAGACCACCAAGGCAATTGTAGGCATGGAGCACCTCTCCTAGAAAGAAAGGCTGAGAATGGGGTTTGTTCATCCTGGAAAAGAGAAGGCTCTGGGGTCACCAAATTGCAGCCTTCCAGTATACTNCAACCCCTGGAGAGCCGCATCCAGCTCTGGGATCCCAGCACAGGAAGGACCAGAGGAGACCACCAAGGCAATTGTAGGCATGGAGCACCTCTCCTAGAAAGAAAGGCTGAGAATGGGGTTTGTTCATCCTGGAAAAGAGAAGGCTCTGGGGTCACCAAATTGCAGCCTTCCAGTATACTTGAAGGGAGCGTACAAGAAAGATGGAGAGGGACTATTTACGAGAGCATGTAGTGATAGGACAAGGGGGAATGGATTTACATTGAAAGAGAGTAGGTTTAGATCAGATATTAGGAAGAAATTCTTTATTGTTAAGGTGGTTCGTCACTTGAATTTGTTGCCCAGAGAAGTTGTGGATGCCTCATCCCTGAAGCCCTGTTCAAGGCCAGGCTGGATGGGGCTCTGAGAACCTGTTCTAGTGGAAGGTGTCCCTGCCCTTGTAAGGTCCCTTCCAACCCAAGCCATTCTGTGATTCTATGGTTCTGTGATATATCAAACATTGTATGCTTTGTTTGTGTTTGTTCTTCCCACTTCTATCTCTACACTTAACTAGTCTCAAATTTGGCAGCTGTTCCCATGAAGATGAGTTACTTTTACCTCTGTTTCAAAACTGCTTCTGTCTAAACTACAATCCCAGCTTTGCTAAAACCAAGCCCTTCATGGTTTCTTACAAGATCTCCCTGTTACTTCCTTTCTAAACCACAGTACAGCTGTCTAGTGATAACTATCAGTTTTCTTTTTTCTCTCTGACTTTAGTAGGAACGGGCTCATCTTACTCTTACTCATTTGGAATGCTGTAGGAACACCTTCCTGCCTACTCCTTTAGATTAGGCTAACCCTTCCATTGGTCCCTCTAATAATATCAAACAAACTATTTGCCTGCATATAATTCCAGCCTCTATCTTACACATATAGCAGAATATATAAATATTTGCTAAGCAACTTCATTTTATGACTCAGATCCTTCTAAAGAGTTAATTTTAGCTATCACACTGCTGGAAAATATGACCATATCCAGGTGCCAGTTTGCTAGACCACTGCCATTTAATGCTGGACAGCCTAATTTAATTCTTTTCTTGAACTTTGTATCTCTTTTTAGCTATTTTTGTCCCCTAATATAGAACAAGGCACAAAAAGTAGATTTCAACTGAGATGCTTTTCCTTTCCGCCTGTGCACATGTTTATTCCCAGAACTACCCCCTGATAAAATCTGGAAAGAAATAAAAAAATATAATATATAATATCACTTATTTTTTGGCTGGAAAAATGTATGTCAAATAGATACACACTGTCGCAGAGATGACACTGGATTTTGGGTTTGTGCCACATTTCAGCACCTAATAGCCAAGGTAGAGTAATTGCAGAAAGAGTCTGTACAGCACTCTAATTTTCATTCCTACAAAGGTCACTGGGCCTGCCATAACACATTTTAAAATCAGTATAATTTTATTTTGATAAACAGTGTTATAAATTTAGCACCATGTCTAAGGATCATGCACATTTAGATAACAGAAAGAAGAACAAAATCTTTTAGTATTTAATTGGAGGTCAGCTTAATTTGGTTGGAATATTAGCTTGCTACCTAGTGATATTTGTATGAGTCAGTGAAAGAAAAGGGAGAGAGAATATCTCTTTTTTTATGTACTAAATATACATTAATTCCGTTCTTCGATATACTTAAAATTTACCGTACAGAGATTTGCAAGCACATCTGGTAACAATTATATGTTTTACCTTTTCCTTTCATTTAGGTTTTTAGTTCGTTTTTACCTGATCTTTATTCCGGGCATAAAACACTCTGATTTGCTCTTCAGTAAGCATTCTCTCCTCTGCTGCTTTGATGTCAAATCCTGCATTTTTAATCTGCAATTATTCAGTTATTACTCATGGGCATTTGAAAATGGATACATACAAAATCATGTGTTATTGCAAATCTAAAGATTGATTTTGGAAGCTATCTTAAGTTTAAAATTCTCTGAAATATTCTATCTTTGTGTAAACTGAACTTCCAGCCTTTCAAAATACTTCACTAAATCGAGATTACAATACCCGTAAGTTAATGTTTGTGAAAAAATATAGTGCAGTTCAACGTATGTAGTACATTCATTCATCAGTTAATAATCCCTTTTATTTCACATTGAATAAACTCCTTTTGATCATTGTGAGTGGTTAACATGAAACTTACATTGCAAAATATTATAAATCATATTATAATCATAATAGTCACATAAATGTGCAATTGTCAACAATTGTTGTATTAGGCTACACTACTTGACTTTAGGAACAGCAAATAAGGAAAAACGAAAACTACTTTATGATTTTCTGCTTCAAGCTCTCTTACTGCACTAAGTTCGAGTATTTGTGAGTGATGCACACTTATGTAACTTTCATCAAAGTTCATAGTCCATTGGTATGAGGTTTGTATCATACACTGATATTTTAATAACAAAGGCAGTATCCAGCCCCAGTACTGATGATACACCAATATTGACCTGTGTACCAGCACTCTGCTCTTTAAAAGCCCCTGTGATGCTGCTGTTTTCATGCTGCCCCGACAAGGCTGACTGTGGAAACAGTGTAGGAAAACACACCTCTTAAGCCAAGTAGCAGCTGCTCTAGCTAAATAGTTTTCAAGCAGTGCCTTTTTTTTTTTTTTTTTTTTTTTTGCCTTTACTGAGCTTCGTTCCTTCCCAGCTAAGGTAGAGTAATTGCAGAAACAACCTATATAGCACTCTGGCTTCCTTTCCTGCAAAGGTCACTGTCCCTGTCATAACACTTTTTAAAATTCTTATAATTTCATCTTGATATATATTGTTATGAGGCATTTTTTTGGTAACAGAAACAATATGAATCAATGTCCAGCCTCTACTGGCATAGAACATTAAAGCAATAGTATAAATTCAAATATCATATTATTTCAGGTAAAAATTATTGTGCTCTTATCACCCTTAGCAGAGAAGCCTTATCGGATTCTGTTCTAAAGTCTGGGCATAAATTAGGATTTACTTACCCTTACATTTTGCTATTATGCCTCTTAAATAAATAGAATGAATGCATATTTTAAAATTCTGTCTACCTTATTTTTAATTTCTTCTACACGTCCCGCTATGACATCATCAGGTTTTATAATTCCAACAGAATAAGTGATTACTTCTGAAAAAGGGAAAAAATAGTGTGCTAATTAACACATTCATCAAAATAAATGTACAACTAAATTTTCCATTACTTACAAGTGGGTTTCTCTAAGTAGCTCTCAATTTTAATATTGATATGGCCAAACAGTGGTTGCAAAAAATGGCTCCAGCACTTAAAACATGTCTTGGAGTGCAGGACCAACTTTTTCCATCCCTGGAACCCACATTTCTCATGAACTACTCTTTTTTGGGGGGGCTAATATGGCAGAGAAATGCATGTAGCTGTGGTGGAGAAATTTCAGTTTATGATGGAGCCTTTGTCTAGGGAGAGCTCTGTATGTACAATACTAGGAAAGCGAAAGGAATGAATTTTACTAACGAAAATTCACTAAGTGAAAATCTGTATGAATATTGGAGATTTCCGGTAGAACACATATTTCTTGTCATAGTGGATGTTTGATTCCTTAGCGTTGTGAATGCTGAAGGCATTGGCAATCAGTATCTGTTGAAGTCACACATGCTTGCTAGCACAAGCTAATGTTTAAAACAAGGTGTTCCTTGCTCTAACAGTGTAGACGCAGTGTGACCACATCCATAACATCCAGGTCCCTGAAAATGGTCAGAAGGGAATACCATCTTTACTGGACCTGAAGTTTACAGTGAAGCATTTGAATGCATCTCAATCAGATCCCAAACACTGTAGAAGAATTTAAGATAGGGATCAGGAAAACAGCAGACTACTGCTTGTTACCAATACTAGAAACCCTTACAGGCGACTGCGTGTGTTAAGGAAAATATTACCTCCAAATGTTAGTGTATTACAGTGTCTGAGAGATCCCCTACCCTGAAGCTGAACCTGAGCTAAAGCTCGGTTTTCTGATTTTCTGTCATGTTTAGGTTTTGGGGATTAGTGTGAAGTCTGTACATAATTGCTAAATTATAATACTGTACTACTAGATCTCACAGGGTTTATGAGAAAAAATATAGGCTAAAGCTGAGGTTGGGAATATGTCAGTTGAACCATACAATTAAAGAAAAACAAAAGGGGTGCCATGACTGTGATCTAATGCCTCTCACAGGGAAAAAAAAGCAAGATCAAGAAGAAGGAGAGGATGGAGGAGTTTGTTTCATCTCAGCACTGCAGAATGGCATTTTCTGCATATATGAAGTAGTAGGAACATTCAGTAGCTACAGATAACAATAAAAAAAGAAAAGATGTAGGTCTCAGCTCATGACAGATAAATCACAGACAGGACTTGCAAACAGGATGGTGCTTATTTTTGAATCTTTTTGGAAGCTTATCCTGCTACTGTGGATTTATGTTCTTATACAAATCTGTTCTTAAATCTAATCTGGTGGAAGAGTTAATTAAAATAATCTGAGATAGAAGGTAGGCCATTGCTTCACTGATTAACTCTTCCAATCCTCTCAGGTTGACCCCATCTTAGCATTCCACCTCAACAGAAGTACACAGCTCACACAGGGACTGTGTAGAAGTGACTTTCAGGCCTGAACTTTACATAGGAAAATTCCCTGGCTCATAGCACTTCTGTCTAAAGTCTGAAGATTCCCAGTATGAGGGTGAAAATATTGATGATGACAGTCCAATAAATTAATTCCTTACAGAAGAAAGCTCAATCAAAACTTTTCATTAACTCAACCAAAGCAGGGTCCTTTAGTGCTAGATATAGACAATTATTAATCAAAAGACATTTGTTCTCTTTCTGTTAATATTTCTAAAATAAATCAAATATATTTACCCTCCTCTTCCTCCTCCTCTGATGAATCGTCTTCGAAAATGAGTTCTTCTACCTAAGGTAATTGCAAATGGAGTAAAACTACGTCACCAGTGCAAAGATAAAGTCACCAAACACAGCTGTCACATCTTTACAACACCCTTATCTTAATGTAAGAATGGATTTACTACCCTGGAAAACAAGCAATTCTAAGAAGGCCCTTTGGCCAGTCTGATTTTCCTTTACTGAGTTTCAGTTTGTTAAAAAACTGTTTTTACCGTAAGTGGAGTTCTTTCATCTCCATTTTAACAAAACAAGCAATGAGACATGACTATTTTCCACGTCTTTGTTTCATATGATGAAGTTACTAAGTTATATATTAAAAATACTTAGCCCTGAAAGAAAAAAGGTTACTAAACCAATTACGAGCTAGTGGCATTTTGTTCATCTCTCCATATCTTATATTAGTAGGCTAATCTGCAAATTTGTTTCATTTTTATAAAGTACTATAATGGAAATTCGAGGAGAACAAGCAACAAGGGATTAACTCTGCTACTACTGTGTATTCCAGCAGCGGGATCTTTTGCAGTGCAGGCTGTTGAGGTCAGACTGAGCTGTCGTTATGTTACCTGAAAGTCAGGAGTGAAAGGTGATGGAATAAATTTGTTGAATGGCCTTTGTTTTTTGTAGCAAACTGGATTCATTAGGTACAGAGCAATCCCCACGGCTTTGAGCAACCTGATCTAGTGAAAGATGTGACTGCCTGTGGCAGGAGGGGTTGGACTAGATGATCTTGAAAAGTCTCTTACAACCCAGATCATTTTACTTGATTGCTAAAAAAAAAAGCGCATCATATATATCACTTTACTGTTAGGATAAAAATACAAAAAATTAAACATTATCTGAACACTATCACAGACATTTTGACAAATTATGTAAGTCTAATAAAAATACACATTTATACATAAGTATCTGGTTTGTGAGTACCTCAGCACGTTCCTTCAGTCCAGCTGCAATGTCCCTCTCTTCTTGCACCAGGTCTGTTACTGTCTTAGTTATAAGAGGAGCATTTACACCTCTCACTATTGCAAGAATTTTGCCATGCTGTAAAAGAGAAAATAACACTCTCAGTGAATTTTCATCACTTAATTTACACATTTGCTTGAATTTTTGAAACAATATCTTGCTAATTTTTTCCAGCTACAGGATCATTTTCTATGCCCACTGAAGGGAATACCAAAGCTACTACTGCGTCTATTTTTTCAGAATAACACTTTTGTGCATTTATTTCCTTTCTTCCCTCTTTACCAAATTTTCCATGTTTATTTCTGGGCTCAACACTAACAGTACAGTTGGAAGCAAACACATTTCAGTGCATTCTCTACAACATTCAGGTGCATAGCAGTGAAGCTAATGGTGACCAAAGATACTGCTAACATCTCTAGGCAGCATTCAGATTCAAACCTGAAAGTGTCCTGAAAGTTTCATTATTCTTTATTATTGGTCCCTAATTAGGGAAATTCAAATCCTGGCACCCTCAAGTTAAAACAAACCCCACCTCTTCTTAAGTGAGCAGTACTCTACAATGGTGTCCTAGGAGAACCAGCTTTCTGTGTCCATCAGTGAGAGATAATAAATATATGATGAATTGCTTCAGTTCCTCGAGTGCGAAAACACAATTTTATTTGTTACCTTAAAAGTCTTATAATGCCAGGAAATATAAACTCTCTTTCCCTGATGAAAAGTGTGCATAAAATAATAGTTTCAGTGTAACCACATGTAGGCACTTGATGTAAGGCAAACCTGGAAAACTTACCTGGATTTCTCACTAACTATCAAAACAGTAACCAGCACAATTTTTCTGTGGCTGTATGTGCAACAGCCACAAGAAAAATGTGCTTGAGAACCACCAGATTCAGGCGTGGGAAACAGCTCAAGCAAACATCTGATAGTATCATCCTACATACTGTAAAATGTAAACACAGGAGTTATACAGCATCATATCTATTTTAAAATCTGTTGAAAAGTTAAGGCAAAAGTAGGCAGCACATTAAAGGAAACTGCTGTTATGTACTTACAACACTAAAAAGAAACACAGGTTCACAGCTCTTCCTAAATGGCTTCAGAGTTTCAATGCTGTCAGCCTCTGCCTGAAGTCAGACAAAAAAGATTATTTGCTTACATAAATGTGTTTGCCTATGCATATATATAAGGAAACCTTTTTACCCACAAGAAAACCCCACTCTCATATACTATGGTGTTGCAAACTCAAACTGCAGTCCTAAATACAACTAACAGTCCTTATAGTGATGAAGAAAGAACTGTTTTGATAACATGGTATTGTCCTCCCTTTGTATTACAGCAATTAATCATGGAAAAATATCTTCTCTTGATAATATTTTCTCATGTAGGTCATCATAACATGTGTAAATGAAAAAGTAGCCCATGTAGTCTTGATGGAAGAGATTATCCAGTGTATTAAGTTCTTTGTGAAATGTGGTCAACTGTATGAAAGCACGTAAGATAGCCTCAGAACATAACTCCCTGCCTTTCTCATGTGTAAAAAATTCCTGTTTTTTCTGAAAAGTCCTTTCATCATGGAATTTAAAGTTTTCACTAATGTGTAAAAGGATGGACGTGGTCAACATCTTGGAGAAACTGAGTCTGTGAAACAAATTTATCTACTTTAGATATGAGATATAATACATTCATATATATATATATTGCTAGTGTAAACAAATATTTTTACTACTACAGTTTCGTATCTTTTTTTTTTTTAATCCCCCCCTTTTTGTTCTGTTAAAAATGAAATACCAGGTAAAATTTGCAAAAAAGATGCAACAGTTTTTCAGGGATGTAAGAAGTTTAAATGCAACAGTCCATAAAGCAGAGACTTAAAATTAAAAGTCATACAGTCTGGCTTTTAAATATTTCTGCAATCTCATCAAGGAAAACAAAAGTTGTGTGGTATCAGCTCTTTTTTTTTATTATAGCTTCTTACATATTTATTACCATTTCTAATCTACTTCTAAACAAAGTCTTCTGAGGATATATGCAAAATTATGGCAACTCAGTATAAGGACAGTAAAATGAAAGCTCTGCATATGCAGATCAGAAGATACATTTAAATCAAAATGTAAATAAAGTCCGGCACAGAATTTATGTCCTTACCACAGCAAAATGTAGCACATTGTCTTCACTAAACTCGTTTCTCAGTTTTCTCAATAAATTCACCACAGCTTTGCAAGGACCACACCAAGATTGATACACATCTATTACTAAAATGTAATAGTTCACAATTACAAACAGCTCACTTGTGGAACTTATAAAATGAGACATTTATATTTGCGTTGAAACAGCACTGGAAAGGCATTCATGTAGATCTTTCAGTCCTAGTCAATTAATGTATCGTGAATACATCAATGAATTCAGTGGATATATTAGTGGATACATACTCTTTTATTTCAATTACTTTTGACACTGAAAACCTACTTCAGAATACTATTAGAGATGATTAATTTGAATAGGAACTTTTCTCTCATATTCCTTTTCCTTTTATTTTCTCTTCCCACTGTTGGTTTTCAGTATTATCTAGACCTTCATTCTACAGGATTTTTACCTCCCTGAGCCTTTGCCCATTACTATCCCTCTGTAGATACAATCCTGTTACAGACTTGTACCTTTTACCAAAATATAATTCCTCGGAGACCTAGGAGACATGGTTATTGGACTAAGTGAACTGAAAACTGGGCATGATGCACATCACAGAACATGCACTCTCTAGAATGTTGTAGTATTAATTTAGTCTGTGCAAGATTTTACACACAGAAGTGTCCAACTCGCTACCATGGAGAATACCAATTGGAAAGGTATTTTCTAAACATTTGTGTATAACAGTACATAAAAAAATTAGATAAATATTATTTGGATGAGTATTTATTGTATAAGATACTGTATATTTATAAACATAATATATGATTTTAAAAGTATTTTCCAACCTAAACAATTCTATGATTCAGTGACTCTATGATGTACATTTATAAATATATGTTAATGTAGCCTTTCTTTAAAAGAAATGGCACTAGTCTTCTAAAGTATCTGGTAAAGATGAAATATAAATATGGGAACCTGTACATATCTCCATGAAAGATTAGACAGAAAATATCAGCTGTTAGTACCTACTATACCATTCTTCTGCAGCATTTCATCCCACTGGTCTTGATCAGTTATTGAGGTCTGAAACAAAAAATGAATTAATGTTTTAACATTTTAAAAAGGCAGAAAAAACATTTATTTCCCCAATAAAGTTATTCAAGTAATTAAGATTTATACCTGGAGCTGGACTTCTTTCTTCTTGCCTGCCATCTCCCTGTGATTATAGGAAAAATATTAAAATCCAAAGCACTTTTAAAGTTTTTTAAAAGACCATGTGACACACAGAAATGATTTGTATAGTTCTCAAAATATCATTGCCTTCTGACTCCCTTAGCAATTAACTCAACTGAAGCTCCTGCAACAATGGTAGTTAATACTCCACTTCAGAATTTTCTGGAGCAGTATACAACTTGTTTTCAAAACACACATGGCAAAAGAAACAGAAGAAAATATAGTTTGTTAATCTGTTAGGGTGTTAAAAACTTTAGGCCTCAACAATTTCTCAAGCTTGTAATTACTCTACTCAGAATAGCCACAGGGACTTCGATGGGATGACAGCTGCTGTAACATTGGACCATTTCAGAAAAATATTGATTAAGGAGCTTCAACTCTAATAACATCAAATCAGTCTTCCTGTTTGCTGGGATACACAAAAAGCCTTGACATACTTGTGCCCCGTAACTAAACTCCCCAAACTGAATCCTGATACATTCATCATTCTGTTGTTAAAAAATGATGTTCTTCATTTATTTATTTATTGTAAATAGATAATTAACTGTGAACTGGGCAGAACAACAATCTCGGTTGTGATACATATGTGGATGAAGTTCGGCTTCAGCATGAGCAGCTTGAGTTTCTAGAGTTCTTGGTTAAGATGGTGGTCTTTGTCTTGGGGAAAATGAAAGTGCCCCCATGAATGTGACCTCCTCTGGCACTGTTATCTGACAAGTCAACCAGGCAAATATGTCCAGGGTTTGCACTATCCTGATACACTCACCAAACCTGCTCCCTTCAGATCACAGACTGATGCATAGAAGCCAATATGAAAGCTCTTACCCTCATGCTTGTTTCACATTTCATCTAAAAGTGTTGTTAAGGATTAAAATTTTGTATGCAGGCGTTCTTCAAATCCTTTAAACCAGGTAGTGGTACAAAGCATGGCATTAATTCCTATCCTTTAAGGGCTCTAAGGAGATGATGCTGACTACTTACACTAGAGGCAACTGGCAGATGGAAATATGCCATATTAGTAGGAAATCTTCAGCAAAAGAACCTATCTTTCATTGTTACCTTCTGTCACTGAGCAATGACAATCAATTCTTTGCAAGACTGGTTTTGCAAAACATAAACCAATACATGACAATAGTCTATACATCCCAATAGTTCTACACATGCTCCCCAACTAAAAATATTCAGTCATACACACTCAGGTGGCAAAGCAAAGCACTGCAGAACAGACACGTGCTTCTGTGTGCAAATATACAAATGTGCACATTGGTCTGGCATAGCAGCTGTATGTGACAGACATGTGAAGGTACACATAACATCTATACTTTTAAATAAAATTTTCACATAACATTCTCTCAGTTATGCAGTCAGTACTGTACTGATAAACCCTGAACAGACAAGCATGTTTTCTCCTTTATCTATGATATGGGCAACATGCTTCTCTAACCCTGATACAAGGCATTTTTCCATCCACACTTCATCATGGATATGCAAACTCTGCATCTCTTACTACACTCTTTACAGCCAAAACTGCTTCCTTGAACTAGTCAGAAAAAAAAATAGGCCTGGGTGCACACTCAGATACACTGTCAAACTGATATTCAAATATGCAGAATCTTTGTAGATAGCCATTCAATATCTTAGCACAAATCCTCATTACACATTTACATGAAGACACTCAGGAGCTTGTGAGATCTTGACATGCTCCTCTGTGTAGGTACCTGCAGAGAGGCACATAACTCCCTGAGCATAAGCTCTTGTGTGTGACAGCAGATCCTTGTTGGTTCCTAGGTGGCACTCTGATGGATCATCTCTCCGTACACACACACACACACACATACACACACAGAAACATGTGTAAGTGAACAAATGCCCAGACACCCAGGCCAGTTCAGGGGTGACAGTGCTCTACACCAGGTGCCGTAACCAGGAGGAGCTCCCAGACACTCGTGCACCCTGTGGTTTGACACACACCCTCCACAGTAAGCACACCACAGCACAACGTCGTGGGTGCCTCTCAGCCCTGAGGGGGGGCCCACTCAGGAGCAGACAGGCCCCCCCCAGCCCACCTTCACCTGTCCTGGAGTAGCCACTGGCCTGGGGACACTCTGTGGCCACCCAACTGCCACCCCTCAACAGCCCTAACGGCCTCCCCGCCTTCACCCAGCCCCAGCCCCATCCCTGCTCCATCTCCAAGGGTCATTTTCCCTCCATCACCCTATTATTTTATCAGTCTGGAGTTGACATGGCACAAGGAGCTGAGCTACAGGCCTGCTGAGAGGGAAGTGGGGACACAGCTGGGGAAGTGAAGGGGTGGGAGGAAGCGTCACCATTCCCCACCCTGTTTCTCCTCTGATTCCTTTAGCCTAGGGAGAGTCAACCTAATCCTTTTAACATGTGAGAAAATTAGTCCTGGCACCTAATTAGTAACCTGCCTTCACTCTATGTTAGTTGCAAATTGTGAGACAATGGAGACTAAAAGAGGAAGTTTTTAGTGGGCATTCTGGTGAGCAAAAGAGGGTCTTGAAAGCCAAATAGTGGTGACTGCCCATGCTCATACACTATCAGTGCAGGCCTATCATCACACTGGTGCAGAACAAAGTTATCATTTTAAAGATGCACATTTGCATCTCAGCAATCCCCCCAAAAGTCACAGAAGATAAAGGTGAAGTTTATTCATACACATAGAAAGCACAATTGGTCCAGAGTACAGTGGGGCTATTTTTGTGTATTAACTCTTAAAGGCTTCGCAACTGGTGGGAATTTCTTTGTGGAGGTACAGGCTTGAGAATGTCCACAAATCAAATGTCAGTGTCTCTAAACTGCACACTTTTGATGAAATGTGAATTTCACATATGCATGTTGTTACAGAACTATAAATTGTCCATTCATCCAATTTATTTTTGAAAGCCTGCCCAGGCATACTATGTGCTATTATGTATATCTACCACATCTTAAGAAAATCTAGTTTCAGTGACTTTCTTGTTGCTTTACTTAAGCTTTCTGGTACTGCTCACCAAAGCATGACTTGAAAAGTCCCAAAAGAAAAGTTACTTTTATTTCATGAAAATAATATGAACAAAAAGGTAGGGAAAATGAGCTCTTATTCTGCTGGAATAGATGTTCTTCCTCACAGTTAAATCTTCCCAAGTTGAAGGATGTTCGTTCTGCAGTAGTGGGAATGAGGCAACATTTCCACAGAGCTGCAGCAGTTTTCAATGCTGACATTGCGCTATGTCCTAACAGCTTGGATTAGATCAACTAGGTGGCAAGACAAATTTTGTATTCAGATGGGAAATAATGTGTTTATATGGCCAACGTAAATCACTTCCTACATTTTTTACTGGAAAACCCTAACTTTGGAACTAGTACAAGCTCTGCATTGGCCTGCTTGGAAGTAGAGGAGTGCCCTCGAATAATCTTTATTTTCCTGCATGAAGTAGGAAAACAATTTTTGAAACCTTCATAGACAAAAATTGGGAAGAACTACAAAAAATGAGATATTTAACCAAACCGCCATGTGGAAGTTAAAGACTCAAAGATTAGGCTATGTTTTTGGGGTTTCCTTCACAAACTGCTAACTTTTTTATCCAGACCACTTTCTTCACGAACAGTCACTTTTTTATACATTACAGAAAAAACCCCCAAAAAAATCTTGAAGAGAAACACTAGAATGAGGTAATGCTCATGTACCAAATGTTAAAAGGCTGACACAGCCTGTTCTTTAACTGCTCTGTTGGAATGAATTATATGTATGCTTTGGATATCACAAAATAGTTAATGTAAAGGGATTTGGTATTTCAAAATGCTGAAAAATAAAAAAGGCTATCTGTCTTTAGGTCAGAGAGTATAGTCCTATAAAATTTTTAATGAATTTAATGATGACATACTTAGCCTATGCAGACCAGCATAGTTTTCGTGGTCATTATAAAAGGCATCCAGAGAGAAGGAGTTAGGAGTTTATGGGGTTTTTCCCTGAACCAAAATGATTCAAGTTTTGTATAATGTATATGAAAAGTATAATGAAAATATGCAATGGATAAACCACTATGGATTCATGAGGAATGACTGCATAATTTTTCAGAGTGACTTTTAAACTATTTCACTCCGTTTTGTGCATACCATTTGATTTCAGATCTTCTCTTTGTCATGAGCTGTTAATGTCTGGAGTGACCTAGTTCCAAATTACTAAAATTCTTTTACAAAGTAATGGAAAACATTTGTACACCCTGCTGAGACCTGTGACAAAACTAGAGATGTGTTTTCCCTGCTAGTCAGTCTTTTTATGTGCCCTGGTACATGCTCGGAAGCCAATGCCTATGTAGCTCTGATGACTACCTGCTTGTAAACACAGTGGAAGCCTTGATCACCTTAATTTATAATCTTTTGTGATCTCCTCTGTGGCTCTATAGTCCACATGCATACTGGTGCTACGGTGTATTCAATCTATGCCCTTTGCATGTTAGACTTCCTGCACATGCCCTGGTGTTCCTCCTGCCTCTCTGCCTGGATTCACTCTAGGATTGCTCATGATAAGAGAACATTTACCTTCGCAGCTCCTCTGCAGAACTGTTCTTACCCTGACAGTGTCGCAGCCACTGTAACTTGAAGGCTCTGTATGTGTGTATTGGCTTTTTCTGCAACAGCCATAAGTAGACCATGGGTCTGATAGCAGTGGAAGAGCTTTCTGATTTCTTGTATTTCTCTGGAAAACAGAAAGAAAGTATGTGAAATGGTGGGCAATTTAATTTCTTCAACTTAAAAGTAGCTGTTATGGTTTAAAAAGGGCAAAAGTGAAGAATGTGATTTGTGCTGCTGCAAGTTGCTGGTGGGATAATTCTGTGAAGTAGAACTGTTTTGGTAAACAAGGAAAGAGCATGAAATAAATAAACAAACAATTTTCTGTAAGGACTTAGTGTGACTCACCAGCTTGTGTGCTCTCAAGGCGAGAGAGACCAGGTGACTCCAAAACCAGGCAGCTCCTTTATGAGCAGAAGCCCAAGACTACCACAAGTTCCAGTGGTGGAGGTTTGAGGAGCAATTAGTTTTGCCCATAACTGGTGACTGACACAAGGGATTTGACAGCTTGGTTTTAAAGAGAGACCCAACTCTGTCAGTGGTAGGTACATTCCCCTAATTTGCCCTGCAGACAACATGAATGGTAACCCTAAAGAAAGTTATTAATACATAAACTTTTGCAGAGTTTGTACCACAAGAGAGGTTCTTGAATGTTAGTGTGGAGTATATAGAAAATGAACAGATGAAAAGGAACTGAGATAATTTAGTGATTAAGATGTCTTTAGAAATATAGGCATTAATTCTTCCAAGTAATATGGCTATCACTTCTAGGACTGGGTACCCCAGAGCAAGAAAAATCAGAGATGTTTTATTTTACCTTACCCTAGAATCTCAAAATTATGTGAATAACAGCATAGTTAATAGTTGTGGATGTACACATGATACTTTTGTTTATTTTTACTTACGGCCTTTATTAAAGTTTTGAGTTTGGTAATCTGAGTACAGACATTTTCATATATTCATTTTTTATTATTCCTTGTCTGTATATTGATTTGTCTTTTGAGTGTATGAAACACGTTCAACACCTTACGTATTGATTTACAGAATATTAGAGTGTAACTTTGGAAATATCCTTTGTAGCTATAGTGTGTGCAAACCCATGAACACAAGAGTTTAGTGAGATATAATGAGTGTTTCCCAACAGCTCAAGAAGCTGGTAACTCTGATTTGGATGATACCTAAGCCACCTGAAAACAGACTAGTGGTTTGCTCTCTGGCAGTATCAAATGCACTGATTCACCAGATTCATGTACAGTTTTCCACTAGTTATGTGTACATGTTAGCCCTTTACTCAAAGAGAGATAGAGAAGACTGGTCTTCGCAATGGGGTCTAGAAAGCGTGAGAAAATGAAGAAAAATGTCTTCCTGTATATTGAAAAGCAAAACCCATGATATCAGGTAACAAAGGTGGATTGGACTTCACATAAACATTTTTAGTCAAAGTTAGCTGGTAAAGATACAACAGTGGTTTCTATTTTATCAGACCTAAAGATCTCCAGAGCCCCAGTTTAAGAACCTCCAGAATATTTAAGATGGCTCAACTGAACTCAGACCTCTCTATATTTTAGGGATCCTCAGCTAGTAAAATCTTGTTGCATATTCCTGTTTTGACTGGGAGAACTTCATCTGCAGAGACAATCTGAACATGCAAAAAGTACATGTGAAAAACTTGACTATATTCTTGTTATTAATTCCTAGCAGGACAGAAAAAATAGGGGGTCGAAAAATTGAATCATCTTGATACATGAAGGTGAGCAGCAAAATTTGCTTGAGGAGAGATTTAGGGGATTAGAGAGTACCAGGCTTGAAAATTTGATGGCAAATTACATGAATACTTGAATTGTGATGTAGTCCAAGCAGAATAAGCTGCTACACTCCAGTTGTGGGACAGGTTAATATCTGCACAGCTGTATTGGCTAGAAAATTTTGTAGCATGTGAAGTACTGTTCCTTGCTAATGGAGGAGCAGAAATTAGCACAGTAAAAGAGCCACAAAAAACTTTGCCAGAGACTAATTGAGGTATGTTTTCATGGACATAATGAATAAAATAATCAGGCAATTGGAGCACAATTTGGCTTCTGTGAGTTTGTTTTGGTTTTGTATTCAAATTCCCTAGTAATAGGCACTATGCGGTCATTTAGAAGAAAAATTAGGATAATGAGTAGTTTATAAAGAAAAAGACTGCACAAGGCAGAGGCAGTTGAACAGATGACACTGAGAAGGCTAAATCTTAACAAAATTTTGTCAAAATGTTCTGAGTTTAAAGAACGTGCCAAAGGAATTGAAATTTTTCAAGTTGCATTCATTCAAGATTCTGCAGGAAAAATTACACTGAGTTCTTCTCCTTATTGACACTTTCAGACTCTGATTCAATTCACACAAGTAGAAAAGGCTATGTATTTCTAAACAATTTGTTGTATATCTGTTCTAAGTTAATAAAATTATTAGGGCCAGAAAACAGGTCTTGATACAATGTCTTCAGTCATCATAACATTTAGACAACTGAAGATTTCAAAAATAAACCCCAGTCCTTAGAAGACTGCTGGTTAGAAATGGTGAGTACTGGTGTGACATTCAGAAACATTTTTAATGTTGGATCCTGTTTCAGATGCCAGTTTCACATCCAAGGGTTTATGCTGGTTCAACTTGTTTAATGGATGCAGAATTTATCTGCATGTAGCAGATCTGCACAGGCCAGCAGTAGCCAAGCTTTGCACCTGGCACAGGCCACCTTTTGTGGTAAGGGGATAAATTTGAGGGATAAATGTCATGTGCCTCCCCAGCATATGACACAAGTGTGAGATAAACCACAAGTGATCGTTCCTGTTGTATGTTCCTGCGGATGGGAAAAGAAAATCAGGGGTTTGGTCATGTGGTGAGTGTTCATACGTCAAACAGGGTGGTCACCGGGACAGAGTGTAATAGCCACTTGTGAGCAGGAAGTTTTTATGCTGCTGGTGATGTATTTTTATCTATAGATGAAGGTCCTACTGGAAGAGGATGATACAGAGCAAGCCTGTGGCCCGATGACTCATCCTATTTGTGAGCTGCAAGTTGGGTTTCTCCCGGGGTTTCCAGGATAGCATGTGCTAGAGGATCAGAAATCACCTCTGAGTCATCTCAAAAACAGATTTGCCTCTGCTGTTGTGGTTTCCTTCCTGTGTCCCTGCTGTGCACAGGGCATGTATACACTTCATGTACATAGGAGGTGGTCCTGGTTGCAAGGATCCCTACTGCACACAACTCCAGTGCCAAACACCCTGCTAGTCCCACGGGATCATCATAGAAGTTGGAGGTATAACAAACTTGTTTCCCCTGTACAGGTCTTGAACACAAAGACAGCTATGAAATACTTATATATCCCAGTGAATTATCCTCACTGATCAAATTTTAATGGACTTCAAGACCAAACCTAATGAATTTCACTCTGGTGCCTGACTGAAAGTTTATAATCTTTTCTCTTTCCATGCATATTTTAGTTCCAGATCTCTGTGTGTTACTGATAACACAGTATGTAAATATATAAATGCAATTAGAAGGCCATCATACCTATCTGGGAGACTTTTGCTAATAATTTCTTTTAAACTATTCCTTCTCCTCTTCTACATATACAAAACCTCTATCATGTTGCCAGCAGCTATTTGATCCTTAAGTGAGAGAGGTTCTATCTTTATTTCAATTATGGAAATAATTTTTATAGGCTATAAAAATGGTAATCTTGTTAGAAGTAAGTAAAGGGCCTTTCAGATATTAGTTTCAGTGCTTTTCTCTGTGAAACAAATCAATAGTGTTATACACATTTCTAAACTCAGAATTTTATACCTACACAACAGTTCTATTTGTTGTATAGGAGTAGCTATGTATCTTCCTTCACTTTCAGCTTTGAACATAGAGGTAAAATTAGTTTTAAAATCTCATTGCACACATTTTTCATGTATATTTGTTCAATGCTCTCAATTATGCCCAGTTAATATATCTCATAACTACCTCATAAGCTTTCATTAACTAAAGCTCAGAAATTTGGTATTTTTACGTGTCTCCTCCTAATTTCACCACTTTACCTGAAATTTTCAGCATCAGAAACACACAAAGAAGCAGAGAATTACTTTAGCTACAAATGGCAGAAGTACATTTTTCCCTTGTATAAAATTTGTGACAGCTGTTTATTTTTAACGCAAGGGTTGTGTATAGCACAAAGCAGTCATCAACACACCTAGAGTTTTAAACAACGGACTTTATGAAGTCAGAAAATTTTTTTTCTGCCTCTCAAACTTGTAATTTTCACGTTAAAATATAAATGCTGTATTCCAGAATAGTTACAATACGAAACTTCATCTCTAGGCCTAGTGTCCTACCACATTGCTCAGCTTCAATTGTTTTGTTTTCCTGTGTGATCAACATTAGACAGGAGTGGTGACAGCAACCTGATAGGTTCAACACACCTTAATCCCAGAAAGCTGTTTGAAAGAGAATATTTGATATTAAAAACAACTGCCTAAGGAAGAATCTGAATTACAGAAATTTCTCTTTGTTGGATGCTTCCCCACGACTTGGCCATTTAGCTAGACTGAAGTGTTCCATACAACTTTTAAAATATTTTGTCTGTGTGTGTGTGGGAAATCTGGCAGTAAAGCCAGCAAGTTACAGTCATACTGAGAGAAAACACCCAGAGATGTCTGCTCAAGCCAAATGGAAGTTCTCAGATTTTCTTGTTTTCGTTTTAATGTCTGTCCGGCATCCGTTCTATATCATTACACTCTGGTTGCATTTATACTACTGAATTGGACCATGTTCAAGAATATTCCCTGGCATTGGGCTTGCTTAGTAAACCTGTAAGCTCTTAGAATCATCTGTAAATGTGGTGAATGGTCTCAGGAAAGCATTTATCCTGGCAGCCAGCACTTTTCATAAACATCTGTTCATGATGTGAAAGCTGCCAGGGCTGTAGGGACCCTGCTGTTTATCCCTGTGGATATGGCCACACTTGCTTTGACATGGTGCTCTGGCAATGTCTTAGCAAGCCTCAGTCTGTGCTCTAGGTGCTGCTGGACATACTAATGTCATGCTATAAAACACCTTTCTGCTTTTCCCCTCAAGTTGAAGAAGGGCATGGTGCTAGGAGGATGTCTGCCTTTCTCCTTTCTTCAGACCCAAAGAGGGTCTGAAACAAGTCAAAAGAGTTCATCTCCATCTGGGACTCTTTGGGGACCACAGGAGTTCTGAGTATCATGCCCTGTTTTCTCAAGACATGGAAAATGGCAGTAGTGATGTTCAGAGGAGCACAGAGTTGAAACCTCAGTCAGCTGCGGCTTGGTGTGTATAAAGTCACCGTGTTGGTCTCCAGCAGGCTTTCAAATCTGAGGCCTGGGTTGGGAGGAGAGAGTCCTAAGCACACAGTCTCCAGCTTCTCTTTTGACTTGGTCACACTTCTCCAGTAGCATCATGCCAACCCCCAAGAGCAACCCAGGGGAGGGGCCTTTCTCTCATATCCTGTTCTGACCAACCTGCTCAACAATAGGATCTGACCCGGGGCTTCCTCTAGTATAGGGAAATTGAGGTTTATACCTTAAATTTTCTCACGGGAGAGAGGGAGGCTGAATGCTGAGGCGGTTTAGAGACAGGTGCCTTTTTATGTGAGGCAAGATATGCAGAGGCAGGGAATATGCTGTAGCAGACAGGAGGGTGGAAGAGGGGAAGTCAGCAGCTCCTCCTCAGCTGAGAGTCTCCTATGGCAACAGCAGCAGAGAAAATAGCATCAGCCAGAGCTTTCCTGCTGGCAAACAGCCGTGGTCCCCACTGGGACCTCTGCTCCCTATCATGCTTGGCACCCTGATGGCAAGCACTTTAAAGTGGTTACAGCTGCCAGCTGAGACTGACTTTGGCAGGCACGTGGAATGTGTGTGGGTATGCTACCCCTGAGGCAGGAACTTCCATAGCCTGCCCCTTCTTCATTTGCATGTGGGGCTTCCAGGGCTCTGCCACACTCTGGCACCCAGCACAGACCACATCCTTGGTCATAAAAGGCATAAACAGATGAAAACGTAACAAAATAAGGAATGCAGCCTGGCTTCATCTGTAGAGAGAAGCCTGGGGAATGCCCACCTGCCGCATGCTGTGCTGAAGAACTGTTTGCAGGTGGAGGAGATGCAGGTACCAATCTGCACCTTGAGAAGGACTGTGCGTACAAGATCTGCTAAGGGGAAGAAGCAAACCTAATTAATTGACAATAAATGCAAAGAGGGTGGTTGCAAGGCTTTGTTGGTTCGGTGCAGTGATTTATTTGAGCGCTGGGGTGAGCTAGCTCTAGCCCTGTACCAAGTGCACCTTCATGGTTGTGCAGCCAAAGGAGTGACCTGCTGCACCCCTGAACTGCAGTCACCTCTTTCTTGTGTCTCCTCTTTTTTACCTGACTCTGCATACAGAACAAACATAAGTTTTTGTGGCAGACAGCTATATGGCAGCATCTTTGGCTTGCTTTTGATTAAATTTGCCAAAAATTTCTACCACAGTTTAATTTAAGAGAAAACATCCAACACTGGAGTCCCATGTGATCTGGTAATGATGTAAACCCTATATTGCACATTTTAAAAAGGTGGATTATTCTGTTTCACTGGCAAGCAGCATATCCTTGGTTAAAACTGAGTGAAGATTCATGGTGAAACTTTTAGTGTAATATAAGTGTAGTGCTATTAATATAGGGAAAGGTTGTATATGATATTTGTATACATGTGTACACAAACAGAATGCAAACCTTCAGGAAGGAAGCCATATTATTTTTCAATATTTGAACTTAATTCAGAAAATCACCCTTGAATTTTCTGCATTTTTTAGTTCTTCCTTCCTGTTGCTGATTTTTGTAGTTCATTTCCTCCACCACATCCTTTGTTGGAGTTGAAATACAAATTAATGCTTTAGTGAAATAATTTATTCTGCCCTTATCACAAGTGTGTTCTTTGAAATGAGTAGAGAAGTCAAATGTATACACTTTAAAGTAGTTGCTATGTCATTGCCTCTTACAAAGAGGATAAACTTGCCAACAAATGCTACAAATCCTAAAAAAGAAATAATTTGTAATTTCATAATGTAGCATCAATATGCATATACCTTTAAGAACAACATCCTAGAAAACACAGTTTCATATTTCAAACTACATGCGTATCGTATGACAAGAGTAATTATCTTGAACTTCATATATAAATTAAATAGAATCTTTTGCAATCCATTAGATTAATTATGAATAGTGCCACTTGCAATTTTCTTTGTGTGGAATCCATCAATAATTTTTGGATAATCAAGATTTTCATCGTCATTTTCAACAGATGAAGTAACTAAACGACTTAAATGAACCTGTTATGTCTCAGAATGCAGGTGGATATATTTTGATTACCTGTTGCCACAAAAGCTGCTGGGGTTGCTAGAGGAGCCTGGAGCATCATGAGGCAATTCAGCTGTGCACTGTGTGAACCATGGGTGCAAAGGTGACTTTTGGGGGCAGCTTCATGGATACGGTGTTTATTGGCACTGCAAGTTCATCACAAAATTTATCTGTATCACCATTAAAACCTCATAAGGGCATGCTTGGAAAACACATCTTTTTCTTGGTCCTGAAATGTCATGTAGAAATTCTAGAAGCGTCAGATTGATTAAGCTGTGTATGAGCTAAGCAGAGTTGTGTCATCCACAGAAAGAAAATTTTTGCATCTTGAAATATATTGATGGATATTCTTTTCCTTTAGATGGTAAAATTCTGTTTCTGGTATATATTCAGACCTGAGCTCCTCAAAACACTTTCAAGCCAATCTGAGATTTTAATCTGTTGAGTCCTTCCCCAGCAATGGGCACCCTGGTTTTGTGAGTTTTATTTCCATGGGGAGGAAGGTGAGAAGATTTATTCTACATATGCTGTCCAGAATGTTGAAAATTTCTAAACAAAAATATAATAACATTTTAAAAAATAAAATGAAATGTTTTGGCTCTGACTGGAACGGTTCATCCTGTCCTCTGTTTGTACCCTCTGTTTTTTTTTTTTCTTTTATTTGTAAAAGTTCAAAACAGTAAGAAAAGGGAGTTATATGATGTGGTTAATGCCAGAGTCTTGTGGTTATGAATCATTTCAGAAGTTTTAAAAAATTGATATAATATATCCTGAGCTGCTTGTAAATTGTGTTAGTACCTCAGCAGAACTGGATCCTGGAAAGAAATATGAATGGTGGAAGACTGGAGTGAGGAAATGGTGACAGCTGACAGAATGGTAGCGAGTTTGTACTAAAACTTCACACTTACTTTCTCCTACTGTTCTGGAGTGATAGACATGTAATATCACATAAATACCCAAGCAGCAGTGCAGCTGTCAGTGCTTCTCCTTTCCTGCAGTCAGATTCTTTCTTTAGAGATTCTTTGTCCCCAAAATAAGAACCAGCTGGAAAAAGGAAGCAATAAACTGTTGAGTTTTTTTAATTTGAGAATCTAGGTGGATTCTTCAGATACACCTGAGGTATGTTATTAAAAAAAATGATTTGGTTTTTAATTATCATACACTTTGGAATAATCTCCTCAATGGTACTTTCCCTTGAATTTTTTCGTTCTCTGATGCTTTCCTCTGTCATACTCATATTTTCCTACAAGAGTAGGAATTTTATATTAACACAATTAAGAAAACACTTGTACAATATTTATTTAATGCAAAACTAGACTGCCTGCAAGTTGCCACTACACTGTGGTGTTGCTACTTCCTGCCAATCTGTCTATTTCCAGAACTGGTAGCTTTTATATTGAATTAATGTGTTTTGGTTCAGGTGGGGTTTTTTTTGGTGTTTTTTTTTGTTTGTTTGTGGTTTTTTGTTTTGTTTTGTTTTGTTTTGTTTTGTTGGGGTTTTTTTGGTTGGTTTTGTTTGTTTATTTGGTTTTTGTTTTTTTGGATATTTTTGAGCTTCAGTTTTATCATAATCTTGATTTCCAAATCTACTGAACTGAGTGGGATGTCCTGAGCTTATTCTCTAGAGCTGAGTGCATCATAGAAACCTGTACTGGCAGCAGAAAACCAGCAAGTGGCATTAACTGCATTGGAAGAGACTGGGAAAAGGTGAGCAGAGAGGCAGCAGCTCTGGCAGCTGGAAATGGGCATCCCTCGAAAACACACAGGCTGTGAGTAATGGTGCGACAGCAGTTTGATAATACCTGTGGATGCAACTCCCTTCTGTGGCAATTTTGAAATTACCCTTTAAATAAAAACCACCAGAGTAAATATTTAAGTGTCTTAATAGTGCCTTGAGGAAATTAATTTTTTTTTTCTGTTTGCTAAGGGAAGCTCTTTATATATATCTTTCAGATGATAACAAAATGATTTTGAGAATAACTATAAACCAAAATAAAATAATGAGCTGTGACTACCATGTAAACCCATTCATTTCTTGTTCTTCCTTTTTCTGTCACAGAAGAAACTTCTTTACAAATGTTGTTTAAAAAGGTGCCACAGAGTGGCAGTCTCTTTGTTTTTCTGGAGGAAATATTTCTTCCTTTCTGCCTTTTTTCCCCCGTCTGAGTGTATGTTAAATTTTGCTTTTCTCACTTGCTGGTGCTCTTTATCTTTTGAGTTTGGATTGTATTTTTATCATCCTTTTATATCTTTCAGGTCCTAGAATCCATGCTGCCTCACTGGATTTCAAGCAGGATAGTTTTGATTCATGTATGAGTATTTTTGCCTTCTGAAGTTTTCTTTTAAGTCAAAGTAGAGCTATAACTGAAAGAAGAGTTTGCTTTTTAAAGAAAATTGATCTATAGCCTGTGTTTAACTATAGGTTCTGACTTGCCTTTGAATCCTTATTCACGACTCATTGAAATGCTTATTTTACTAGTAACTTCTTTCTGCTTAACCAGGCTTTCTGTCATAAATCATATTGCCTGTTCAGCCAGAAGAGAAAAATGCAAAGAATGATAATATTACAGTAGCACTGAAGTGCATTTCCATAGCTTTAATAGGATAAGTGTCAGCACTGATGCACTTCGACATCATCCATTGCAACAATACTGAGAAGCGGAGGAAGCAGACAGCCAAGCTGGTTGACATTTATGTGTGTATCTTATGCATGATCACCTTAGCATTTGCTCTCAATTGAAAGCAGGAGTATATAAAGGAGAGGATTATGTAAAGTGAAGATTACTACTCTAAACACAGCACTTACTAATGTAAAGCTATGGATGGAGAGCTACCTTTCTATGAGAAAGGACAGAAAGACTGATGCAAACATGAGAATTCACTGTGTAGTTTTCTAGCTGACTAACTTACCATTCTAAAGGAGAGATGGGGAAGGAAAAAATAAATTCTCTAAGCATCTTAATGAAGCAACTCAATTACAACTCACCTCAGATTCTCATCTTCTTGGTTTTGCTGATTACTTTTATTTTTAAATATAGTGACTGATTTCAAGCATATCCTGACTCTACCTGCTATGCAAATTGATTGTGATTAGTGATTAATACTGAGGAACCTGAGACCAAATTCCATCCCTTCACCAGCTTCACTCTTATGTGAACAATACCATTTATGAATTCCGCATAGCTCCTTTCAAACACCTCAGGGTTTATCAGGGTTGTACTGCCCACACTGTAGTTCACTTACTGTAAACAATTCCAAAAGAATATTAAAAAGTATAAAGAGGCCATGAATAACAAATTGTAAAGCACTGGAAATTAGATCAGTTAGGCAATTTACAGTAATTTGTGTAATGTGAAGGGCAGAAAGCTTGAGTGTTTGATCTGGGAGTGTCAGAGGGGTGGCCTCTCAGTTTGGTTGTTAAAGCCAAGAATGGATGGAGATCGGGTGGGCTGCAGAAGTCAGACAGAATAAAGCAAATGTCTGGACTCTCTGAATGGTGGTAATGACAGATTAGTGAGTTCAGATGTTAATTCTCCTATTTATCTGAAACACTTATTTTTGAAAGGGCTGGACTGCCTGCTGAAAGTACCCATCTCTTCAAGATAACTGGCTTAAACTACACAGATATCTTTTGGGTGGCCACAGCAGCAGTGAGTGCCTTTGTGACAAACGGGAATTTTAAACAGTGGAAAAACAGGGAGAGATAACACCAACCGCAGAGTGATTCATTACAGCTGAATGGAAAAAAGGTTTTGTAACCTTCTCTAATCTTTTTTAAAAACACTCTGTTAAATGTTATGCGCTGGTGCTTTTTTTCAGAGTGTGCTTTCTGACCAGTAGATTATTTGACATAATTGGTTTGCTGTAGCTCCACTGGTATGAGGGATATTCTCTATTCTGGGTGGGGTTTTTTGTGGTGTCTGTGAGGGATAGTGAAACGTAATCTGTTCAGAGGCCGGCTCAGCTCATGGTGAAGAACCTGACAAACCCTCTTTAAAACCAAAATGTTGGAAGCATAGAAACTATCCAGGCAAGTTTGAGAACGTCACTTGGTGTTTAGTCTACGGCCGAGGAAGAAACACATAGAAAAGCTTGTAAGATGCTTTCTGAGAAGCTGACAAGTGGGCAGATGCAACAGAATGTAGTGAAGAAGAAAGGGAAGACAGTGCTGATGAGTAATCCCACATGAGTCTTTCATGACACCAAAACCAACAAAAAATATCACAATACCACTGAGTACCACAGTTCTGTTAAACAAGTTTGAAAAGAATTATGTCAAAAAGGCTTCTAATTGTGTCACATTTTGAGTCATCTAATATAAATGATTATGATATCAAACTTAAAAAGCAGTTATTGAAAACTGTGTCTAAGTGACTTGAGTTAATAATTGCATTGTTATAAAATTTCATATTATGGTGCTCTTCATGTTGTCATAGTTATTGCCTATGCACATACAACATTTTGCACAATAAAACTAGTGTGCCATTTAGCATGACAAAGTTGAAGACTTTTTTCTTTGTGACATTGCAGGAAAAACTACTTGGTAAAACAGAAGTCAAATCAAAAGAAAGAAATATTTATGTGGCTGGGTTCCCAGTTGCTGCAGTGCTTGTTACCTTTTTAATTAAAGAACGGGGATCATTAGGTAGTTAAAAAAGGACAGCTGCATGCTGGACTCCAGATAAATCCAGAAATGTTACACACACCCCGCTGCAGATTTGCTGCAGGGCAACATTAATTTCTTCACCTATGAAATTATTGTGCTGTGTGAGTTCCTTGCTAGCTTTCCTCCTCACCAGTGAATCAAACTGTTTGCACCACTTCTGCATTACTTCCAGCAGAGTTTATATTGACATAAATGAAATGTGTTAAAATACAGCTGTGAGCTTCTAATTTCCATCAATATTACCAAACTCACATTTTCCTCAGACAAATTTTGTGTGTTTCAGCATCTGGTTGATCCAGCCACTCTCCAACCAAAAGTTGGTTAGCTGGACTTCCTCTTTTGTTTTGGATTTTTTCTTTTGTTGCTGTCAGAAGTTTCTTCAAAGGAGATGCAAAGTCAGTTTCTGACATATCATCATTATATTGGCAATTTTAGGGTCAGAGATAAACTGTGTTCCTCTCAGAGTCCTGGTGCAGCCTTGCTGTTCTCAATCAATTTTCACCTTTAGAACAGCACATTTCATTTACTGTGCAGAGTGAGAGGACACATCTAAGCCCATAGCACATTCAGCATCTTCCACAGCACCGACCCCAGCCATGCCTGACAGAACTGCAAGGACATCTTGCCTTTTTCAGTCTCAGGGCATCAATATTATAACAAATAGACTTGAAAATCTTGACATCCCTTGCGCTCACCACTGCCTGTTGTTTCAACTCACAATCACCTGGGGCTGATGCAAATCCTCTCTTACTTGGCGCATGGAGATTATATCAACCCAAAGCAAGAGGTTCACCTACAGAATGTGCTTTTGGAGGTAGTTGTTTATGTGGTCTGATGACACAGTCTACACCACATTAGGATGTCCAAGAATGCTGCCAGGGATGCTCAGCAATCCCATTCATCCTGACTACCACCACTTCTTTCCCTGTAATAAGAAAATAATCAACCATCACCACCACAAGTAGGTCCGTAGCTGCAGGCTGCTGTATATGAAAACATGAAGCCAAAGTCAAAGACTGACAGGGCTACTGTGGCATTTCAGTTTCCACTGAGAATTTAATGGTAGATATTTCTCCATAGCTCTTAAAAAGTTCTGAAACCATTCTTTGTAATGAAAATTGGGATTTTGTTCTTGCCAGTAAAAAACTGTATCAGTGTCTTAGTGATATCAGTGCTGTTAATACTTTGTGCCATTGAGGCTCTGCTGGCACCAGCACTCTTACCATGCAGACCTGCTGACCACTTCCTTCCTGATGCAGAGGACATGAGGTCCAATACACCCAGCTTGCACCTGTGTTTTAAACGCAGTGAAAAACAGTCTTGCAAAATGCCTGCCTTCCCTGAACATTCAGTGGGGAGTGGTTGGTGTATTAGCACACCATGGGTAAAGATTCTTCACCTCAGTACAGGTGCCAGGTAATTAATTTACTGACATCTCCTGCCTTACTTCTTTCCAGATTATATGCATCATTTCTGAGACACACCACCTTCACATGTAGAGAATCTCTCCTGGCACTCTGATGGGCAGGAAGTCTAAACATTGGACAGGAAAAATGAAGTGCATCAGAATAGGACATGGATCATTCCTTGTCCCTTCTTCCCATTGCTGGAACAGAACAATAATGCAGCTAGAACTGCTTGGGCTTTGGTTCATACTGAGCCAGTCTGGAGCTGTGCAAGGCAGAACACTGTGACAGCAGTACTGCACATATCCATACCTAATAGTATTAGTCTTCCTCAATATCATTTGGAAACAAACTACTCTCATGATGCTGTTACACAACACAAGAGAGTTTGGCAAGAGAAGAGGGGGAGTTCTCTACAGCTCTGATGGATGGGAATGAGTGAAATTAATCCAGTAAAGAAGTCTGCACTGTTAATTCCTTTGAGAGTCCTGAAAACTATTTTTCTGTGCATTTTCATGGTGCCCACTGGTTTATCTGAGGATATGTAGTAGCATAGCCCCTTTAAGAGCAATAAATCACAGAGTGACAGGATGTTCTCATGGTATTGTGGTGTGGCACACTTACACTTCAGTTTGGAGGTTAATGAGTTATTTCCTCTGAAACCTTATGCAGATTTCAGGAGGCATTCCCCAGAGCAGCTAACATGGTTGTTTAATTATAGCCAAACTGGGTGCTTGCATCATTATCAGGTCTATTCGAGATATTTGCCAGTGCCATTTCTAAATCTGTGTAGAAAGGGCTTCTCAGGTTACCACACAGATTAATGGTATAACTTCTTCAAGTCTTATCATATTTTCTTATATGCATTCACATATTTTTCTGACTGGCTAGAATCCATCTCATTTAATTCTCTGAAAGTGTGTTTTGTTGGTTCTGCTAGCTGCTTATACACTCATATTCCCACTGCCCTCCCTCCCAGGAACACATGCCCAGCTATGTTCCACTGGCCAGCTGGCAGCACCTCCTGAAATGCTCCTACTGCAAGGATGTTGCTCACCAGAAAACAGAGGCAGGGGCTTATCCTTAGCAGTAAGGAATGGGGGATATTTTCTTCTGGTTTTGCAGGCAGAGTTGATGATCCAAAACTTGCTGGATTGCAGCTGTGTGTAGATTTTATAGGTGGGAAGCCCTGTGGGCTCTCAGTTCTGACTTTTGGTAAAACATGCCAAGCTCTATCTTGCTGAGCTATGTGCTAGAAGAGTGTTTCCAAAGTCCAAGGATTGTGGCTTTACAGCCTGATGAGTGGCATAGCCTGCACCTATAAGGTGCTTAAGTCAGACCTCCTCCTTACTCCTCCCTGGCTCCTCAAGTTGTTCCTGCACTGCAATCCCCCAGGCAGAGGTATCCCAGGCACATGGCAGCGCTCCATGTCTGCATTACAGAGTGATGCTGCTGGGGTGGAAGTGCCTCCACGCCACTTCAGCTGGAGCCTTCTCTGATGGCAGCTGCTCAGGGAAACGTCAGCACATGGAGACTGTTCAGTGTCTGTTACCTGCTGGCAGAAAACCTGGGATGCTTTGATCAGATCCCTGCTGGCTCATGCAGTGTGGGTGTGCAGGAACAAAGGTGAGCTGACAGCTTTTTCCCAGGAGCTGTTTCATGAGGAGCTCACCACTGCAGAAGTAGGTGTAGAGGATGTATTGCTTTCTTATTAGATTATTATTCTCTCTGATCAAACAAGATCTGATTAAAAAGATTTTATTCCATCTGATAATGAGGGAAGAGCATTCCTTTTTAATTTAATTCCTTTTCAAGCTCTGTGAGCACTAGTAGGAGAAAAATTCCAGAAGAAAACTAATGGAATTTGTTATCGTTTTACTTAATAATAGAGATATTCTGATTTCAGAGGTGATTTTGGAGGTGATTTTAGAGGGCAATTCCACTCCTGCAAGGTCAATCCATAGTTTTGGTCTACTAAGACTCTCCTAAAAATGTCATTAATATCTCCCTAGCATTTCATCTTTCAGCCGCTCCTATTTGTCAGATAGCAGTTGTTGCCTATTTTTGACCCCTCAAATTTTGTTAGCATACTTCAGAGACACATTTTAAGGTGCCTCTTTTCTTTTTTTGTCTTTTTATCTCTCTCTTGCTCTCTCTTAACTTCTTTGTTATTTTAAATAATAAACAAGTAGATAGTTATGAGTTATACTATTCCTTCTTTTCCCATTCTCCCTTGCATTGTTTTATCTTGACTTTTAATGGCCTAAGTTTTACAATTGAACTGTTTCTCTTCTATAAAACCTAAGATATTGCTGGTTTTGTTGTCTCAATTTTGCAGACTTCTATGAGTTCCTTCCTCTATGGGATTCTAATCTTGCCCTAATGCTTCACAAGCAGATACTGCTGTTGTGAGATTATCTCGTAAATTATTCTCATATTTATACAGAGTGTGCTGTCAGATGAATCCACCACCAAGGCTGTTCAGGTATTTCAAGAAAAGGCCTGTGCTTTGGCACAAAGATTGTCTTGTGAGTCAGAGGGCTGTGTTCATTCCATATATATGATATGGGTTTTAGAACAAAGCTTTTGAGTTGAGCTGATTGCATAGTGGGAACCTTCTCAAACTGCAGATGACGTGTTTGTGAGCAGACACCAGGTTGAGTAAGAGTTTTTGTTACCCAAATAAGCTTTAAAGCTGTATAAATCTTCTGGAAAGTGATTGTAAGCACACTGTAACTTTGGTTTAAGGCAATGGTTCTCAAACTTTATACTCTCCAGGTTCCTCCTTCCAGAACTTGGGTGGCAACAAATCAAATAAGTCAAACATTAGGGTAACCAGTAACAGACTAGCTCAAGTCTAGAAACCTGGAAAAATTACACTGAACTTTCTGGTGCTCAGTAAGTTAGTTTTTCCACACACAAACATAAAACCAGCATTTCACCAAACAGATGAAAGGAAAACAGACAATGAGGAGATAAACCATGTGCCATCTGATACCAAACCACGCGTCTTTAAATGGAGTAAAAACTACTTACAAAGGGTTCTTCATTCAGGTATTCTGAAGAACCACACGCTAAATCTGTGGTTTCAGCTGGGATAGAGTCAATTTCCTTCATAGTAGCTAATGCAGTGAGGTGTTTTGAATTTGGGATGAAAATAATGTTGATAACATAATGATAGTTTGGGTGTTGCTGAGCAGTGCTTACCCAAAGTCAAGGACTTTTCAGTGTCTCATTCTCTGCCAGGTGCACAAGAAGCTGGGAGGGGGCATGGCCAGGACAGCTGACCTGAAATGGCCAAAGGGACATTCCACAGCACAGACTGCCATACTCAATATGTACATAAACTGGGGAAAGTTGGCTGGAAGCCCTCTGATTGCTGCTGGGGGACAGGCTGGGCACTGATCAGCAGGTGGTGAGCAATTATGTTGTGCATCGCTTGTTTTTCTTGGGTTCTATTTCCCTCTCTCCCTCTCTCTCTCTTTTCCCTCACAATTATTGTTTTTATTATAATAATTAATATTATTAGTACTATTATTATATTTTACTTTATTTTAATTATTAAACTGTGTTTATCCCATCCCACAGATTTTGCATTTTTTCTAATTCACCTCCCCATCCCACTGGGGAGGGAAGGGAAGGAAGGGGAGGAAGTGGCTGTGTGGTACTTGGTTGCCATCTGGGGATGAACCACACACACAGAGTAAGTCATTAGATGTGATCATCTGTTACAAAGCAAAACGTGGAACGTAAGTTGCACAGAGCAATTTTGTTCATCAGCATGAAATTTTAAAAAGTTTTAGCTTCTGCTGATGTTACTCTTCTCAGGGAGTTAGGGGGTAAAATGTAAAGGGAAGGGGGAAATCTGAGATGAAAAAACTGGCAGTTTTCATGTGCCATTTGTCTGAAAATTTATTTCTCCTTTGAAATGTTCTAAGGGCTAGGGGGAAAGAAAAGTGCCTCCTTACAGATAGGAATGTTTTTAGGGTAACTGTAGAAGGTAGCAGTAGAGCTAAAGTGGGCAAGTGCCTGGTTACTGATATTCCACAGCCTCGTTTATGGGACAGGCACCACCAGCCTGTGCCCTGACATTTCATCTTTCACAGCAGAGTCAAAGGACAGTGAGAGAGACACCAGGAGCAGGAGATGAGCCCATGAGTCATCTTGGTGTTCCTCTTTGTGGAAAAGCCTCTTTCCCAATTTGTTTCTTCATTTACTCCATTGGATACACAAGCTTAACCCGCTTAGGTTAAATTTTGGAAAGGGGGCTGGAATGATTATGCCAACGGAAAAAAAATGTGGAGCTTGTGAAAATTCCCCTTTTCTTCCAGCTTTTTTCCAATAGGAAACCTTTTCACCTGCTGGTTTCCCTATTGCAGCATTTCAGAGGGGGTTTCCACAGATAGAGGATATGAAAATGAGAGAGGAAGAATTGCTACAGGAAGCAGATTTATTAAAAAATTTGGCTGAAGGATTTTTTTTAGCACATCTTTGAGTAAACTGTAGTGGTGTGCTAATGCAAGATGCGTCACTGGGTTTGATACTTCTGCCAAGCAGAGTAGAAAATAAAGCAGCATGTATTTGATGCTATTTTTTAGTATCATAGAAAGGTTTTACCTTTTCATAGTGGTTTTTTAAAGTTTGGGGCTCAAAAGATTAATGCAATTTATTTCCATGGAGTTTTAGATCTTACAAGGTGTTTTATGCAGCAGTACTGTGTCTTGGAAAGCACAGATCAGCCCTTCCAAATATATTGAAATATACCTCAAAAATATTTGAGAGAAATCATGAATGAAAGAATCTTCATGCAAGTCAACACCTTCTAGTCTATCTCCTACAGCCTTCTTTCCTCTGACACATTCATCATCTCTGTCCTTGCCTGCCAGGACATAAAAGCAGACAGCTGTTGCTAGCACTACTCTCTTGCTAGCATTAAGGCACTGAGAACGCCTATCACATCTTTCCTTGTCAGAAAGAAAATTACTTCATCTGGAGCCCAGCTTTCCCCTCTTCTGCTGTGTGCAAGTCTGCTCGTGTGTTTCTACATGTACCTCGGTGCTCCTGTGTGGTTTTCCATAAATGAGTGTAAACAGGAGAGCTCCTGCAGGCAGAGATGCCATCTCAGTCCCAAGAGAGTCAGAAGCTGCAACTCTTTCATCATGTACAACATCAAAATCCTCTTCCTGAGCTATGGCTCTTGTTCTCTGATTGTTGGTCTGATCACAAAATTGTTGGCTAATGAACAAGATGTTTCTGTACCATTTATGGGACACCCTTTGTGTGACAACACATGGTCTGGACTTACCATGGATTTAGTATGTGGCTCACTGACAGCTGAAAACAGTGTAGTAAAGAAGGCATGAAGAAATTGTAGGGTTTTTTTTTTGCTGGTCTTTTGTAGCTTTGATATTTTTTAAAGTTTTTTTTCATTGTTTCTCTGGGTTTAGTTTTGTCTTGTATTTCTCTGAGCAGCAATCATTGCAACAAATGCTGCCCTCCTGTAGCTTTTCTGCAATGTTTTCACCCATGTGCTTGTGGATAAAGCAATTTTCAATTTCTTTCATAATGTTACCCACATGTAGTTCTGCTCTGTATGCCAGATAGCTGCTCTGTGGCTCATGGTGGCACTCAAAGCCCCGAACTGGAATGTATGTGATAAAAGGCAAGGACTGTAGTGTGTTTTTATGTTTAGGGTTGACACGGAAAAAAAGAAAAGTGATAGTTATGACAGTATCTGTTATTGTTAAGAGTGTCATTGCTTGAGGGAAGAAGAAAAAAAAAGGGAGTGGGAGTGTGCCTTTGTTTTTTTTCTAATGCATCTGTTCCTTCTGCTTGTTTGCAGCAAGAGGCATGTCCATCTGACAGCATCATCAATATGACCTTTCTCTGTGAGCAGGCACAAGGAACAGATGAATCAGAAGAAGATATGAATTGAAACCAGATATGTCTCTTGTGCATCACCCTCAGCACAGCTGAAAAGGATATGCTTGAGTTAGGTAGGAACAGGCCACCTGTAGCAGCAGTGTAGCTGTGACAACAGTGAGCACACTCATTTGTATGGTAAGAACTGCCTTGCTCCAACTACAGCTTTCCATCAAACTAACTTAGGAAGTCAGGGATACAAATGGGATTTTGGTTTTGGTCTGCTTGCCTGCTCTGTTTATGCAGAACTTCATGCAGAGAACAACAACGGAAGATACACTTAGCAGTTTGATATTCTTTGCTCCAAAACATCTGAGGACTTTCCCAGTCTAATGTTATAATGGATAACATTAAAAATGAATGGGGTGACTAAATGGCTTACAATTTTACATGATCCTTTGATGTGAAAGCAATTATTAATGTCTATAATTATCTCCAGAATTACTTGGGTCCTGCAAATGGCATTCAAATCAACATTTTTAACTGTTTTCCAGGGGATGTCATTATATAATTCATAGTAAGAATAGTACCCTATAATCTGAGCTCAATATTATTGTCCTTTCAGAATTTATTTCTCAGACCATCCTTCTGAAGGGTGATCATTTTTTATTTTAAACCAGCTTTTAAAGTGCTTTTAAAGATCTCAGCAGGGGACTGGGTATTGAATAGAGCTTATCTCTATCACTTTAATGTGAGTCTTAGATGTAAAAACACTGACATCAATGCTTAATCCATCATCCTCTGAATTAGGAGGACCATAGTGAGATCTACAGATCTGCTGTCCCATTGTCTTGTCTGCCCACAGCCTACCCACTGTGGGGCAGAGTGGAAAGAGAGAAAGCCTTGATGCTGTGCAAGTTCACTCCATCCCTCCCAGAGCTGGTGCTACATTCAGCCCCATGGCACCCAGGCAGGGCAAGCAGAGCAGGACCAGTCCCAGCCAGCAGCCAGTGGCTACCAGACAGCTCTCATGGGCAGCACAGCTTCAGCATCACACCAGGGAGTCAAGGCAGTGGGTCAGGGTTATTTCAGCAAGGTACACAGCCAGGCACAGGTAAAAAACGTCAGGCAATAGCAAAGGCAAGGCCGCCAAGATATGATTTGTTCACACGGCTGAGGACATACATGCAATTTCACTTTTTCTCCCCCATACCTGCACACGATGATGGTGGACTGATAGGTTATCAGCAGCTCACAAGCAAGGTCAGATGACTCTGATCTTTACCAGGTAGGTCACCTTGGAAACATTGGTCAGTGAGAATAGGCAATGACACGGGACACTTTTTAGAGGAACAGCTTTTTTTATTTAGCCCCAGGAGTACAGTAAGGGAAAAAGAGTGTACTTAGTGCACCACCTGCAGCTTTGCCAGTTTTTCTAAAGGCTTTGGTAGATCCAGCTTTAAAATCTGTCCCTTTGTACTTCATCACTCTAATACTGAACTCTAGGTCTACCTGCTGCCTTTGAAAATCATGGGCTGATCAATCTATTGTTTGAACAGGAGTGAACCTGGTAACTCTAGAGGAAGCCATAAGACCAGGATTTTCAGATTTTGGACTTGCTGCTGGACCCCAGACACCTCACACTTTTTAAAAGTGGGAGAAAGGATCCTGAAACCATCAGGCGTTTTCAATAAAGTTTTTTCACAGAAATGTCAAGGTAAAAACATTTATTCAGGATTGACAGAGTAGGTGTAAGAGTAGGTGTAAGTTCTTTCATTCAAAGAAATGTCATAACTCTGAGGTATTAGTAGCATTATTTTATAAGTGCTCTTTATAATCATCCCTAATCAATCTATTTAATTTAATAAATTTAATCTATTTGAATCCAGGGATCATAGCACTTGTGTAGCAAAGATTGCCAGACTAAAAATTATAGGAACTGATGGGGCTGTGAAGGAGCAGATGTAACCTTGTGTGACTCCTAGGAGTCTGGGGTGGGAGAAATCTGGCCTCAAGCTGCTGGAATGCAGCAAACGACAGTGGGGCCTTCAGCACAAGGGTTAGAGACTTTCTGCACTGAGCAGAGCAGGAAGAATGAATCATTAAAAAGAACTTCTAAATCATGAAGATAAAACAGAGATTCCCAGAACGGATGTGATTCCCAAAGAATATAATCTATCTAACGGAGAAAAGATATACTTCAGAACAAGTTTGTATACACATACATACATGAGCATATGCTGAACTGATTAAGCACTGTTCAGTAAGTTTTTCTAGTTCTGTTTTCTTACATGCGTAAATGGGAAAAATATGGCATCTTATAATAAATCAACAGACAACTGAAAGTGACCAGACATCAAAGGTTTTTGAAGGCTGATAAAATATTTCCCTGTCCTAGACAGTGTCTGATCCTTCCCCTCAATTGAATTCCAGATCCAGTTATGGAACCACAGCAACTTTTTTGGCTACAATGGACCTAAGAAATAACAAGCACAGATCCGGTCCTGATGGGAGAGCGACATAAGGCAGAAGTTTTGAATCCTGTTCTGCTCGCATTAACTCTAAATATATAATTATCACAATTCAGTGAGTTGCTTGTGGATTTGGAATGACAGAAGTAAAGGTGAAGATGTGATAATGATTAGTTTGCATATAATTTAATTTAATATGCACTTTGTATAAATTATACAAAGGTAGGTTGGACCAGATGACCCACTGTGGTCCTTTCCAACCTGACCCATTCTCTGATTCTGTGAATACTTCTCATTTGAATAGAGTTTATGTCCTTGTTATCTAAAATCTCTAGTGCAAATATCCTGTAAAGGAATATCTTTTTTCCATCTCTTCCCTTCAGTATCACAATAGACAAAAGAAGTTGTTAGATCTTCAGAGAAGACAACTTATTGGCCACAGTGGGTTTGGTTACTGAGACACTTTGAGGAAGAAAACACAAAGGAGTGGATACTTGTGCTGTAATTGCTAGAGAAGGACAGCTGAGGAAAATCGTCATGAAGCTTCAGGGCATGACTCTTAGGTCAAGACTAGAGTAAGACTCATGTGTGTGTCTGCCTTCTAGTGAGAAGATAAAAAAGAATAGTTTGTGAAAGAGGAATCTTACTGGTCTGCAAAAGCCAAACAATGCTGTAGATCTATAGAGACATGCCATAAACTCACCAATCCTCCTAGCTCAGGAAAATCCCAATGCAGTTTTATTTCTCTCAAAATCCAGTATTGACACACTGCAGCTGGACTTCCTGGTAGTTCACAGTTCAGTGGGCTATTCCTGCTATGAAGCACAACATGTCCAAGCAGCACATTGTTGTTAAAGCTAAAAAAACCTCGTTGTATAGGAGTAGTTTATGGTCTTTATCAAGGTTGTAGTTTTGGATATAATATGCTCTGAATACGTGATGAGGCATAAAGCAGACTAATGTCACCAAGATGAAGAAGAAACTCTTTGCCTGAGCCCTGAATTCCACATGAGAGTTAACGTCAGGCCAGTATTTCACAGCCACTCTATAGATCACAGTCAGCTGGATTACGGTGAGCACAACACACACTGCCACCAAAATCCCAATCAGGCAGTAGTTTGCCATCACCATGTGAGCCTCTTGTAACTCCCTGTGGAACTGGAAGCATTTGGATGGCTTGTATGGCTTCGAGGTGCCATAGTAGGAGAGAAGAACAGGAGTGACCACCAGAGCTCCCACCAGCCACACAGCCCCCACCCAGGCTGAGGTGTAGCACCTCCGAAACTCCAGGCGGAGGAGGCGGGCCATGGTGATGGCCACGTAAAAGGCGAAGGTGCCGTACATGTGCAGGTAGATGATGGCGCTCGCCAGCCTGCACGCAAACGTCTCAAATTTCCACTCCCCCAAAATGTAATAGCTGAGGCGGAAGGGGATGCTGAGGAGCATGAAGGTGTGCAGCACCAGGAGGCTGATGATCATAGGGGTCATCACAGACGGCGATCTCCTTTGAAACAACTGTCGGGACATCATGATGATCCCGAGGGTGCCACCAGCCAGGCTGATGAGGTACAGGACTATCAGAACAGCGTGGAGCTTCTCTGAGGAGTCCAGCAGTGTGTCATTGGAGGAGTGGTTCTGTTGGGTTATGGAGCTGTTAAGCATTGTCATAAGCTCCTCTTTTGAAGGTTACTGAGAAGGAAAAATAGGAGTGAAACATTTTCTTTGTTATTTCCTTTACTGTTAACTGGAATATCACAGATTCCTAAAGAGACACTACTGAATTGCATCTGAAATTATGTTATCTCATGTAGTATACAGCCTTATAACTGTTGTCCTACTGCACATGACAGCAATAACCCATGCCTCTCAGGCTTAAAACTACATTTTATGTAATTATGAATGAGATTTTGATTTACTAAACTGCATTCTAGGATTTTTTTTCCAATTATTTGCCTCTAGGTTCAGCCACTTGAAATAATGAAAACACTGTAAATTGTGCAAGTTTTAGCTGCACTCATGTTATAAAGCTAAAATTGAAGGTGGGAAAATACAGAAATGTGAAGATGTTCTACCTATCATGTGTGGATACTCTATGATGACACCTGATCCACCTTTTTAGCATCTTGCTGGATGGGTCCAGAATACTCATGAGGTAGCAACAGTTAGTTTCTAGATACATGGATCAAATTGAAAATGAAGTTCTGCAGATGAAAATTCAATCTCTTCTGGCTTCATCTGCAAGTATTTTTGCTACAGGATTTCACCTAATCTACACTACTATGAAAAGTGAAGAAAAGCTAAAAATTAATTTAGGAATGATCTTCTGAAAGATATCATTCTTTTGGCACTTGTTGAACATAGCCACATATAGCTGCATTCATATTTAGACTGAGCTCAAAATGCGGACTTGCATACAGATTTCTGTACAAGTATACAGGGATAGCTGGCAGGGTAGATAGATACTTTGCTAATGAAATTTATCCTTACCTTAAAAGGAGTTTTGAAAGAACATCATAAGAGCTGAAAAATTATCTCTTAAAAAATCAGCGTCTTCTCTGTCTGATTCCTTTGAAGTTTGAAATCAGTAAACTTGTTTTAATCAGAAATTCTTAATTCTTTGCACTCATCTGTAAAGTTATAGACTGCAACTGCAAAACATTTTTAGAGGAACTTCTTATTTATGAAGCATCAGGCAAAGAATCTTTAGAAAGCCAAGAACGGTATAAACCTTTCTGTTAATCTCCTTTTAAAATTCGTGACCTTAAAGCATTTAAATGTTTAAAATTGTTTGCCTGTCTAATATTCCCAAGACAAGCACAAGAAATTTCCCAGAAACTTTGCCATACCAAAATTTTTACAAACCAATGCATTTTCCAAGGTATATTGTTAATATCTCAAAGTGGCTTTGAGAATGTACGAGTTTTAGTTGTTCTAAACAGCATAATTACAGTTTAATGCCACCATTTCATATCACTCAGAAATAGATTACGATTTTTCACTATAGCAATAAAATATTTGAATTTTACCTTATAATCTCTTCTTTTTGTGACTTCACCCTGAAATGTGATATTTCATGCAGCTGTAGCGTATGTCATACATAAGCAGAGTGAAAAAAACAGCCTTTGACCTGTTTGACCAAGACGACTGAGGGTTTTCTCAGCCCACACACAGGAAGGAACAAGTCTTTCTTTTTGCTTCACTGCTACAGCAATCTCATTCGTGCAACTTCTAATGCCCTTTTCATCATGCAGAGAGAACCACTGGAAAAGCTGCTGAGCTGTCAGAGACCATCCCTGTGCTGGGAGACGTAGAACAGACCCATAGATCTTGTCAGGACTACCTCTGACCACAGTTTGGTCAGTTTTAAAGCCCAGATGGGCAGTGATTCCCTGAGCCATACAACTACCAGTTACTGGGATTTGCTGCTAAAGAAGTGAGAAGTGCCACTGATCAAGGAAAGGAATGTGCACCTGAGCAAAGGTTTTTTTTCCTTATCCATGCACTTTTCCCCTGAACTTGCTTTATGTTTAATAATTACGCTAAATGTTCCAGAATAATGAAGGGTTTAGCAGAGTTAACAGGGGATTTCACTCTAACATGTTATTGGATCATCAAGAACTCAGAGGAGATTTCTCACTGTTTAAATATTATAAGTAAAACAAGCTGTAGACATATATGAAGAGCAACTTAAGAGTTCCTGCTGTTCAAAAATGACATAGATAAGCCAGTGGGCCTTGAAAATTATTCCTGAACCAAAGGCATGAATGCAGACCCCAAAACATATCATTAGTACATGGCAGGTCCCTAAAAAGAGGAAGACTTTGAGTCACGTCTCTTGTAGAGACATTAAAAAGCAGTTTCTTGGCCAAAAAATAAACAGAAAAATGTTAGTCCAGTTTATTTTTCAGCTCAGTTCTAGATTTCACTCGGAGTCATCCCTACTCAAACATGATAGGCAACACATAAGGTTTTGTGAGCAATAACATAAACACAATATTCCAGCAGGGTTGAACTAGCATTGCTCCTGCCATCAGTCAGCCACCTTCTGCTGTGGCTGAGAGGATGGTTCCCTTTGAGAGGCATCTCTCCTATCAAGAACAGTGTTAGGAAGAATAAGATGTGAAAGAGAGCTACCAGAACTAAATAAATATGAAACTTCAAAAAATAGAAAGTCAGAAAGAGAAACAGGGAACTCTGTGAGGGTGAGAAAGAATGTGGAAACAGCAGTCTGGGAGACACTCTCAGGATAAAACCTGAAAGCTTTGAGAGAGCAGTTACCATTTCATCCAGACCAGGATTCAGAACAGCAGGGTTGCCCATTTTGGACACTGCAAATATTTGTGGGCTTGGGGTGAAAGAAATGTGTGATTGTTCCATCAGAGCACTGCTGGAGAACAGCTACCTGGGCAATGGTACTCACCGGCTGTGGTTCCAGCATCATTTAATCCCACATAAGGACAGGCTGCTGGCTGACACTGTAGTGGTGGTGGTTGGATGGCAAAATGATCAGCTGGTTCTGCAAAAATACACAGGCAGGTAGTGAACAGCCTGGGTGTCAGACACTGATGGTTTCCGTGGGTTAGAATGATCATGAAACTGCAGCCACAGCCTCTGGGTGAAGTAGAGAGATGTCTGCTGCCTTGTCCACAGAGCTTGAAGGAATCCACAAACCTTAAACCACCAAATAATAAAATCAGAAGAGACATGAAGAAATTGCATTCCTCAAGTAGCTGCTATATGACAGCCAGCACTCCAGACAGAGCTGAATCAGACTCAGATCAAGAGCTTGGTGCACTCTTACCTTCTTGAGTCCAGTCTGAGCTCTTTGGATGTAAAGTGAGGCCAAAACCCAACAAAGATGTTGTGTGGATAATTCTCTTGTCACCTTGGGGACAGTGCTATTGGCTGGCACTAAAAGTGCTGAAGGTCAGAAACGGAACTTCTCCACTGATGTTTTCATACTTCTCAGTCTCTTTTTTCCCTTGAAACGTTCCTTGAAGCTTGTATGTTAATGCTGTTCAGTGTGCTAACCTTGTATCTTCATGTTCTTCTGTTAAATAAAAAACAATTTTAAAATATCACTTAGCTCTGTAATCTAGGTGTTAGCTTTTAGGTTAGTTTGTTATTTGAGTATAAGAGGAAATTGAGTCAACACGTTGCTTGCCTTGACCAGTGGTGAGCATAAAGATTGAAAGAGGAATGCATCTATACACAGCAGAGATCCAGGTCAAGATTAGAATTACAAATACATTTTAAGAAAGGAAGGAACTGGGCACGTCTGATTCAACACTGGGGTAAACAGAAGACAAAGAAGAAGAGTGAAGGTTTCAATTACTGAGATGGAAAAATGAAACAGAAGAAGAAGTAGCAGTTGAGACAAGAGAAACAAGGCCTGCTGGATGTTTGGAGGTGGGATGAATCTCTGTGGCAGTGTCACTGCTGGTGCCCATGAATGGGTGTAGCAGACTTCCTCTAAGCAGGGACTAGGTCCGCGGTAGAACTCTAACTTCTTCATTTCATGTCTGCATGATTTCCTCTGCTTCCGTGTCAGTTTACAAACATGTTATCTTTTCTGGTCAGTATGATAGCAACCAAGGTTTTACATGTGATTTCAAGAGCTGCTTTTTGTCTTGGAACAGCCGTAAAACTGTCCTGCCTTTTGTGACTGGGTAGATTTTCAGTTTTAGCTACTGGGTGATAACTGCTGGTAATTCAAATGATTTATGAATATTAACCCTCTATTGCTAGCTGCTTACAAGAACTGAGCTACACGTAGATCATAAACAATGGTAAAATAGGGAATACCTGTGTTCTGCTTTAACATACTGCTTTTTCTGGGATTGCAGATGAAATCACAGTTCTTGCTGTCTCACTCCCACCTTGTCAGACATGAGTCACAGGTACTGGATAATGAGCAAATCATACTCCATGGTTAGGGAACATACAGGATAATTCCTTTAATTTTCCAATCCCACCCACCCATGCACCATGAAGAATTTACTAACTTCAGCCAGTAAATGGTCAACAAGTTTAGCAGAACTTTTCAGATTCTTGGACTACTATTCTAATTACTTGATTGCAGATTTACTGAAAGATGTCTCAGGCTTTGTCAGGATGGAAGAGGCTGTCTGGCTTCTCTGTTTATTAGAAATCATAATATATAGTTGCCTTAGTCATACCTACTTAGTATGCCTAAAAAGTAGACATTATGCTTTATATAAATAGAAGTAATATATCATGGATTTCTGTGGACTAATCTGGCAGAGTACATCAAACGCAGGCTATGACTTACCTTTTAAAACGAAGTTATTATTTATTCAGTTTGGTGCAAAGAGAAGTGATTTATTATTACAAATTCAGGAACTTGCCATTATTCTCCTGTGGTGGTACATACCAGCTTAGAAGTAAGTTAGAAGATTTATTAAATAGTTCTGTCCTGCTATTTGGTCTAGTTGCCCTCCAACACCTTTAGTGGCAATTAAAGTTGTTGCTTTAGTTTACTCCAGAAAATTTACTGGATTTACTGATATTACTGGCTATAAAGCCATTTTACTTGGAAACAGCTGCAGAAAACCGCATGTGAGTCAAGGATCTGGCACCAACAGCACAAATTTTTCCTTATCCCAGATGCTTTCTTTTCCGCTTGACCATGCTGCTACTCATTGTCCTTCTCAAACTTCCCACTGTTTCAGTCTCACAGCCTTTCTTAGAAGTCTGTATTTCAAGAAACAGTCCAGCATAATGCTGCTTTACCTTGTTTCTCATGTTCTTGATAAATAAGGTCACAGCCACAGAGTTGGAATTCTTCTTTCCTGATACTTATGCAAAAAATCAACAAGCCTCTTCAGGAATTAGATCCCTGAAGCTAATTTTTGCTTGACACAGAGCTGGGCAAGGCTTATTCTTTACTAAACTAAAAAGCAGTTAGAAAGAAAGAACATAAACCAACTAACTCATGCAGGAAAACATGATAGCAGTTTTCAGTGAGTTACAGGAAGCATGGAGGGTGCCCAAAACACAAAGGTGGTGCTTTCAAGGTGAGGTGGAGAGGTTGGTTTTGGGACTGTTCACCCCATCTATTCCACTCTGGTGAGAAGCCTGCTGGAATACTGCATCCAGTTCTGGGCTCCCAGCATAAGAAGGATATGAACATGCTGGATTAAGTCCAGAGAAGGCCACAAAATGATCAGAGGGGTGGAGCACATCTCCTATGAAAACAGGCTGAGGAGAGTTGGGGTTGTTCATCCCAGAGGAGAGAAGGCTCTAGGGAGACCTTAGAGCACTTTCCAAATGGGACCTACAGGAAGGATGGAGAGGGACTTTTTACAAGGACATGTAGGGGTAGGATAAGGGGAATGGTAATGGTTTTAAAGTGAAAGAGGAGAGATTTAGATTAGATATGAGGAAGAAATTCTTTACTGTGAGGGTGGTGAGGCTCTGAACAGGTTACACAAAGAAGCTGTGGATGTCCCATTTCTGGAGGTGTTCAAGGCTTTGATGGATGGGTCTTTGAGTAATGTGGTCTAGTGGAAGGTGTTCCTGCTCATGGTGGGGATGCTGGAACCTGATGATAGTTGAGGTCCCTTCCAAACCAAGCCATTCTATGATTCCATGACTGGGTTTTGAATTTGGGTTGTTTTCACAAATTTCCACTGATCTCAACCTCTCTGAGATCTTACAACTGTGTGTTTGTGACCACGTTTCACAAATATGAGCCTTATCTTTACTGAGGCAAGTTTCCCATTTTTCTGTAAGAAAAGCAAGTGCTCATGTTCTGAATGGAGCTGCAGAGAGAGCGCTAGAAGAGAGGGATGAGGACTCTGAATATGAAAAATGATTGAATTTTTCAGTAAATTAGTTTATAATTTGATGAGTCTGGTGTTTAGAGGACTGTCACCCCGATTTCATCAAAATACACATCCAAAGAAGTCAGTTAATTAAAAAATAAGAAAAAAGAGGATTTTGAACTATTGAGAATTTGAAGTATCCTATATCAGCTCCACAGGAATGAAACCTGTGTGTGAATCAGAAAAAAAGGATTAGCATTTATCCTTATGAGTGTTGGGTGGTAGGGAGTGGGAATGAACATCAGTAGCGTGAATTCCAAGATACAAAGGAAATGAAATATATTAAATATCAGTACAAAACAGAAGCACCTCCAAAAAATAATGATAATTTTTCATTCTGTTCTCAGTGGTAGAAAATGGACTGGTTGTGAAAGGAGAAGTTTTATTAGTTCCTTTCACTAAAGAGAGAACAGAATATGAAAACTATGCTGCAAGCTATCAGATTTTTCTGATTTAATTTCCTGTGAGATATCCAAAGATGCCTAAAGAAGGAAAAGTGAGTTTGAAATTTGAACATTTTGGCTAGTAGATGCCACCACAGAAGTTGCTTCCTTCAAGTCCCGGAAGAACAGACAGGGTTAATCCCGCAAACAGAGGAAACTCTAAAGCTGAGGCCATTTGGTGATGGACAGAGTCCTGTATTTACAAAAACTGATGCTCTCAGCTTTAGAGAGCCTTGTCCACAGGACAACCACCATTTCCAGAAAAAACAGCAGAGAAAAAAACAGTTCTGCAGCACTCAGTGATAGAAGTGGCTTAAAGCATTGTGCAGACAGGAATAATCTTAAGGGATTTAAAAAGAGATGCTCACCATATATTTTAAGTGTACTTCCTTCCAATCCCTGCCTTGGAAAAGGTTCTGTTGACTCCTTCAGTGATGCCAGTAGCAGCCAGGAATGAACCTCTGTGCTGGCAAGTCCATCACCCATGGTTCCAGCAGAACAATGTAATTTCTGCTGCCTTTTTTGCTAGTTGGGAAATCTCTATGCTTGCATTATACATGCTATTTGCAGGAATGAAATGCAATGAATGCCATGCATATGTCTGTTTATAGCCTGTACTCTCAGCACATGGCCAAGAGAATATGCACAACCAATCAAAATGCTCTCATGCTAAAATGATCATGATCCTAAGCACCATCAAACTGTCTACATAGATTCAGTCAATAGCTTTCACCATTTCTTTGTTTCCTCAGTTCAAGGATTTGAGCAATTACTGTAATTGTAAGAATATTTCTACCCTAGAGCATAGATGGGCCATACACCTAATTAACATATTTCAACCTAACTCTATGAAAATGGAATATGTGATATGTTCCAACTGAACTGTTTGTCAGAGTCCTTCTGAACTTATCTTTCCATTACAACAAAAACAGATTGTAGAACAAAAGAATAGGATGGAGGCGAATATTTAAAATGGAGTGATTAACTTAATTGCTTTTTATTCAACCACCAGTCATTCCTAGAAATGATGGATGGGAGAAGCCATTTATTTATTTATTTAACTTAAGACTGAGAGAGAGAAAATTTGACTCAAGTATGATTATTAATAATTTGATATAAAGTGTAGGTGAAAATCAGGAAGGAAGTTTACTTACACATTTCAAAGGTATATAGACTTATGTGCTTCAATTGTACATTTTCAGTACACAAAATAGTAGAAATAATTGTGGTACAAATAAGCATCTCTAAATACATTATATTTAGCTATAAACCTAAAGGCCTAATTGATAAAAAATTTCAAAATTTAGTTCCTTTGCATGAGAAGATGTAAACTCTCAAAAATAAATCCAGGGATTATGTTCTCAGTTCAAAGGAGGACACTGAAAGGGCCAATTAATTTTCTTCTTACTTTTTTTTTTCATTAAGCATGCTTTTAGGCAAGACTGTCAAAACATTGTTAGCCAGCATAAACCAGTTGCTACCTATGAGAAGCTAAAGATTAATTAATTCAAAAGCTGTTTTTTAGATCCTCCTGATATTTCAAAATCCTCCTGATTAAAAAATGAATAAATAACACAATTTTCCAATTTGAGCCTAAGGAATTTTTTTGCTTTACATTTTCAAATTTAACAATTTGAATAAAAATAAGATTGTATTAAAATCCAATTTTGTTTTCAAAACTAGACCTCTTTGGTACAACTCAAACCACGAGTTTAAGCAATTTTACAGTCTTTTATCTCCTTCTTTAAAAATGTGGCTTAAATTCTGTCTGACAGCTAAGCTAAGCCCTCACTCATTTCCCCCAGAGGGATGGGGATGAGAATTGGAAGTGTAAAAGAGAGAAGAAAACTTTTGGGTCAAGATAAAGGCAGTTTAATTAGTGGAGGGGGATAAAGGGAAACATAAATTAAGCAATGCAAAAGCAATCATCACTCACCACCAGAAAACAATGCCCAACCAGTCTCTGAGCAACAGCTACTTTGGCAGAACTCCCCCTTCCCAGTTTTACTGCCGAGTGTGTTGTTCTATGGGATGGAATTCCCTTTTGGACAGTTCAGGTCAGCTGTCCCAGCTGTGTCACCTCCCCACCTCCTGCCCACCCCAGCCCATGGGCTGGAGGAGCAGACCCATAAAAGAGAGAAGGTGTTGGTGCTATGAAAGCCTGGCTCAGCAAGGGCTAAACCACTGGTGTGTTATCAACAGCGTTTTGCCACTAACCTAAAACACAGCACCACATGGGCAGCTATGGAGAAAAATTGCTCCATCCCAGCCAGAGCCAGCACAGGAAAAGAAAAATACGTTTGCAAAGAAAGCAGTTTAAATATTCTGAATATGTAACAAAGTATTAATAATTTCAAAATGAAAGCTTTTTTTTGGAACTATTTTAAGAAGTCAGTTCAATAAATTTTTCTGGAATATGGATTAATCCAGGAAAAAATCTTTCTAGGGTAAAACTTTCACCTGAATGAACCACTAATAAGGACAATACTTACTTAATATTTTCCTGAAAGCATCTGTCTCTAGTAGCAAAACTCTCACTTGGTAGAAGAAGACAGGGACAGAGTGGGGTGTGTTAAAAAGGGTTTGGTCACTGGAAGATGGGGCATATCAGCTGAGCAAGGGCTTCAGGTGTGGGGGTCAAACATGGCACTGAAAGTCTTCCAAAAAAGAGCTTCCAGGAGAAGCTGGCAGTCAGTTGAAAGCAAAGCTCTTCAGTACTGGATCTGGTAACCTGCAGCATCCTCACCACGAGCTGTGTAACAGCACAGAGCTTTGTGGATAGCATTGAGTGGGAGGAAGCAGTAACATGCTGGAAGCTGGGGCTGCTGGTCAGAGGGACCTCAGCAGTCTGGGGGAATGGTGGTCAGTCCCTCCCACCATAATTTAGTTAATTGTGCCTTGGGGCAGCAAGCTGTGTGGTTGTTGGTAAAATATGCTTTGTAAATAAGAGAAAAGATAAGATTATGGAACCCCATGCATGTTGTTTGTCAGATCACTCAATTCTTTCTTAATAAGGGCTTTGGGTACAACAAATAAAGTTTGGATTATGAACACCTAGGGGAAGGAGAAGGGCAGCACCAGTCTCTTCTCTCTTGTGACCAGCAACAGGGCCCAAGGGAATGGCTTCAAGCTCTCAGAGGAAGTTTAAGTTGGATATTAGGAAAACGTTCTTCACCCGCAGGATGGTCGAGCATTGGAACAGACTTCCCAGGAAATGGTCATGGCCCCAAGCTTGCCAGAACTCAGGAAGCATTTGGACAGTGCTCTCAGGCACATGGTGTGACTCTTGGGGTTGTCCTGTGCAGGGCTAGGAGTTGGACTTTGGATCCTGTGGGTCCTTTCCAGTCCAGGGTATTCTGTGACATGGCCTGAAGCTGTGTCAGGGGAGGTTTAGGTTGGGTATTAGAAAAGGTTCTTCACCCAGAGAGTGACTGGGCGCTGGAACAGGCTCCGCAGGGAAGTGGTCACAGCACCAAGCCTGACAGCGCTCAAGAAGCATTTGTACAACACTCTCAGGTGCATGGTGTACAACACTCTTGGGGTGTCCTGTGCAGGGTCAGGAGCTGGACTTGACAATCCTTGTGGGTCCCTTCCAACTCAGCATATTCTATGATTCTGTGATATTCATAAGAATTTGAGAGTGGTGGAGCTGTGGGTAAGGAGGCCCAGAGAAGGTGTTTGGATTCTCCATCCTTAAAGATTTTCAAAGCACAACTAGACTCAGTCCTGGGCAGTCTCATCTAACTTTGAGTTTAGCCATGCTTCGAGCAGAGGGTAGGACTGAACGATCTCAAGAGATCTCTTTCTATCTATTTTTGGCTGTGATTTTAACTCATCTCAACACTACGGAGGTGAATCTTCTTTCCACATCTTTACTTTGTGTTCACAAGTTTGTGAAGGTTCAAGTTCTAATTTGGTTACTAAATGTAGTTACTAACTGGCAGCAATTACTAATGTGGAACATTTCGTAACACAAATTTAAGTTATCATTTGCTCCTACACACATCCTGACCTCCAGAACAAGATTTTGTCCTTGCTATTATTTTATCATCTCAGGATTTTTCTGTTCTAGCAAAAATACCCCTTGACATTAAACTACGTTAAACCACCTTGGTCCAACATAATTACTACTTTTGTCATTTTTACTTCACAAGTAACTGCAGTGGTTTCACACTCCTACACATTTTTGTAAAAGATGTTGTTATGGTGATACATTTCACATGCTGTATTTCTTCGTGTGTCTCTGCTACCACCCTTTTGTGTCCCCTGTGTACTTAAATATGCTCACGAGTGACCAGTTTGGGGTATTTAATCAAGGAACAGCTGAGATCTTTTTTGCAGATTCTTTTTTGTGTCACAGCTTGGCTTTACTTATTTCTCTGTGAACTAACTGCTTTGTCATGTGTTTTATTTGTTCTTGTAATTTTGCAGCTTCCTGTACTTCACGTTCATGGGGGTGTTAAGTTTGCTGGTGGTGTTTGCCATCCTTGTTTATTGTCCACACCCCACTGCTGCATTACAAAGAGCTGTAACTCTTCAAAAGCACTAGAGAAGGCTCAGCCTTTCAAACTGCTTAGTCGACTGAACATTAATACTGCTCAGTGAAACAGGTATCAGCCCAGATTTACAGTCTCCTGTTAGTGGCAGACGGAATGAGAACTCCACTTTCAAGTGTGATTATTTTTCATTTTGTTATTTGTGACTGAGTTTCCAGGTTGATTATTGTTGAGACAAAGTAAAGTGCACAAAAGTGTGCAACATCCATTCAGCAGTCCTGAAAGGAGCATATTCTTGAATATCAGAGCAGTGTTGCAGTAAACTGCCTCTTTTTTTATTATGACAGTGCATACAGAGGAGATAACAGCAGAGCTAATGAGACTCTGCATATATATATATATATGGGTTACATTAGTAATGAGAAGCAGCTCCACTAATTAACTCTGCCCCCTAATGAAATTAAATTCATGCTGTAAAAGATTTTTACAATGAAGTCAATACAAACTGAAAGTATATCAGTTTCTAAGTCCTTCATTGTGGCAGGGTGACATAAACAATATCATGATTCCATATTGGCATGGAACAGTAAGCATTGTTGGTAAGATGAGGTTGTTCCAGTTTCCACAAAAATCCCCAATAGCTTCCTTTCCTCATCCCTTCCTTTCCTGCACACATGCAGACTGGTAAATCAGTGAATTATTTCTCAGTTTTTAAGTTAATTTTTAAGAGAAACTTGATACATAAGTTTGCCCATGACAATGCATTAAAAGCAATATAAGCTCAAATTGTAAGCTTAAGTTTTCTTCCCAAGTGGTGAGCTGAATTCTTAGCCAACTTCACAAAGCATATTCACACCGACTGATTGTACAAATTATCATCTGCCTTCCACTCTGTGAGCATCTCCTTAATATGCTCTTTGGATGCTCTGCTAGTTCTTTCCTTCTAGAGTATCCTGGTTTTCCGTGCTTGAAGCTGAGCTGAGACCACAAATACTGTAGTTCTTGCATTACTTGAGTAATGAATTATGTTCCATCATGACCCTGCAATACAAAAGGGTCTTCAAACGTGAGAGAGATGTCAAGAAGCTGTAGAACCACCTCAGCTGCTTTTTTTTTTTTTTTGTCATAAGTGGATGGAGAACACAAAATTTGGTGATGCACTCCTGGTGACTCATCATCCACTTCAAGCTGCCCAGACACATGGACTGCATATTGACAAAGTCAATTTACCCCATGCTAAGTTCTCCTTGTTCAGAACAGACCAGTCAGGAAACCATTCCAAGAAGTGCCTTCTCTTTTCTTGGCACACTACACAGAAGTATTTGAAGCGCTCACCAGCATCTCTGGTGATGTTTGCACACTTAGATGACAAGTGTTTCAAGGCAGAGTCGTGGCCGCCATGGCCATATGTGCTTTTATGATTATATCATATGTATCCTCGATGCTCACATAAAGGAGACTCCTCTTCTGTTTGCCTCCTCTCAGCCAACTTCTCAGTGTGTCCACACGTAGAATTTCGTATCTGAAATGAGGCAAATAATAAGCAGTTTATTAGAAATGATTCTGTGTATCTAAATGGGGAAAGCAGTGATATATACACTTAGACTTAAAAAACCAGAGAGAGTGGGTTCTCCATCTTACTTTCTAAGCAGATATATACATGGCTCAACTTTGATTTGGGATTCTGTCTTTCTTTTCTTTATTCCAGTGATAGTTGTGTAATACTTTCTCTTTGGGATCATGTACCTGGAGCATTTCTTATTCTTTTCATACATTCGTTCTCTAAATTTAAGTTGAAAGTCCTGGGGCAATTTCAGGAATGATTACTTAGCAATTAGACAGAAATCTGATTCAGCTCCCTCTGTTTATGTACAACTGCTCTTGCATCAATTTCTGATATACGTTACAGCCATATTGTGACACCACACATTTTGTAAAATGAATACAGTTTTCAATCATTTCTCAGAATGACTTCCAGTTACTTTGCAAAATGACAGAAAATAGTAGGCAGGTATTATGCAAAAGATCTAATCTCTAGCTTTTTGAACTTGTTGGTTTAAAAGAGAACAGAAAGAGCTGTTTTCATTTTGTTTCCCAGACTGTCTAAAACCCCAGGTATATTACAGAGCACACTATACATTACATTCTCTAAAATAAAGACTCTTCTGAGGTCAACATTGCTTTGTAAAATTTACAGCTGTTTTTAATTTTTTGTTCCATTGGATTGATGTTTGACCTGACCTTCCCCACTAGAACACTAGTGATAAAAGGTGACGTTTTATGAAATGCTGGAAACCATTAGGTACTTCGGGTGATGACCAAGCAAAGGATGTGGTCCAGTGGTGTAATAAAATGGGCATTATTTTCAGAAATACCTAAACGCAGTCATAGTATGTAGCTGAAACCATCAGTTCATGAAAGAAGAGAAAATTGCCTTTTTTTTTTTTTAATAGCCACTTTCACAGATTCATGATATTATATACAGATTGTCTGCTGTTCAGGTTTAAACTTCTGAAGGCCAGTTCACTGAAGAGACAGTTTTATTCTTGCAAGCAGAATTTAACTTATGAACTGCTTTTCCCTATGTGCAATTTTGTGGTGCTATTTCTAGTGTATGGACACATTGCATGTCTTGAAGGGACTCTCATTCAGCTGTTCCTTCTGTAGCAGAGGACAGGGACAGTGGTCTGTCTCCATGTGTGTGGAATTTGCACCCATTTGTGTTTCTCTCCATGCAGCCTCCAGAGAGGTGAGACTCTCCAGTCCAAGGGTGTGTTTGAAGGTTGTCTGTCACATATTTTCCCATTAATGCAGACACAGTCTGCCCTTTCTTATTTTCTCTCACATTTTTGTAGTTATCTTATTAATGAAGTCTCTATGAGGTCTTGCTGCACTGAGGAAAAGTGCTGGGAAGGCAAAGTCCTGTGTGCAACTCTTACATGTCTCTCTTAGAGATCATGGTGCCACTACTCCATTAGTGTATGCCTCCCCCCTCAGTCATTGGTTGTCGTGTTTCTCCATGCTGCAGACCTCTGAAGCAGATGAGAGGCTGTGAGCTCTTTTCCCTGAGTCCTTCCCTCAGCATGTGTCTAAAGGAAGGACTCACGTGTCTTCTTTCCATCAGTCCTTCCCCCAGTCGAGCGCAAGCCAGGGTCTTGCTTCCTACAGGTTCACATGAAGCATTTGGGTATGCTATTAAACTTCTCTGCTGACATCTGCCTTGCCTCCATTGTCGGCATTGGGCATGTGTCCCTTCCTAACTATGATCCTGCTATGGGTGGGGTTACCTGTGGATTTGGTAACTGAGCCCCCAGCTGGTTGTGCATTGCAGTCCCCAATTATGGGACTGGCTCCATTTCCATTATCAAGACATGAGTCAGGTGAGTCCACTTGTCTGAAGTTCAACCAGTGCAAATGCAGGGTCCTGCACCTGGGGATAAATAACCCCCTGCACCAGCACAGGCTGGGGGTCAACCTGATGGAAAGCAGCTCTGCAGAAAAGGACCTGGAAGTCCTGGGTGTCCATGAGCCAGAAGTGCCCTTGTGGCCAAGAAGGCCAGTGGTATCCTGGGCTCATTAGGAAGACCATTGCCAGCAGGTTGAGGGAGGTGATCCTGCCCCTCTGCATAGACCCAGTGAGGCACATCTGGAGTGCTGTGTCCAGTTCTGGGCTCCTGGGTACAAGAGAGACATGGAGCTCCTGGAGCAGGTCCAGGGGAGGGCTACGAAGATGAGCACCTCTACAGTTCTACTGGAACCTCTCTCCTGTGAAGACAGGCTGAGAGAGCTGGGCCTGTTAATCCCGAGAAGTGATGGCTGAGAGGGGCCCTCATCAATGTCTATCGGTATCTGGAGGGAGGGTGCCAACAGGATGGAGCCAGGCTCTTCTCAGTGATGCCAAGCACTAGGATGCGAGGCAATGGGCAGAAACTGATGCACAGGAAGTTCCATCTGAATATGAAGAGGAACTTCTTTACTGTACAGTGACCGTGCACTGGAACAGATTGCCCAGAGAGGTTGTGGAGCCTGTCTCACTGGAGATATCAAGGACCATCTGGATGCAATCCTGTGTTTTGTCCTCTAGGATGACTCTGCTTGAGCAGAGAGGTTGGATCAGATAACCCACTGTGGGCCCTTCTGACCTTACCCAGTCTTTGATTTTGTGATTCTGAGCCCCAATCACACATGAATGACACACAATTCCTTGAGGGCACAGCTGCCAGAGCTGATGAGAAAAACCAGCCTGGCATTCCCAAATTGGAGGCAGTACTGGGAAAGAGGGAAGTTACTGGTTGAGGGTGAAAGCAGCCAGCTGGCCTGTCTGCTGCCTGCTGAGAAAAGAGGGCTGTATATTACTTATAGTTAGGCTCCAGGGAATGGACACTGTATTTTATCTTTATTGGTTTTTCTCTATTCAGCAAGAAATTTGGTTTATTAAGCAGCTGTTTGCAAGTGAGGAAAATTACTTCACAGAGTGCCAGAAACTTTAGTTCAATTTTCTGAAATTTCTGTCTGGGAAGTCAAGCTGGTGTTTTATTAATGACCCCTTGACTTCTGAAACCAGCCCTTGCTTCCAATCAAGTCCTAGCCATAGGGTTTACTTACAGGGAAAATTCGCGCAAAGTCCTATTTCTCTGAAAACAGCAGAAATGAGTGACTTTATGGGTCAGAAATGTCCAATTCTGCAACTCCATTGAGGCTTTTATTCAGGAACTGCTGCCTCTGCTGCCTTCAGGTGTTTTCATGCCCATCTCTCTCCATCCCTGGAGAAAGCATCAAGTGCCTGAAATCCCCAAAACAACTTTCTTGGCCTGCAGCTGTGGAGAGTACCTTCTTCCTCAACCAGTACCTTTAGACTAAGGCACCCTGGTTATTTGGAATACATAGAAATGGAAATGGAAATGTCAGGTGACACAGACTCTGGAAAACTGCCTGTAAAGAAAAGATCTGTATCCTAAGGGGAATTAGACAAGTAGGATTACTGTCTGATAAATCAGGATTGCTGCAAAAAGCAGTCTTGCTGTATTTGTCCTTGCCTTGACTTGATTTTCCATGATTCCCTGGTGAGCTAGAGAGGGAACTGCTGCAGCTGAAAGACATTCAGCAGGCAACTTCCAGTCATATGGAAAGAGCGATGCAGGAGTGGGAACAAGGTGTGGCTGAGGGCAAGTTTGCTCCCCTCAGTGAGGGAGCTCCCCTCAGCACTTTTTAGCAACTTCAAGGACTCAATAAGTAACCTGAGATGAAGGCCAGAGGCACAATCCCTGTTGGTGTGTGGCAGAAATATGCTGATATTCTGCTTTCTTCTCATTCCCAGTCATATCCTTCAGATCCTATCCCCTCTATATCCTGTAATACTGTGTTTGTGTTGATGGTTGTTTCCTAGCCCAGAACAATCCTCTGTCACCCAGCCATCAAAATAAGGGTCTCCTTCAGGATTGTGGTGCCTCTGACCACGCAGATGATGGTAACTGGAAATTCCCCTTCTTGTACAGTGGTGAATTCCTGGCAGAGTTAAGAGAGATTTCATTCTCTCAGGGCAGGGGAAGGCTTTCTCTGAGAGACACCGACTCTCACAAAGCAAGACAAGTGGTAGACATAAAGTGTGCATAGACAGTCCCATTAAAAGCATGACTTGGTGCTGGATAATATCACCAGCTTAAATCATGGAATTATGACCCCTGAATTTGCTCATTATCGTGCTGACTTAATATTAACAACATTAGTGTCAATTTTTATTCGGGGAAAAAAGCCACTACTATTTTTTTGTGATACTATGGTGCAGGCTACTGTGAAAGTGTGTATTTTTACAAGAATTAAATAACCTGTGATTTTAACACCTGGGTGAACAAGATTAGTTGGGCTGTATGGTCAGGAGGTACTGTTTGTAAAAACATGTTTTATGTTTCATTCCAAACTCAAGATACAAAATACTTTCAATTTATGTGCATTTTTGCAGAAGGGACTTACTTTACTTTTTCAGCACATAGTTATTTTGTTTGTTAATAACTTTATTGTAGTAGAAGGGTTATAAAATAATGTTACAAAGCAATGCAGTGCCTACAGAATGCATGCAAGGCATTTTCTTTAACCAACCATGTTGCTATGGGAGGAACCAAAAATGTTATGCCAATTTCTATCCTCTCCCACCACAAAGAGAAAATGATTTGTTTGTGTAGCTTTAAAACAAATCTGGATCACAGCAGTTTATTGCTATCTTAACGACACACAGTTAACTAGTGGTGAACTACACATTCAAGTTGACTCCTTCCATGTTTAGAAAGTCTCTGTAGTTCCCCAACTACTGCTGAATATGGCTAGTAGTTGCTGTCCTTTTTACTGTGATCCCTTGGGAACAAACGCCTTCTTGGACAGATTTTTCTCAGATCCACACACACTGCAAGCTCTCACATTTCTTTGTTAACAGATGTGATCCAGGCTGTTTGCCAAGGGTGAGCCATGAGAGCAGCCCCACATCTCACTTGTGTTATGAACTTCAGTGATTTCCAACTTTTGGTGTCGTACAGCATGACTCATACTCTGCCCTGAAAATACTTTTTTTATGATCAAACATCCTCGTAGATATAAAGGACCTTGAGGCAAGAAGGAAGACAAGGTAGAAAGACTATAGGAGAGATGAGATCCTATAAAGTAACAATCTTGGTGGGACCAAAAGCAATGAGATTGCACAGGTACAACAAGATCAACCAATTGTTATTTTATTGCTGTCTGATGTGCAAGAGATGTTAAAGGTGAAGCAGAAAGGAATGGAAAGGTTCACAAGTGCAAAAAGGTGCATTTTAACAGCATCATGAGGAGAGACTGTCATGGAAATTGATCAGCTGATAACCACTGATTAGTTAAATGATTGAATTATTATCCCACTAATGCTGGATGAAAAAATGTGACCTTATGCAGATGGCAAGAAGAAGAAAGATATATTAGCCATTGGTGTCTTGAATTAGAGCAGCTGGAGATTTATATTCTTTCTTGGGGGTAGGTGTAAAGCAGCTGAGCTATGAAAGCCTAAATGTCTTTCACAAAAATATTTTACTGAATTTTTCATCTTTTTTAGTGGAATTTAATTCTGTCTTCAGAGACAGCAACTGACAATGCCTCACTGAGATATAATAAGCTTTTTAGCTACACTGGGTCTATTAGCTTTTTCCATCCTTCCAATCCAAGCAGTAGCATTTTTCATTTTTTCTGCCATTCTTTCAGTACAGGGTATAAAATTTATAAAATTGATTTCAAGCTAAAGATACTGTGAGTAACTAGTTATAAACTTCATAACTGCACAAAATCAACACAAGAAAAAAAAAGAGAAAGCATTGCTACCTTGGATACCCAAAATATTTGCCTTTTTGAAGAGAAGGCAACTGCTGTCTGAATGATCTAAATAAAATTGTCCTCATGGTAAAATATTTTTTAATTGCACAATTCTGTGAATAATAATACAGGCTTTTGTTTGAACTTGTAATGTCCATTTCAGTAACAATGTATAATTTTTTTAGACATATTTCCATAATGTGAGAAAGATAACAAAATTTTTTTGTGCTGCAGTGATACCATCTCAAAAGGTGATTTTGAGAAAATATTTTAAGAAATAAGTATCTATCACTGGTTCAGTTTTAAATAGCTGGTTTAATTGTTCAATTCACTTAGAAAGTTATGCTTCTCTTTACAGTAAAGAAACAAACCTACTCAGGAAGAACAGTATCTACACTGATATTTTATGAGAGCTTGTGGGGAATAAATAAGAAATGTATGGGAAAAATGATACAGATCTTTAAATTTCAAAAATCTGTACCTTAGTCCATAAAAACCTGCTTCTCTCTTTGTGTTTCTACATTACAATTCTTGAGTCTCCTCCTAGCGCCTTTGCCTTCACAAACCTTGATGTAAAACCAGTAAGGCAGAAGAGCCCATGACCTTTGTTCCCTCTTCTCCAGGTCCATCCACAACTCACTGGGTAGCACCATCAGGAAATTGCTGAGGTCACCTTCCCATTTACCAGCTGAGACACTGGAGGCAGTTTGTTCCATTACTTCAGGAAGCTGATGTGCAGAGCCCTGTGTGAATGTGTTCTGCTGTTTCTGGGCACACCCTCACTTGCTGAGGAGGGAGTTTGCCCTGTCTGTCCATCACTGTCCTATCCCAGGTCCCACACGCGCTGCAGGAGGCTGATGCTAGCAGCAAGGCAACCTCCTGTGGAGCATCCCCACATTTTGCTTGAAGAAGCGGCTTCCACTCAGCACGAATGACAGCAGGTCGAGACAGCTCAGGGCAGTCAGGCTCAAAAAAACCTCATTGTAGCTTTCTAACTGGTCAAAATCACTCACATGCTGTATGTAGTAGGCCCTAAACAGGTGATAGGGAAGGAACCAAATTATGATGACCCAGATGAAAATCAAGTTTTTTACCTGGGCCCAGAACTCTTGGTGTGAACAGAGGGAGGTGGAAAATTTTCTTGCCACTTTTACCAGGATGAAAATCTGCAAGCCCAAGAGGACACAAGAAATGAGAGCAACAGCTACAATTACGATGTAGTTCAGGGCTTTCACACCCTCCTGCTGTAGTTCTTTGTGGAACTTGAAGCATGTTGTATTATTGTATAAGCCTGAGCGTCCATACTCAAAGTAGAAGAGCGGCACCCCAAAGACCATGACGAAGACCCACACGGCAGCGCTTGCTGCAATGGCATGCAGCTTCCTGTAAAACTCCACCTTGTCCTTCCACTGAAAGAAGATGAGCCACCGGATCACCAGCGTGATCACATAAAACAGGAAGGTCAGGTACATGTGGATGTGCACCATGGCACTCACCATTTTGCAAAATGGCATATCAAATACCCACTTCTTTTTGACGTAGTAGTGGAGGCGGAAGGGAACCGTGAAGAGGAGGAGGCTGTGCACAACAACCAGGTTAATGATGGCAGTCGTGGTCACAGACAGACTGTTCATCTTAAGCAGCACAAACGACATCGTGATGGACCCAATTCCACCTCCAGCAAGGGCCACCGAGTAGACAGCAACCAGTATGGCACTCATGGTGCTGGTGTGAACGAAGGCAGAAGAGGAGTCACTGCTGTTCCTGGTCCCTTCAGTCATGTTCCTGAAATCTTCCTGGTACATATTCTAGAAATGAAAGAATGCAGAAAGACTAAGATAAGGTAGAAATGAGAGGGCCTACCTAAAAAGCCGGAAGGACTTCCCACCTGCCTCTTGCTCAAGGAATAATCCTGAAATCTCACAGATGGTATCAGTAGCTGTAACCTGTACTTTTATCCAAACATCCTCCAGCCTAGGGAAAAATGGATGAGAATGCTGGACAGAGAACTGTTCTAGTCCTTAAGACATTTCCAGCCATACTCCTAAAAACAAGCATGAATCAATAATACATGGGGAGAAATGATCCTTAGAGAAATTACATGATTGTGGTGATTTTGTGCTGTGTTATTAGTTCTCCTCTCTTCTGAGCATCTGCATGCTTTTACAGTGAACACCAGATATATTGTTTGAATTCTGCTAGTCATTCATCAATTTGTTTATTTGCAATACAAATCTGTTCTTCCCAGGGCTGGATAACAACCATATGTTGCTCTATCTAAGCTACAAATTTTTGTTTGTTATCGAGAGCTGAGTTTTGCACACATTGCAGTCAACTTCTTCTCCATGGACAGTTTCTCTGAGCAAGGGATTAAACACCATGGATACCCAGACTCCATGGAAATCCTGCTTAGATGCTGCCAGGCAGAGTAGTGTGGGCAGTACCGTCCTCATGCTCAGGGCCATTTCATATCTCACATGTAGTAACTGGGTGTTATGAAATGGGCTGTTAGAAAACATCAGGAAAGGACACCCTGGGTGAGTGTAAATCATCCTGCCTGGCCTGAGCAGAAGCTAGATGCAAGTTAATAGCAAGTTTAAAAAGTATGCTATACACTTTTAATATCCTACTGTCTAAAAGACAGATTAAAAATAATTCTTATAAATCTGAAGGCAGCTCCTGTTAGGATTTTAAGTACTACAAGACCATACAGGAGGGGAAGAATTCAGCTAGAGTGTTATCCTGAAGCAAATTTACATCTATAAAAATGTCCAGAGGACATTCACACTACAGTTACAGAAAAGAAGCGAGGAAAACTGAACAGTGCTTGGCTTTGTACTATCCCAGTTATACTGCTACTGCTACCTGAACTGTAATTTAAAACTGGCTCTGGTAAGTCATCCATTGCAACAGTGAATCCCACAACATAAGAGGGGGTTTTCTCCCAGCTGAGTTTTTGTGATTTTTCATTTAATACTCAAATGCTTTTCACTTCAGAAGGTAGTTCCTCACTCCGTATGAGTAGTGTTTCAGCTTTATTTTCATTTGTTTAGGTAGCACAAAACGCCAAAAGTTGGGAAGGGGAAAAGTTTTTTAGCAGCCCACTCATTTTATGGAAAAGAAGAAATGCCTGTAACAGTTTTATAAACTGGTTTTGCTCATAGCACGGAATGCATATCTCTTATGCACCTCAGGTGTTTTGTGTTGTTTCTGAGCAATATTTCTAAGCACTTACCCTTACATTAATCAAGATCTCTTCATATATTGAAAAGTTATTCTCTAGCTATCCCAATGCATCCAAGACACCAGATATCTTACTATAATCAGTGTAAGTGCCATATCTCAAACTGATGTGTTGGTTGCTGGCATTACTGACCTTTTCTGTTTGACATTGCATTTCAGAGTTATGTGAACAACTAATTCCAGTACATTAAGAGAATTACAATGGGTTTCAGTAAAGGAGCTTTTTATCAAAGTCGCTGCAGATTGGCACACTGCAGCTCTTGCATCAGAAATGGTGCAAGTTCCTTCCAGTTCTGTTCTTGTTTCTGAGACACTGCGTTTCATCCTCACGAACATGGAAGTCAGAAGGGGTTAGCAATAGCTCTTCATCAGTTTCTCCAGGTTGTTAAACTTCAGTTTGAAAAGATGTCTCTAAAAAGTGGAATTATCACACTGTTTTGATTTAAAATGCATATTTAAGGTTTAAATCTTTTAAAAGTGTCATAGTGGGAAAGGCAATACGCTGGAAGTGTGGCTTGGTGTGAGCAGCCCCAGCAGCAAGGCTGCACTTGGAGAGGAAGAACACCTTGTTGTCACCCTTTGGAGCCCAGCAGCGAAACTTGAACTGAAGGCAGTAAGAATATTTAAGCAGAAGTTAGATAGCTGATATTTTCCTCAGACATTCCAATGAAGTGGGCAGCAAGAGACCTATTTTTGTCTGCAAATAGGCAACTGAAATGCAGGTTTCTGCAGAATTTTGCAGTCATCGTTAAATCCCTACATAGTAAGATTCCGCAGGAGATGTAATTTTCATTAATCTTCAAAAAAAAAAGTTACTAGCAGCTGTGATAGGAGATTATCAGTTCACCAGTGGTACAGGCACCCCACTGAAATATCTTTGTGTGATGAATACAGAGTATAGCATAACACAGGGTATGTTTCACAGAGGAAACACAGCTTTCTGGTGAAATGAGGTTTCCTATCGTGCTGACATTCACAAAGCTATAACCTACTGACCTGAAATGCAGATAACAAGTCCTTTTGCCAGAATTTAGCAGGAGGCACGTGGAAAAAGAATTAACATGGACCTTACAAGACACAGCTGTTCTTGTTTCTGGGCCTTCCCACCCCCTCTAGCAACTGCCACTTCAGTGATAATGCTCAATTCTTGGAGCCTTGGAGTCTTTGGTCTTCCTCCGTGTTAAAGCCTCTCATGACTTGGCTGGACTTCTGCCGGACATGAGCCTTGAGCAGCCACGAGGCAATGGTGGGCACCACTTCATCTGGATGCCAGAGCAGCTGCTGGTGCCAAGGGCTGGGGGGCAGTTGCAAAAATAGCTGTGTCAGTCTGACAAAGGAGGTAGATTGCCAACAGGCCAGAGGCTGGTTTCTTTCAGAAATATGATCAGCAAAAAGATTCTTGTGCATTCAAGATTTGTCAGTTGTCAGTGTGGGTAATGCCCTCACACTCATTTTGTGTGACTGCCTGTGCAGCACAGTCTGCAAGACTTTCCTGGACTGCTCTCTTCAGGACAGAAAAAGTCATAATGCTCAGTCCCTGTCTTTGTTCAAGGCCAGGCTGGATGGGTCTTTGAGCAGCCTGGTCTAGTGGAAGGTGTTCCTGCCCATAGCAGGGCTGCTGGAACTAGATGATTGTGAAGGCCTATTTCATCCCAAACTATTGTGTGATTCTATGGTTTATGGAAACAATTTGATCTCTGTCAAAATTTTCCAAGTCAAAAATATAAAAATATTCATTCCAACCTTCAGGAAGTTGTTTCTCTTTTATATTACTGTTATCTATGTTACTACTTAAAAAAAAAAAAAAAAAAAAAAAAAAAAACCAAAAAANAAAAAAACCCACAAACCACAACACAACCTAAGAAAGAAAAAAAATATTAACCATACTTCTTGACAGAATTTGTGCAACCTCAGCTTTCAGGCATTTCATGTGCTTCTGGCTCTGTCTTTAGATTTAAAAACCGTTTGTCAAAGTTTGACTTCCCCTGTCTCTGATACGAGACACAAGATACTTCTCCTTTGATCCCAGCCATACCTGTGGCTTCTCAGTGAACTGCCATTACTCTTGTACTTGGTTTTTAGAAGAACAGCTTCTCATTTGGCAGGGGTAAAATGTTTATTGCTAGTTTGAGCCTGGCTAAGCAATCCTGATCAACCTGTCACTGCCTTGTTCCCTTCATTGCATGCTATTTTCCCAACGAGGTCCATGAGTCACCATTATGTTACATCAACATTATACCAACTCATTAAAAAACCCACCTTATTTGTCAGAAATGATGACACTCTTACAATCTCTGTCAAACAGTGAGCTCTACTCTGTATAACAAGTGTTTGCAAAATTTATCCCCCCCATACACGTCTGCTGAGAGACTGGCAGGCTTCACACAGATTTTCATGTGTTCTGACAGTTGGGTTCTGCAAAAGAAGCATTTGCTGCCTGCATGCATCCAACTGAGAAGTTCCATTTGAATTTGAAGGAGAAAAAAGTTCAATTCAAATGAAAGATTTCTATTTTCAACAGACTTAATAAATTGAAAAATGAGTATTTGTCAGAACTGACATTTCTGCACTGAACTAGACTAGGTTGGAGGAAGTGCGAAATACTGATATTTTCTTTAAAAAGTCTGTTTAAAATCTCCATTTGTTTCACAGAATCCTCATTTAGTCTCAAAGATGTTTTCTGTTGAGGGCATTGTAATTGCATTTCATTTTGTTCTAATTCCATGATGTGTTATGGTAATGTAGGCTATGCTACTAGAATAATAGCAGAATTCTTTTTATTTCAAAATAACCACACACACCTGAAGCTTGAGGTATAAGAACCTGCTTAACAGAAAACATTACAAATAAAATAATATTAAATATCAATTTTTACATTTAGACATTAACTTTTTTCAAACAACTTTTCATGATTCCCCTAACTTATTCAGTGGCTCAATGGCTCATGTCTTGCAGGCTGTGTCAACATTATACTGATATTTTGTGGTTTCAGTTCAGTCCATTGAAGAACAAATGGGATGGAAAAGCATGTTGAGTTAGTCCTCTTTCATTTGAGATTGTCACTATTTTTTACACAAAAATGAATGGAAACCGTGAAGTAAAAATCATTATTTACCTCCTTAGCTGTATCTTAACAGAGAGAACAAACCCTTCTGGTCCTTACAGAGACTGGGTGATTTCAAACACACACACAAAGATGGATGATAACAAAATGCACTGCCTCCCAATTTTAGAAGACAGTGTAAAACTACAGGGTAGCAATATGGAAAAGAATGAAGCAATGCTGTCCTTTACTATAAAATTACAACACAATGAGAAAGCATTTGTGCAGAAAACAGGTTCAAAATAAAACAAATAGATCATTGAATGCTTTTCCCTCCCCTAAACTTGCAAACATTCTTTTAAAAACTTTGCAAACCAAGGCTTTTTTTAAATTATTCTGTGTATACTTACAGGTTAGAGTTTCTCTCTACTCCTCAAGTGTTGTTTACTCGGATCTTCATTCTATGTCAGCTCTAAGAACAAAAAGCAAAAGACCTGATACTTTAAAGAGTCATTGCCTTACTTCCTTCTTTGAGCTTATGACAAAACACTAACCTTGAGGCTGCGCTGTGTGAGAGTAGGGCTGCCCATGAGCACACAACCTTGGGAAGATTTTTAGCTGCATCTACTTCTTAGCCATTAGAGGTCTTCAAATCCTCCCATTTCTGAACAGTGCTTTATACTACTGCGTAAAATGACAAACTATGCACACAGATGTGAGCCTCACAGTTCACAAAGACACGTGTTTGGAAGGGTTGTTCCCCAGAGTGGAGGGGATGATTTGAAAGAGTGTTTTGAGAAAACAGGGCAGGACAAGAGCAAAATATGATCTAGATTTTAACTAAGTCGGGGTTTGGATGTGGTCAGAGACACCTAAGTGTAAGGGATGAAGTAAAGCTCGCTCTACATCCCAGCACCATTTCTCAGCTCTGCTTTCTGCCAAGATTTTAGCTCAGTATCTGGATCTCGAGGCATGGTACCGTCACTACAGCTGTACAGTGCTAGCAGAGGGAAACTAGGAGAGTGAGCTAAAAACTGATAAGCCATGCCAGTGTCAAAGGCTCATCGAGCAATGATGGTTGCTGTGAGGTGAATGCATGGTAAAAGACATCTTACTGTGGGACTGAGTCTCTGTAAGGAGTCTGCACAAGGTCAGTTTTGCCCTCCTGCAGGTTTAACATGTTCCTGTCAGAACTCACGATTGTATCTGAGTGTACTAGTTTTGAAAACAACAGTATAAATGTACAATTTTTAAATGTAATCTCACATGAGAACATTTTAACTGACTGTATCCTATTGCTTCACATTTGGTTAAAAAAGCACAAGGGAAGTCCTGTTCTGTGCTACTTCACAACAGACTGGTGTGTGATGGAAATTGTCTCCTTGCATTTTGCAATTTTAACAGTGGCTGACAGCTAAACAACTGTTTAGATAATATTAAAAGGTGATCATAGTAGTAATGCTTTGCTCTTCTCTAATACCTTTCTGCAAGCTGGTCTCAAAGCTCTGTTGAAAGGCATACAGCTAAAAAGCTGAAAACTCCATGGCAAAGCCGGAACTAAAGATAAAATATCCTTAAATCAAGACCTGTGCCTTCTCAAGTTAGTAATTTTGTCTTGGCTTCTTCTAGGTCTTGTTCTAGAATGAATACATCTCAGTGGAGAGAAAGCTCTGGCACCTTTAAGACCTTCAGGTAGCATCTGTCTATGGGTTTTTAAATGATACAATATTTCTGATACATACAATAAGTTAATACATAGTTAAACATAAGTTAAAACATAAGTAATGTTTTAATTTTGAATATTGAGATATATTTTTGATGCAATATAATAATTACATAACACACAAGTTATATAATTTTGTTGATAAATAACAGTGTTGTTTTCTCAAGCAGTCAAAACAAATTAGAGTTTTTCAGGTTGACTTCTTTCCATATGCTTGCAGTTGGCAAATCATCAACCCTTTAATCCAGGATTAAACCAAATAGTGAAATACCAGAGTATGATCTGGGACAGACACTCTCATTACCTTTGTTGGTCTCTAATTTGTAGTTAGCATCAAGATCTAGATAGGTATAGAACGCTTAATATAAATCACTACAATTAATTTTCCCTGCTAAATTGATGCAATTTTGCCCAGGATTTACCAACAGCATGTATAATGGATTCCAGACTGGTATGTTTATATTTTCATCTGTAATGTACTGAGCTGGTGGCAGAATGTGATTATTTTAGAGCATCACTGGTTTTAAACACAAATACTAGAAATGCATGTATTTGACAAGTTTTGAGTAATTGCTGGTAGTTTTAGCAACACCCTAAAAATCTAGAAGTGTGATAATGTGTTTTCATAGTACTGTTTTATCACGTGGATTCGACCATCACCTACTCTGAGTTTGCATTACAGCAGCAGTTTCAAGGGCCAAGGTTGTTTAATAATAGAAGAGAGTCTGGGCCAAATTTCAAGGACTACTTGTCCTGAGACTGATTAGCAACAAGGTGCCTCTACTCTGGATTGTGTGAAAGGTCCTTGAGGAAAGAGAACCATGCCCTTTATGCTCAGGCATAATACACGCTGTTAGTGATTTTTCAGCTGTTCCAAACTTAGAGTTGTACACAGAATAACCATGGCAACACAGGTGTCTTGTTTGTCTACATTTATTGTGCCAGGACTCAAGGATTTGGAGAGCTGATTCAGAAGGGAGCTATATGGGGTGGCAGGAACTATGCAAGTGTGGTGGTTCGGTCTTCTAGAAAAATATTCTTCTCCTTCACTTATGTAAGTGGCAGAAAGCAAAAAATAAGATCCACCCGGACACCTTAAATTCACTGCTGGTAACCTGACTGTTAGTTAGTTGTGGGTAAAGCTTGGGTGATGGTCCTGACAGCACTGAACTGATGTGGATTACATAGAATCAGCGAGGGCATCATTCATAATAATTTGGGCTCCTTACAAAAAGCCTGCTTTTGATCTGCTCAGAGTTCCTCCTAGTGCCAGCTGTGGGCCTGGGCCTAGTACCTAAGACTGGCTGATCAGTTATTAAGTTGCAATTGTGACAGGTTATTTGCAGTTTATTAAGTAAAAGATAAGCTGCTAATATGAAGAACTGAAAGGCAGTATGTAATTTGAGTGACTAACTTACAGCTGTTTCCAACAAAATCTTATTTTTGACTCATATTTCCAGTGTGCCTTACTATTTCAAGCACCTGAATAGAAAGATATTAATTATCTACAAAAGGAAAAACATTCAGTATCAATATCAGCCAGAAACATTTTATAGATTATAGGTTTCTTAAAATGACTCTATCTGGATTCTGGATCAGTTGTGATTTGTGGCTGTCACCCGGGCAGAGCAAGGTGTCCTATGAGTGAGAAATACTGCCTGTGACACATCTGAAAGAACATTTTGGAAAAGTACAGGGAGTAAAATGTGACTTGCAGTTCCTTGTTTCACACACCTTTGCACAGCAGAAACATAAATTCAAGCTCCTCTGAAAAATGGAAATACATCTGGCAGCCACCTCCTAGTTTCTTTTCCTGATTTAGGGGAAAAATACCCACTTTGCAAGTTACTATCCCCGGGCATTATTACTCGAATTTGCTTAAACATACCTGAGGCAAAGTGGTATGGAGACAGTCTGTTTCCCCTTCAGTCTGTCTCACTACCTTTTCCTCCTATGGAAATGCCAAAATTGCACCATGTTGAAGTATAGCATATCAATAAAATCCCCTCAAATTTCTGTTCAAGTCTTACCAGAATCCATACCTTTCAGAAGAGTACAGAAAACAAACCAAAACCTAAGTCCACATCAAAATCTGCAATATTTCTTCTTTGATAGTGTAGGAGGAATCCCAGATCTAGAAACCAACTGTTCAAATACTAATAACACTAGGAAATTGCCCAGCTTTCACCATACCTTCTTCTCTTTTCTACTGGACTCTGCTTTGGCCTCAGTGGTTGTCACCAAGGGCAGGAGGAGGAATCAGAACTGCATACAAAAGGTATCTGCTCAATCTCCAGCCTAAATGGACTTTTTGAGAAGGTGTCTTACATATATTTAACAACTGCGCACTTCTAGCAGTCCATCACCAACTTTAATATTACCTTTTTTTTGGAGGATTTTACTAGTTCATATCTGTTGCAAGCCAGTAGGTTTTTCAGGGGCTGTGCCTTTCATCAGGAATCCAGCACAGCAATTCACTCATTATGGGAGCTTGTTCTTACCAGGGTGAAAAAAATGGAAGGGGGAACTGATTGACAAGGAGATGTATTACTGCTACCATAAAGATGACATTAGACTGCAGAGAAGGAAATCATATACGCAGCACCATGCTGATTCTATAAGCATATATGCCTTTCTGAGAAGAAAAAATCCTTCCCTTCACCTTGAAAAGACAGTGCTCATCCTAAAATTTGTTTGAACTTGGTACTAACCTCACTAATTGCCTGCTGGGGTAGGCAGCATGTTGTAAGGAAGAATATATTTTTTAAAAAGATTTCAGCACAAGTCTATTGCTACTCACCCTCAAAATGTGTACTGCAACTACTAATTCTGTTTGATTCCCAAATTGCTTATTTCATCTGATTTCTCACTGCAGAGGTAATGCAAACTCTACCATCAGGTGCATGGAAAAATTACTAAAGATCACTTTCCTGCCAAATATACGCATGCAGGTATTTATGAAACTTAGTATGCCAAAATGTGTTACCTGAGGGACAAGCCTCCCTGCATTAGTCTAAGAGTGTCTGCCTAACAGCAGTACAGAAAGCAAAGCTGGCTGTCAACACTGATTGATAATGAAAATGATTTCCTACCTTAGCATAAACACAATTAAATACATGATGTTTCTGCTACAGTTGGGTTAGAGAGGAATTCAGGTTCCTCCTGTAATGTCAGAAAGGAGGAATTTACTGCAAGGGAATTTTTCCACACTGCATTCTCAAACCACACTGGTTTGCAAGAGCCTTTCCTTGATCAGTACAGCTACACTCTGCATATTAGAGTGAGGCTCTGTGTGCATGCAAGTGCTCTGTTACATCAAATTGTTTGGGCTGAAATGGTTAATTTTGCTGTTAAATCTGGAGGTTTCCATTCTGAACAAATGATAAGCAACGGTGTTAAAGTAAGATCTTCAGTGCCAAATTGGGAAGCCAATTGTGTTGTCAATAAGCTCATTACTAGTGCATTTTTAAAAACTTTTGCCTGTTTGAAGTTCAGTTGAAATATTTAAGAAGGCAGCTAGACAGCCCAGCCATAGGTGTAGAAACACTTATGGTAAGTGTTGCTGTTCTGGGATGTGGAAGAATACCCACACCGGCCCTTTGTCCCACTGTCTGCCTAATATGCCTTCTCCTAGCTTCTCCACATTTCCTTGACACAGGAGTCCACAGGAAATCTTGGGCCATGCTGCTTGTGGCCTTAATGATGTTTTGCCAGTCCAAATAGTCTTATTCAGTTTTGGAGTGCCCTGTGCTATGGTATTGCACTGGGCCCCTGTACTTAGTTGATCTTTAGACCTCTCTGTAGAAAAATAGAACAGAAAACAATAAGTTATGAAATAGCTTCCATTTCTAACCTCCTTCTTTTCATTTCATCCAGGCTATTTAATGTTCTGTACATCTTCTTTATCACTGAAAAGCGTAAGAGCCCATGAAGTATTTTAAGTCATTATGTACTCTAGCTCTAATGAAGCCTTAGCTGAAGACAGACTGACAGGACATTCCTCTATGATACTAAGAGCCCTACATGACAGATGTACAGGTAAACAAAAAACCAACTAGTAAAATCCACATGGAGTCAGTGAAGCATGGTGGAGAGAAGACCCAAATAGCACCAATGTAAACTGGCACAAAATGAATTTTGTAGGAGATACCCTGGTGCATTAGGTTTGTATGGCCAGGTTTTGGTGGTGGGGGAGGCTACAGGGGTGGCTTCTGTGAGAAGGTGCCAGAAGCTTCCTCCAAGTTTGTCAGAGCCAATGCCAGCCAGCTCCAGGACTGATGTGCCACTGGCCAAGACTGGGCCCATTGGAAATGATGATAATGTCTCTGTGATAAAATATTGAAGAAGGAGGAGAAGGAGAAGGAGAAGGAGAAGGAGAAGGAGAAGGAGAAGGAGAAGGAGAAGGAGAAGGAGAAGGAGAAGG
>VWZT01016417.1:0-18448 GCA_013397055.1 Pachycephala philippinensis | reverse complement strand
AGAAGGAGGGGGAGGAGGTGCTCCAGGCACCAGAGCTGAGATTCCTCTGCAGCCCATGGTGAAGCAGTTATCCCCCTGCAGCCCATGGAGGATCATGAGGATACAGAGATCTACCTGCTGCCCATGGAGGAGGCCCACGCTGGAGCAGGTCGATGCCCGAAAGAGGCTGTGAACCTGTGGGAGGCCTGTGCTGGAAAAGGCTCCTGGCAGGGACCTGCAGACCCATGGAGAAAGGAGCCCATGCTGGAGCAGGTTTCCTGCTAGGACTTGTGACCCCACGGGGAACCCACATTGGAGCAGCCTGTCCTTGAAGGACTGCACCCCAGGGAAGAATGAGCCACGTTGCAGTAGTTTGTGAAGAACTGTTGCCTATGGGATGGACTCAAGTCAGAGAAATACATGGAGTACTATCTCCCAGGGAGAGACCCCACATTGGAGGGGAAGAAACTATGTGTGATGAAATGACCATATCCCCATTCCCTGTCTCCATCTGCCGCTGGAGTGGGGAAGGAAATAGTGCTGAGAAGGGGGAAGGGGTGGGGGGAAGGTGTTTTTAAGGTCTGCTTTTACTTCTTATTATCCTGCTGATTTTTTTAGTAATAAATTTAGTTAATATCCCCAAGCTGAGTCTGTTCTGCGCATGACTGTATTTGGTGAGTCATCTCTCCTGGTCCTTATCTCAACGCATGGACCCTTTTTTATATTTTCTCTCCCCTGTTCTGTTACAGAGGGGAGTGGTAGAGAGGCTTTGGTGGGTGCCTGACATGGTGGGCACCTGTGCAGGTATGAGCTCTGGTCCCAAAGCAAAACAGCCACAGTAGGGGAGTGATCTGACCTTTATCTTCTCAACAGGATAGGTTAGATTGGCCGTAGTCTCCTACCTCTTTAGTCCCATTGCTTGTGGTTCTCAAGTTAGCACATTAGGCACTAATTCAAATACATCTTCTCAGAAAAGATTTCCCCAAAATAGCTTTCCTGTTGATTTCAGTAACGGTAAGAATTCGAGGAGTTTAAGAAAGTAAAGCATGCAGTTAATGTGTTTAATTGTGCAACTGAGATGAAAATGAGAAGCATCAGCTTACTGAGTAGCAATTTCCACTGCTGCCTTTTTCTCTCTGCACCATCAAATCAGGATCATCAATGAAAGTGATTCAATGATCTCTACAGCCCTCATGGTGAGAGAGCTCACCATTTCCTACTAAGTACCTTTAGCACAGTAAGTGCAGATAAAGCAATGCCTATTCTGCATCCACTCCAGATTTTCCTTATGCCTCTTATTTTGGCTAAAACTCTTTCCCCCTTATTTTCACTTAAGACAAAAGATTTCACTCTGTTCAGTGAGCTGACAATAAAATAATGAATTCTATATCAAAAGCAATCACCACTTAATCTTCAGTTTCTTTCCTCTATCCATGTTAATGGGTGTCTGACCTCATTCCATTCCCACACCTAAGATTATCCTCACATGAACTTAATTTCAGATGTGCAACAGAGATCAATTCTAGGTTAGGAAGAAGTTCATTAAACTGGTGAGAGGTTCTAGCATTATATTATGCTTTTTCTGAAGTATTTTTTTCCCTGGACTTTTTTGTTTTAGATTCAGAAGCAGCCTGCACATGGTTTTTTTAGGGGCAAAACAGTAGAATTCATGGAGTCTTTCTGTACAGCACTGGATATAGAAGATATGCATGTTGCCATGTGAGCCTGAAGTATGTGTGCAATTCAGAACACTATGCTGTGTAGAAATATCTAAGCTAGCTTTAAATAGGTAGATGGTGATAAATCTCTGTTGGAGTGACACTCACTCATCAAATTTATCCGTGTTTTCCAGGCTTAGAGGCTTCAGCACTTCAATTAGCTCCTCCAGAGCTAGTTTTGGTACCTCTGCATGACTTTGCAGAAAGTAATGGGCATATACCAGTCTGTGTCATTGTGACTGTTGAAGCTTAAAAACATCCAGGCTGGCAGGGACCTCGAGAGATTTTACTGTCAAACCTCCTGTTGAAAGCAGGGCTATAGACTGCGCTATCCAGGGTCCCATCAAACTGAGCCTTGAATATTTCCAGCAGGGGAAATGATGCTACTCTGAATTTTTCAGTGTCTGCCTTGGGCAAGGAAGACAGAATCTGGACACCACATCCCAGGTGTGGCCTAACAGGTAGTAAATGGAGTGGAATAATCACACCCTTGTCTTGACAGCTGTAGTCCTTGACCTGCTGGCTGGGCTCTTGCTGTTGCAGCCCACAATGAGGTTTCGTTTCATTGCTGAGCTCTGTGAGTGCCTGAGAGCACCTTTAGACAGTGTCTAAAAGTGCCAAAGTGAAGGCAGATCTGGCAACCTTTTATGAGTGCAACTTGAGATGATCAGCATCTGAGCTGCTTCTGAAAAATTTACTCATCATGAAAGAGTATCAGAGCCAATGAGGAAGCCAGTAGAATCATTATGGAAATTTCCTTCTTATTCTTTGTTCAAAGATTGATTGGCAAAACCAATAACACTTTCTTCTTGTCTTTCAATAAATTTCAGAAAGTATTATGAAAGTGTGGATGCTGTTGTAAAAAGAGACCATCAGTCCTTTCTGCAATGCTGATTCCCAAAATACACTTTAAACTACTACTTTACTTCCACTGATTTCATAAAATATGACATTCACAACTGCTGCAGTGGACTAAGAACGCGACGTACTTTTAACTTCTCTCCTGTCATGTTTCCCCCCAGCTCTGCTGTAATCTTACCTCCCACCAGGAAATGCTAAGCTCCATCCAGATCTGCAGCCTTCTCATTTGAGTTTAATATCTCCCTCCTCCTGGTCTGTCTCCAGTACTTCAGTACCTCTGCTGAGGACCTTTGCAGCACTTACCCAGCCACTCTCCAGCAGCATATCAGGACGCTCGCCTCGCTCCGTGTGACTCCTGGACTTTGCAGAGAAGCACTGCTGAGGAACTGCTACTGCAGCCCAGCTCTGTCTGCTTCCTGAAGTGCCACCCATTGCTCGTAAACCACAAACAGCTGACAGAAAGGATTGGACCAGTTGGTGTCATCTCACTTATCAAGTTCATTGATGAAGATGTGTTTTGGGGTTTTATTTATTCTTGTTCTGTTCAGTATATGTTAAATTTTTTCAGTTATTGCAAAATGTATCTTTCTGTGAGTGGCTACAGGTGAAAGTAAAAAGACTAATTGTACTGAAAGTGAAAATAACACAAGGGAGTATGTGTTTGTGGATATATAGAGACATAGGTATTTCTCTCCTGTAGTATGAAGGCCACTCAGCCTCTCAACAGGATTTTCTCAGTTGCTCAGATAATACCTAAATGTGATCTAAGAGCCCTTGAAGGAACTTTTCTCATGATACAGTGGAAAAATATCTATAGCAACCCTGAAGTTGGGCAGCCAGCAAGGCTGAAAACGTTCTGGTACTCCTGAAATGCATCTGTCTCTTTATCAAGCAGTACTCTTCCAGAGAGATGTAAGCATCCATTCTGCATATGCTTTTTGTATATTGCAGTCTTTTTATAATTGAAAAGTATTGACTCAAACGTTTTATAAATGAAGAGAATAAGGCATGTGAAAAGAAGAAAGATGGGGGAATTATTATGAGATATCATGATCGTCTTTATAATACACTGTTGGCTGTATTAATTGTGTCCATTTCATACATCTGCTACCAGAAATCTGTCAGAGCAACACAGGTACACGCAAAGCTGCAACTATTCCTTGACCCCATTTAATTTCAAAAAGTCATTCTCTATCAGTGGTATTGCGGAATAGCTACAAAACCTGGCCATGCAACAAGTAGCAGAGTAGGACAAACTCATATTTCAAAATCTTGATGTTGCATTCCCAGGAGCTCAGTATGAATAATAAAAGTATTCAGAATAAGGATGTTCTCTTTCTTCCAAATTAAGGGCATATGCTTGGGGACTTTTAAATCCAAAAGCTCATTAAATGTTCTGTCCTATCCCCATGTTAAGATTCCACAAGATAAAAAGCAATAGTTGTAGAAAATATAATACTTCCCCTAGCAATGTCTAACTGCTCTTTTCAAGGTTTGATAAGGAAACTGTTTTTCCAATAACCAGTTAAGCTTAGAAATACTCTTTTAGTGATCTGTCATTTAAAACTTACAGCCAATTCAATATTAAAAAGACATAGTAATACCTTTCATCATATGAAAAGTGAAGCAATATTTTCCATGGCACCCAAATGCAAAAATTAAAAACAGTGTTGAATTTGTCTCATCTGTGTAATAGCATACTAGTCCTATATTACATGCTATGAAAGGCATGAAAGACTTCAGACATTTTCTTCAAAGTTACTTAACAAGTCTGCTACTGAGTAGAATTAGACTGCTTTTCGCCTAATGTGTCTCATGCTTTAACCTGTAGTCTGTATTTTGCCTTTCTGTGACAGGAAGGAAGGTTTCCAGAAAAAAAAATCTCACATTTACTAGTGAAACCCAGTAACTCTTGTCTCAAGCAAAAAGCAGCTATAGGTTTTTAAGAAGCTGCTCATCCTCAGCAGTTATATGGAGCATTAAATATTCCTGAGAATTTGATTCTTTGAGAAGTAAAATTTGCACTTTCCCTGGGAATGTAGCTTTATCCATTTTTTTTTTCAAGACTGATCTATTTGCATATTCCTAGGATATAGGATATGGATTTCTGGAGGTCATCTGTGTCAACCAGTCACTCAAAGCAGGGCCAGCTTATGTCAGCTTGCTCAGTGCCTGGGCCACTGGAGTTTGAGCATCTCAAAAAAATGGAGGTCACATCATCTGCAGGCTCTAGTCCCAAAGTCTGACTGCTCTCATACCACAGTTTTGTTTTCTAACACCTAACTGAAATTTCCCATGCTGCAGCTTATATCCGCTGCATCTTGTCCCATATCTATTCACCTCTGATATATGTCCTTATTTTTCTGCTGCATCTCACGAAGCAGTTGTGGAGAGTGATAAGATCAGCCTGTGCTTTTGGTAGTGCAGCCCAGGATGTGGTTGGCCTTCGTTTTTTTTTTTTTTAATGTCCATTTTTGACACAGACAGAGGGATCGAGATCATGCTCAAAAATTCACAGGTGACACCAAGTTGAGTGGTGTGGATGACACACCCAAAGGACAGGATGCCATCCAGGGGAACCTGCACAGGCTGGAGAAGTGGGCCCATGAGAATCTCACGGGGTTTAACAAGACCAAGTGCAAGGTGCTGCACTTCGGTTGGGGCAATCCCTGGTATCAGCACAGGCTGGGGAATGAACAGATCAAGACCAGCCCTGGGGAGAAGGAGTTGGAGGTGCTGATGGATGAGAGGCTGGACATGAGCTGGCAGTGCGAACTTGCAGCCCAGAAAGCCAAACGTGTCCTGGGCTGCATCCAAAGCAGAGTGGCCAGCAGGGCGAGGGAAGGGATTCTGTCTCTCTGTCTCTCTCTGCTCAGATCCCACCTGGAGAGCTGCATCCAGCTCTGGGATCTCAGCACAGGAAGGACATGGGCCTGTTGGAGTGAATCCGAAGAGATGTAGCACCTCTCCTGTGAGGAAAGGCTGAGAGAACTGGAATTGTTCAGCCTGGGAAAGAAAAGGCCTCAGAGTGACCTAACTGCAGCCTTCCAGTACCTGAAGGGACCCTACAAGAAAGGTGAAGAGGGACTTCTACAAGAGCAAGTAGTGACAGGACAAGGGTCAATGGCTTTTGACTGAAAGAGAGAAGGTGTAGACTAGATATTAGGAAGAAATTGATTATTGTGGGGGTGGTAAGGCATAGGAACAGGTTTCCCAGGGAAGCTGTGAATGTCCCATCCCTAGAAGTGTTTTGCGCCAGTTTGGATGGAGCTCTGAGCAACTTGATGTAGTGAAAGATGCCCCTGTCCATGGCAAGGGTGTTGGAACTAGATGATCCTTAAGGTCACTTTCCAACCCAGGCCATTCTATCATCATGATTCTGTGATTCCATGATTCTATGGTTCCTGGCTGCCAGATGGGCCCTGGTGAAGATGTAGAGAAGGCTGTTGTCAGGCATGGAACCTCACTGCCAAGCCCACTCTTTGCATCACAAAGGCTGGCAGCCCTGCTGCAATATCTCCCAAGGCTGCATACCCGTAGGCACAGACATGTCCATACTTCTTCCAAAGTAAAACATCCCTCAGGTAGGCAGTAAAATATACAGCAGTTAAGTCAACAGCTGTTGCTCATCTGTTTGATTTTGGGAGTAATTTTTTACCACGGCATGGTCACATGCCAATAACTCACACTTCAGCTGCCTCCTCAGTTTTTACAAGGAAAACTGCCTGATTCATACTGTCACTTCCAGAGAAAAGCAGCAGAACTCTACACAGTTGCCCACCACCTACAGATCCATGAAGAGATAGAAAAAAGTTAAAGCAAATATGCAGTCACTATAACATTTAACTTTCGTGGCGTTTCTATTTGGTGTGCAGTTCTTTTCTCTTATGTTCAAATAGAGTCTTACAACACAGAAGGGTGAGGATTAAGAGTAAAGTGTAGCAATGGAGCAAAATGGGGCAGAGAAAGGGTACGGGGTCAGGTGTGAAGACAAAGTCATTGTCACCAGAGGAACAGACCTGTACCTCCTGATCTATCAGTCTTTCATTCTCTTTCTCTCTCCTTCCCAAACTTATTCTTTCAGATGAGAACATTTGATTATTTTTCAACTCAACAACAGCAACATTTGAAGGGTCAAAAGCATATGAACATGATAAGGCATTCTCCTAAATCCTAGTTGGTTGTAGAAAGTTTTTATAATCATAACATCATCAGAGCTTGGAAGTTGCCAATTGAGTTATCACGGCCTTTCTCGAGCACTCAGAAACTGCACATTAACAGACCAGAAGTTCAACCCAGTATCTGTTTGATGTGCTATGCCACAGGCTGCAAAACCCTTTCAATCTCCTGCAATTAATACCTGTCTCACTGTGAAGAAGAAAGTACGAGCAGCACCAAAATGCTTGAGCCAGTAAGTCTTCAGCTAAGTCTTGTTTCCTACTCTGTGCAGCAACTCTTCTCTGTGAGGACTACACCTGCATCTGGTGAGAACGGGAGTTGTAAACATATATCCTTGGTGTTTTGTTGAAAGCAGATCAGAAGACATCTCCTCATTGCTTCTGAGAATCTATTTGAGCAATGAAGAGGAGGAGAGTCAAGAAGACTTTAAAGGATAGAAGCAGCCTTTGTCCCTCTGTGGCTTTTATCAGTCCAGGAGTGTTTTGCGAGTGAGAAATACAGCACAGTCTAGACTGAGGAAGGCTGCAAGGAGACTGAAGAGTTTCAGTATCAAGATGTCATCCCAGCTTACAAGAAAGATGTCTTCGGTAGTTTGTACAAATTTTCTCTCTGTTCATAAACCTTACCAGATGTGTTCAGTACAGTCATGCTTGTTTGCATTGCCTTTTTACTATTTTTTTGAATGTTTTTCCCTTGGAATCAAAGTTTAGTGGATTGTGTGCAGATTATTGGAACACAGAAAAGATTATTGAACTTCTTCAGAAAAGCCAATGAATTGCCTTCTTAGAGGAAAAAAGTTATTAATTCCTGTTAAAATAGAACCCAGTTGATTTTAGCTGACCTTTCCTGGCCAAAGGAGACATGGATTTGTTTTAAAAATATTTCTTTTATCTTCCACAAGACAGAGGAGCAACATGCAGTGGTCGAGAACAGCTGCTCAAGCCTTGAGTTATCCACCTTGGCAATGAATTCTCTGGAGGGTTCATCACAGAAATCATAAAAAGGTTTGGGTTGGAAGGAACCTTAAATATCAGGAAGGAACCTTTCCCATAGCACAGGATGGCACATTTTTTGCTGCAATGTCTGAAGGACAAAGTCTGTTTGTTGTGCTGTGCACTGCTGTGCAGGAAGTGAAAGAGAAAGCAACCTTTACTTCTGCTATTGCAGTAGCCAGGTTTGGGAGCAAGCATGTCCATGGGCGGAGAGAACATGTTTTGAGGCAACAACAATCTAATTCTGCCGTTTGGGTTTCCCAGTGCTGTTAATCAGTGAAACCTGGTGAAAGTCTTTGGTCAGTGAGAAAAGGGAAGCAGCTTAGACACAAGAAAGGTAGATTAGATTCTAGAAGCAGTGAAACCACTGAAAGCAAGAGATACATTCTGAAATTTTACAGCACGTCAACTCCTTTCCTGCAGAACTGTGTGACTTAATTTTGCAAAGCAAACAGTAAATGCAAGGAACTCCAAAGCTTTATCTGTTAGAGTTATGTTTTGTCTGTCTCCTCTCCTGGAACAAGCACAGAAGTCTTGTTCTGCTGGAAGGGTTACCAGTCTTAAGCACTGGAACATGCACCTGGGAACTTTAAGCTGAAAAGATAATCCAAGAAAGACATAAAAATATCCCTTTTTAAAATTCCAGCTCAGAAGTTAGCATGTGGGTTTCATGGTTGCCAAATCTAGCCAAAAAAACACCAAAACCCAAACAAACAAAAACCTCAGAAGGAAAACCAAGACTTTACAACAACATGGAAGAGAAGTGGAACTACTTTAAGAATGTGTCTGCTAAAAACAAAATGCAGGCATCCACTGTCTGAGCATTCATGGCAGACATCGTTTTCTGAGCAGACTTGGACATAGCAGAGAATTTTTTAAAAATACCATTGAATTAACAATGACATTGAATTTTGAGAGGTTGTGATGGGTGCAGAGCAGTGATGAACTCAGATATGGAAGTTTTTTTACCCATACATAAATGAGAAATCTCTGTATAAATGAAATATAAATGACCTTTCAGCTGCACAAATAGGACAGACATCTGTACCACAGAAGAGTTGAAACCCTTGCTTTTTTCAAGTGAGGCCCTCTGCATGTGGTAACCACAAGATTTCACCTTCCTCCAGAGGATGGGAGGGCTGTCCTGTGTGAGATTGCAAGTGGCAGCTCAGTATTTTCACAAAGTGAAGTATGTGGTCTGTGAAGAGCCAGAGTTGTCTCAAAAAAAAGAAGACAGCCATAACGTGTAAAGGAGCACAAGCAGAAAAAGGAATTAGAAGTAAAGGCATGAAGTCAGGAATATGACACCACTGAGACTACAGAATGAGGCACACAAAAGTCAGGGAATGGGGAAATTTAAGCAGTGCAAAGACAACCCTCTCTTGTCTAGTTTTTCTTAGAGCCATGTTCCTCCATTTGGGAGATAGCATTTCCAATTTTCTAAATGCTGGGAGAATGGATGGAGAGGGGGAGTTTTGGCACTACAGCTGCCAGCAAGCTGTTAGGGTTAGCCATATCTGTCTGGGATGCTAAGCCTGAAGACTCTGCCTCCCTTATTTGCATCAGTCACACTGTTTTGGTGATATTTTTAGGAGAGCCAATGAATGGGATGACCAGGCTGATACTTTCCATCGAGTCAGCTGAGCACTAAACCTAAACTTATTTCATCTGAGCTATAACTGCTAAAATGTGCTTGAGGACTGGTGTTCAGCAGAAGAGCCCCATATTGCTGGGTCTTTGCAGTGTTTCATGCATTGCTGAGTCCATCACTGCCTGACAGAGCTGGCAGTCTAAGGTGGCTTCTTCAAGGAAATATCGCCTGCTGTTTTAAATTGAGCCAAACCAATGTCCTCCTAATCACCTAGGCCTCTTGTCTCACCTCCTACAGCATTACTGCTTCAGTCATTGCCCCTCTGTACCACCCTGCTTATGGGGAAAGAGTCTTAACCCTTCACTCCCACTACATCTCTAGTTAAAACATGGCTCCTTCCAGAAAGGCTGGATGCCATTCCCATTTCTAGGGCTTCTTAGAAGTGGATACAAAGCCAAAAGTATCTTTGGCAGCTATATTTTGTTGTCTCCCTAGTCTTTTACATGCATGTATTCACACACATATACCAACAGAGCAATATCTCGCTTTAGACAGGCTTGCTTCATAGTCCATAGCTGAACATCATTGAATACAGGTTTTAGATGTCTAAACTAAAAATAACCACTCCCTGCTAACACATCACACACCTACACAACAAAAACTGCATGCAAATTGCCATGAGAGCCAGCTCTCTGATTCCCGTTTTGCAGTCACAGCAGTGGACTTCCAAAGAAGACTTCAGTGCACCACACTAGCCCATCCCTAGGAGCTGATGCAGAGACTCAGAATGTCTCTAAAATGCAAAGAGGCACCAAAACAAACTCACAATGAATCTAAAACAGCATCAGTAGCAACAGCAAAATCATTCTTCCATTTAAAATTAAACGGAGAAATTAATTTGGGGACTAGTGGAAATAACACCAACTCCAGCTGGCCAGACATGGATTGCAGCAATAATTTGATCCAGGTTATTGAATCTCGTACATTAGCATGTAGCACCGCATCTAACTTTAGCATCTGTAGCTCCTCAGAGACTGTCTCTGAAAAGTGACAGCCTAGCTGGGCTGCTCTAAACAGACCTCAGCAACAGCATGGCAAATGAAGCTGTCATGAGCCAGCAGCTTGCTGTATCAACCACTTTAAACACAGATGGATCACAGGTTTTGCCCATCACACAGGTTTTGTTGAAAAGTTGTAAGTTTTGACAGTGTGTTTGTCTCCTATAGAAGCACCACGTGGTTTAATTAATAAATTCATCAGTTTATTTAGTTTAGGATGTTTCTGTGCTTAATTTAATACAGCTGTACAGCATAAGATATCATTTGCTGGTCAGCAAGAGATCTGAGGTGGTTTGTTGCATGATCCTGCTTGTAGACTATGCCCATGTAAAAATATATCTGGCTTCACAAGGATGCATCACTTCTAATCACTACCTTCAGCTTTATGTGCATCACGTTGCAGATAGCATCCTGTCTTTCCTGCTGCTCCCTGCACAGTTAATCCTTCTGTCACTCAGATTACTTTTTGGTGGGCCTGCTGTGATGCATACTAGAAATCTGTGGACTCGTGATGTCAAAAAAATACTCAGTTTTCAGTTTCCACTGAGACTGTCTCAGGGGAGGAGAAAAATGCCCTGTTTAGCTGTTAATATATAGTCCATTTGCTCATTAAAGCACTTGGCTGATTGTCACTGAAGTACTGGCACACTGAATTTTCTGCTTGGTAAAAGTTAGCAAGGAGCAAGCCAACCTTATTTTAAGTCTCTGCTGTGTTACTATTGAATGTTGATAGCTTTTTCAAGGCCCTATCTGCATGTTTCCCCTTTTGAGTAAAGAAAGTCCAGGGCATGTATTTGGTAGCAGGAGCTTGTAATTGAGCAGATTAATTATTTGATTGGCATGATGTAAGGCCCAATTTTAAAAGCACACAATTAACTTTAAGCACTATTATTCCCATTCAAGCTGGTCATTATTCCTTTGCCTAAGTGCTTTGTTGAACTGGGTCCTGAATATGAAGCAGCCCTGTGTTACAAAATTGATTGCTCTGGCAATGTCTGCTCCAGCAGCCTAGCTGCTTTGCTGACAAAACCAGAGGGAAATTATATACACCCTTAGCAACAAGAATTAGCAGTGCCAATGGTGGGACAGCTACCTGAGAGAATGACCGGCAGGAGAAAGAGATTTCAAGGCAAACCTGAAAAATAACAAGCCCAAATCAACCAGTTTCACACCTTGCTTGGGGTGCATGGAGGGTTCGGGTTCTGTGAGCTGCCAAAGGGTGAGACCCCTGAGAGCAAAACTCTGCAGGTGAGGCAGTGGGGCTGGGAGCTGTGGTGGGATTGAGGGGGCAATGTGAGGAGCAGCCCTGCCTGCCCCGCTCAACCCACACTGCACAGCACTCACTCTTCTGCCACCTCCATGGGGGAAATGTCCCTCCATCAAGGACATTGGAAATTTAACTTACTTGCACCAAACCCATGCTTGCAAAAGCCACACCTGGGGCAGTGCCATTGCAGGGGTGGTGGCAGGGCTTTTTCAGCTGGGACCAAAACTCATTCTTCTTGGAGAAAACAAAGGCAAGATGCTGAGTAGTGTCTGTCAATTCAGAAACTATTATTTTGCACTACCTCAGTGTACCCAAGTGCTTGGGGTTTGGATATCACCCCCCAAGATAACTGTAACCATGCTTGGAAAAGAATTCATCATCAGTAAGGCTGAGTGCCCCTCTAATTCTAGCTGTTACTTTTTATTCCATGTTTTTCTTCATTTTTAATTTGCTGGGGTTTTTTTCTGTCTTGGGTGCAGGGTTCAGCTTTTTGGGCGATGTGTAATAAATTCTGGCTGGCAGAATGGTGTGAAAGTGTAGAAAAGGTTTCTGGAATTTTTTTGGTGTTTTTTTTGCCACATTTGTTCCTCTCCTTGCTTGTGTCACAGGGGAGAATTTTGGTGAAAGATCATGCTGGGTACAAGCATGTCTCAAGGCCTTCTAGACCTCCACTTCCTCCCCTCCATAGTTCAAATATTTATGGAATAGTAGAGAAAACAAACTTGTAAAAATCCAAGGTTGTTTCTTTGCCTGGATGGCCATATTGGGAAGATTCAAGGTGCGTAAAGCAGCTTAAATAAAGCCATTTTTAGAGAGAGGAGGTGTGGGATGTCATCCTCCATAGGATTAAAGTGTGGGTGTCTAGATTAGCTGGGATTATCCTGCATTTTAGAGGTGCTGTGTGAACCCTCCTTTATCTTTGTTCTCATCTTGTTCTCATGTTGAGTAAAAATTTCATTTATGTCAGAGGTTTCACACTGCTGGACTGAGGCACTTACATTTTCTCTGCCACCCTGTCTGCACCCTCACCTTTTGACTCTCACCCCGTAAATACATTTGTTCATTTGGAGGAAGCAAGGGGATTTTGGTTCTACACCCAGAAGCACAGCCCCCAGTCCTGCCCATAGACCCTCACAGGGCTGCAGGCTGCATCCACAGCAGCAGCCAAGCAGTTGCAGCCCTCAGAAGGGCAACTGTCCCAAATCTCTCCCGCAGCTTATATCTGTCATCCTTGCTGGGAATGCCAGGGGAAGAGTTCAATCCGTTTGCTGTATAAGTAGGGTGGGTGAGCTATCCATGGGAAATACCTCCAAAAGCTCCTTTCCTTCAGACTGCTTTGTCCTTGAAAGACTGTGGAGAATTTCAGCAGAGCTTTTTGTGCTTGGGATCAAGAGGAAGAAAATAAAATTGTTTCACAGCCTCACACAGTACTTCCTTCTGCTGAGCAGGGGCTGAGTGAGCTCCTGCAGCCTCCTCCCTTGCAGCATCCCTTGTGGCCTGGGCATGTAGTCCTGTGCCTGTGGCAACCTCCTAGCCAAAGCCTGAATGGGGACTGCTCTTTCTGGCAGAGTCTCCTGTATCCTGTATGATGGCCTCAAGCCTATTTATGCCCAAATGTCCTGTCAAAAAATGGAAACAGGAATAAATTCAATAGTTACAGTAGCAAAATTAAAATTAGACTTACTGTGGCTTAAAAACAAGAAAAAGATCCAAGGGGTTTTGTGTTTGCGTTTTCCAGTTTTATGGCAGTCAGTGCTATGAAATAAATTGTATTGCTCTGTTAGAGCTTAGTATGAGATTGGTTTTGTACCAGACTGTCTCAACATCTGAAAAAATCTGGTATTACAAACATATAAGAGACAACCCACTGTGAAGTCTGTCAGACATGAAAAATTTGGGAGAGCAAATTATATAGTCCACCTGAGCATCTCATTCCAGCTCTGCAGGAGATGGGACATGACATAGTGTTTTGTGCGAAACAACAGATTTTTCTGTGCAATGTTTTTGTAGGAAGATACTGCTTTCAGATGTGACCTCATCCAGAGAGTGCAAAGACAGATCTCAGCAAGATGGGTTCCAAACTTCTCGATGAAAATAAGCAGCCTCTCAGTGAAAAGCGACATTTCAGAAAGTGAGTGCAACTTGAGCAAATCCCCTCATTATTCTGTCTTCTAGAGCAAGCAGAAAGCAAATAACACTAAATTGTGAGGAGCTGTTGACTCCTTCAAGGGCAGAGAGGTCCTGCAGAGAGACCTCAACAAATTAGAGAGATGGGCAATCACCAACCATATGAAGTTTAACAAGGGCAAGTGCCAGATTCTGCACCTGGGATGGAACAACCCTGGTTGTGTGCAGAGATTGGGGAATGAGATGCTGGAAAACAGTGCTGCAGAAAGGGACCTGGGGCTCCTGGTTGATGGCAAGTTCAGTATGAGTCAGCAGTGCCCTGGCAGCCAGGAGGGCCAACCCTGTTCTGGGGGCACAGCATCGCCAGCCGGGCAAGAATCGTCCTGCTCTGCTCTGAGCTGGGGTGGCCTCACCTCGAGTGCTGGGGGCAGTTTGGGTGCCACAATATAAAAAAGACATTAAGATGTCCAAAGGAGGTCCACAAGAATGATGAAGGGTCAGGAGGGGAAGCCATAGGAGTGGCTGAGGTCACTTGGTTTGTTCAGAAGAGAAGAGGGGACTGAGGGGAGATGTCATTGCAGTCTACAACATCTTCAGAGGGGGAAGAGGAGAAGCAGGTACTGGTCTCTTCACTCTCATGACCAGTGACAGGACCTGAGGAAATGGTCTGAAGCTGGTTCTTCACCCAGAGGGTGGCTGGGCACTGGAACATTCCCCCAGGGAATGAACACAGCACCAGCCTGACAGAGTTCAAGAAGCATTTGCACAGTGCTCTCAGGCACATGGTGTCACTTGTGGGCTGACCTGCACAGGGCCAGGGGTTGGATTCAATGATCCTGCTGAGTCTCTTCCTATTCAGCATTTTCTATGATTGTGTGATTCTATGATACAACTTTTAGAGTCCTTAGCATAATAAGGTTGAGAGGCAGACACTTTTGGGTGTAATGCAGACCTGAGCAGAAGTACAGGCACTTTTCAGACCCCTCAAATCTCACCAAGAAAACGCAATTTCTTTCTGAGCTTTTGTCAACTTCCTTTTTCTTTTCAACTAAAATAAATGTGAGATAAGGTTGTTCCTTAGGTATCTTGGTGCACTTAATTCTTGGCCGAGTTAAACAATGAAAAAGTGAAGAAAAATGTGAATGAAATAAAATGTTTTGGAAAGTTCATCAAAACCATTCATTGGTCAAAAATAGGATTAAGCTGGTTTTACACTAGAGGGCTTGATTCAGTTATTTTATCATCATCTCATGTAACAAGATAAAGCACGGGGGAGCAGGAATGAAATGCGAAAGGTATGGTGAAATTTGGATTTCTCTTTTAATGCTCTTTCTCCTGCCTTGCCTGTTTTCATGAAACCGGAACAGTGGCCCAAGCTGTAACCCTTTACCTGACACTCTAATTCTATAGTTTTCAGACATCATGTGTGCCCTCGAGGACCAAGATGGGACAGAAAGGTGTTGCTACTACTCCAGTGGGCAAGAAAGAATTGGATAGGCAGACAAAGGAGGTAGGATGGGGACTGCTAATGGGTCTGCAACCAAGGACCCCCAACCATCTTGTAACGCCTACAGCTGATTCATGGTGAAAATATGGGCAAGTAATTTATACTGCCTTGGTCTCACTGCAGTTGGCAGAATTTTTCCAGGTGATTCAAAATGGCTTTCACCCTCTGTTTCATGTGCTTTTGGGCAGAGAAGGGGACAGAGAATGCATACAATCACACACAAATATATTTACCAACAGCACCATGTCAGAAGCACTTCTGAGACCAGGCAATATTCTGCTTTAGCTAACTGCAATAAAGGAATGCATGTACATTATGTACTTTCCAAATACTGTGAATTTCCTGACAATTAAAGACAACTGGAAAATAATGCCAAATATGTTTTAAAGTATTTAAGGACTTACCTTGAGAACAGCCTTCATCTTTCCAGTGTTGTTAAGTGACACCTATTGTTATCTTAATGTTTCAGGCATGTTTTGAAAATCATGTCCTTGACAGGAAGAATAACTAAAATGGCTGTTCCTGCAAAGACAATTAGAAATTTTTACACTTTTGTGCAAGTTGATTTCATAACTAGTCTTCACAAGGGAACTTTCTGTCACTTCTTCTGAACAGAAATGCACAGGTCTAAAGAATCAAGAATCTTTGTATACAGAGAATGGAGGAAAAACTCTTCACTGCATTTTTTTTTCTTGATAATGTATATTTTTTTAAATTTGTCATAACATATATTTGATTTCAATTTTTAGATTGCTGTATTCCATGAATATAAATTTCTCAAGCATCAACATGTTCTGTGTTCAGAGGGCACAAGTAATTTGAAGGCAAGTGGTCAAATTATAACTTATTCTGCTATTAATGGTTTGACAAATTCTGTAGCACACACATTTTTACTTGGTGCCCAACAATGTCCCAACATTCCTTTTTCTCAAGGGTTGGTTCACTTGAGCAAGAACATCTTTTCTGGGGAAGGATGTGGGTGGAAGACACGCTAGCTGGTAATGAAACCAGAACTAACCTGTGGTATGCAGTGTCCTCAACCAGGGGTAGCATTTGGCACACGAGGTGTTTTACACGTGTAAGGAAAAATTCAGTTCCTCATTTATAGGCTTTTCAGTTTAGGCACAAGCACAAGAACGCCAGAGACTAGAGCTGCTGCTCTTGGCAAAAGCAAGCAGGAGGATGTTTTTCCTGTTTAGGTGGCTCTTCACTGGTTTCTGTGTGTAACTGCAGTAAGGAATGGGTTGTAGGCTGAATTCATGAACACACACATATATACACACACTTCCTCCATCTTCTTGTTTGTAAAACAAACCCCAATAACTGGCATAGGAAGGATTTGATTTTTTTTTCTTTTTTTTTTCTGAAAGGAATAAAGCCAAATGGCATAATTAATATTAAGAATGTCTCTAGTTAGGTATTGAGACATGCAAAGCTTACATCAAGACTTGTGTTTGGTCTCCCATCTCACTAACCCTGTGAGTGCCTTGTGTCTCACTCTGTCCACCCTCACCCACTGCTAACCTTTTTTATTCACAGGAGTGTTTGCAGGAGCCATTGAGAAGATTGGAAGAGAAGAATAAGAAACTTATGAAGGTATGAAAATGGTCTTGTGAAGAAAGAAATAGGTATGATATGTGATGAAAGAGTGTGAGGATCAACCATAAAATTATTAAAAATAGATTGGAAGTTTGGACTTGCCCTGGAATGTCAGGGCAGCTCTGTGATGCACAGCTCTGTCCAGACTCTGGCACAGCAAAGATTTTGCTGGCTGTCACTGGCATGACAAAACTCCCCCATCACTGCTGTCTCTGGATGCAAGGATGTCTTGAGAACAGACTTTTGGATGAGTCACAGCAGATGCAAGTTTGTGGCTTACTGAGTTTTTGAGGGTTCTTCTAATGCTGAACAAGGTGGATCCCAAATTATTTGGTGCCAAGGCATGCAGTTATCCACAAAGAGATGCACACAGTCCACCTTTCTTTCACAAATATCAGCTGGTTTCTGACCAGTTTTCAACTGTACCTTTTCCAAATCTCCTCTTTTGTGGACACAACCATAACTTCCTGACAACAGGCATTTTTCTTGTGTTTTATCACAGGAACAAATACAAGCATGAGGGTAGCTGGCACCTTGGTTTCTCCTTCCAGTGGAAGGTGCCTTGGGTTTCTAAACACACAGCTGGGATCTAAATTAGCCTTCTAGAATTAATATCTTCCATATTCCTTCAACCATCATAAGATTTTGAAAAAGTGCAGTGCTAAACAAAAGAGACTGTTTTGACTAACAAATTAATTCTCCTGCCTCCCCCCCTCCCCTTGACTGGCTGATTTTTTCTTTTTGTGCAGTAGAAACAGTTGATCTTTTTCCCAACAAAACAATTGAATGCAAGCACTTGTCATAACAAAATCTACAGCAAAGTTTTGAAATGGTGCATATGTCTGTGATTTCATGCAAAGCTACAGAAAAGCAACACTTTTATATAGGAAAGGCCTCCATAAATCAAGCCATCTTGATTTATGAGTCATCAGAGTCATGAGATCACAGAACATTTCAGGTGGGAAGGGACTGGGGGTGGGGGGTGTCCTTGGTCTGACCTCCCACTCAAAGTTCAGAGAAGTTCAAGGCTGCATCCAGCTGTAAAAAGGGCTGTAGAAACAAGGGACAGAGCCTTTCCATCCTCCTGGCCACCCTGTGGCCTTACCAGAGTTCACTGGCATCCATCAGGTACCAGGGGGAATGTGGCATCCACATGTGGTCTAACAAGTGCCAGGTGGAGGAAGAGAACCCCTTCCCTCGACCTACGGCCGTGCTTCTGCCCACGGGGGTGGGAGGTGCTGCTCTCCATCGCTGCCAGGGCACCCTGGGGGCTCACGCTCAGCTCCTGTCCCACCCCCAGGCCTTTCCCACAGTCCCCAACTCCTGAGGATGTTTTTCTACTCAGGGTGTTCTGGATCCTACAAGTTACTGAGCCCCGTGCAGTGTTTGCGGTGACAGAAGAGCCTGCATGCTTGGCTGATGCGTCACATCTTGTCCAAGTCCCTGACCGCACAGGCAGTTGTCCCTCTGCCACAATCCCCTCAGCATCAGCTCACAGAAGGATGGCTAGGCAGGGCTGCAGGTGACTCTGCAGCACCACTGATCCCCAGAGAGCTGTGTGTCACACCAG
>VWZT01016409.1:524639-559458 GCA_013397055.1 Pachycephala philippinensis | reverse complement strand
GTGTTTTTTTGTTCAAAATTTGATAAAAAAAAAAAAAAAAAAAAAGATTAACAAGAATCAGTCATTATGCCTCTTGTGAACCCACTGTCAAGTGATAGCACCTGGTGCTCCTGTGGAAACCATGGGAAATGGCACTTCAGTTATTCCTTGCACAACCCTAAAAATTATTCATCTGATAAGCAAAAGTTCTTGTTATTTTGGAGCTGAAAACACAGTTAGAACCCAGCAACTGTGAAGAAAAGAGTGGGAAAAGGGGCCAAACAGGGCTGTACTCTGCTTGCAGAAACAGAGGGATGTTCTTGCTGTTTCCTGGCCTCTGTGGAAACAAAACTGCCTCAGAGTCTCCTTTTCTCTCTGCCTTGTGCAGAGAAACCATGAAGGGCAAGAATGTCTGAAGTGGGAGAAGGGGAAAACCCCAGTGCTTCTGCTGTGGGCATGTGTGGTGTGCCATCCTTGGCTGGTGGCACTGCAGGATGTCTCCTCTGCTCTTTCCAAGTACAAGACGAGCCCCCTCTAGGTGGAGTGGCACAAGCGAAATAGGCTTTGCACATTTCTCTCCTCTGTGGAGCAAAGGGAAAATATTTTGGGGGACAGGAAGCACAGACTGCCTGTGAAACCTGTTTCCACACACCACCAGATAAAGCACGAGTGGCTGTGCCAGACACCCCAGGGACTGTTTCTGGTGTTTTAATTTTTTTATTTCCCTTTATTGTCCCTGGCTGTCACCATGCAGCGTGCTGCGCTGGGTTAGGAGCACAAAACCTACCAACCTTAAATGTTCAACTTTGACTCTTCCCTGCTCTCAGGGTCACTCAGAAAAGTTTGTTGGTGTGTGACTGTCATGGGTCCTTCATACCACTACAGCTTTCATGAGCATCCCTCTAGCACTGCCTGCCATGTCTCTCCTATCTCACACAGAAAAAGCAGGTGGCTTGACTGTGGGAGCAATGAAAGATATTGAAAGGAAATTCACTGGAAAAGAAATTATTTTCTACCTAAATAGAAAAATTGTCATAACGTCAAGGAGCAAATACTAGATCAGGTCTATGGAAGCTACTCCTACCTAGAGCCCAGGAGCTACTTGTGGAATTTTAATCATATGAGCCCACACAATAATAATTGCATTTTTTTCTTTTTTTTTTTCAATTTTATGTATTCAGCTGAAACTAATGCTTTTATTGTATCAATGATCAAATATCTTATGTCCAACCCACTACCTCCTCTGGGAGGAAGGAAACATCAAATGCCTTGCAGAAGAAACTGGGGTAAAGTTGAAAATGAAAAGTCGCTGATTTCAAAGAGGGCAGTTAAAATGCTGGTCAAATTGAGAGCCTAATGCATTACCGAGGTGAATATAAAGTTCTTCTTTTGCTGTGGGTTTTTTTTCCCCCCTTCTGAATCAAAAATCTTTCAAAGGAATTAAAATAAAACTGAATTGATATAATTAGTACAAGCCCATGAGAAGTGATTGAATTACTAAGTGTGGCCACTGCTACGGCTACATAATGGAAGCCTTCAGTTTTTATTAATTCCATGTTTGAAAACCTGGATTAAACACCCAAACTAATAAGTCAAAACATTGATGTAAGATCCAAAGGACAACAGCATTGTCACTCTGTATAGCAGGGCACCAATTCAGTGCTTAATTGGTACAAGAGCTGTAATAATATGGTTCATGTTTAATTAATAAGACTCCTAACTAGTCATGAAACTTTTAAGAGCTGTGAAATTGTTGTAGTTTACATCCAGAGTGCTACAAAGCTTTTCCTCTCTGAGACATCACACTCTGATGGGGCAGCTTCGCTGGATACAGGCAGCACGTGTTTATCAGCAAACCACAAAAGCAAAAATTGTATTAGAAGGAGTTTTACCATCCATCTCGTTAAAAAGACTGGAATTCATCTCGGATTTTGCTTTCCCCTAGGAGGAGAAGGAAAATATGTGGCAAACCTGGGCAGTTAAGATGAAGTGGTCAAAATACTTGGTGATGTGTTGATTAGCTCCCACCGTCCTCCTTCTTGCTGACTCCCATAAGCACTCAGAGACTGATTGTCTTGAGAAAGGGCTCTCTTGGTATTTTATAGATTTTCCAGGCAGAATTTTTCTATATTAAAGGAACAGTGTTCAATTTAATGTTCCAGCCATATGCCAGAATTTATAATCCTTCCCATTTAAAGCAGTTCATCTAAATTTGATCCCAGTCCCGTGCAATAAAAAAATATAATTAAAGGTGAATGAAAGATTATTGAACAAATATAATAAAAGGGCAATTAAAGTGTTCAGATATAAAAATGCAAGAAACTAAGGCGAGCTCTAACCTCTTAAATTATTCTTAAAGCAAATATACTTAATCATGTAGATTCCATTCTCTTTTTTTACCTTTTGCCCAGACCTGCATGAAATACTGTTAAATTAAGAATACATTCTGGGTATTTTTTCCCTAATACCTACTAAGATTCATAGGAAGGATAACTCGCTATTAACATAGGCATCTCTTCTTTTTTTCTTAGAATTAGCATACTCAGGGTACCAGTGCACTCTGTGTGAAGAACATCTTGTTTGACATTTCTTCATGGATTTTTCTTTCCCAATGAATATATCTAATCCCTTTATGTAAAGCTCATGTAAGTTTTAGGCACTCTCAGTGTCCCATAAAAAAGTACTCCAAAGCTTAATTCTGTGAACTACCAGCTCTGGTTTCCTGTATGAACCTGCTATCTGCAAGTTTCACTTGGTGCTCTCGCTGGTGTTAGAGGAGACAGTGGCAGTCATCCTCTTTTCCCTTTCTTGTTCCTGCCTATTCACAAAAAATGTTTGCAAAAGAGCTGTCAAGTCAAATTGAGTACTCTGGAGGAGATAGCCCTTCGTCATAAGATTAATGGGAATAATGTTCTAGGGGAAATGCCTGATTATCTGTAGGGCTAATCCTATAACCAGGTGTTATATGGTGATCAGGAGACTTTAGAGGAGTGGGAGCTGGACACCTGGTTCTTGGAAAAGAGGTAACTCAAACTGCAAAGACACTGAAAGGAGGAGTGAAGAGAAGGCCTCTGTAGTGTTAGTAAAGCTTGAAACCATACTGATCATAAAGTAGTTTAGCAATTAGTTTGACAAATTAAAATATCTGTTTTCAATATTTCGTGAACTTCAAAATACCACATCCATTATGTTGTGAGTCTTGAGAGCAGCTTTGAATTCAGGGTACATTTTTCTTTACACCAGATTGCTAATCTGAGATGCAGTGTCATTGGCAGGTGTGTTGCAGTGAATCGTCTGAGTCTCCTGGCTGTGATCAAAGGTGGAGTGGGCTGTCAATGGTGATTAATGAAGATACTGATCCTATTTTTTCAGTGAGCTAAAGTGAGAATTTGTTTTTAATCCTTTATAAAAATAAAACCAAGCAGAATCTAAGCCAGGCAACATATAAGCAGGCACTTGTTTGTGTGCATGAGATACAGCAAATAGGATAAAAGCTATTTGTGGATTTAGTGGTGCTTGTTGTTTAACACGTACACATTCTCTAATGGCACTTGCTGCTGCTCCTAAGTTAATGCACTTGACTGGTTTGGGTCTCTGGCTCGTGGCTTTGCTTTGTGGGACTATTCAAAAGCTTGCTGAGTGAAGCTGAAGATGGGCTAGAGGTTTTGAATCCAAATCAAACATCTCCTAAAATCTCTGGTTTTCAAGAGTTTCATTCTGCCCAACTGTACAGGTGCTAATAGTTTAAAGCCCTTTGGGTGGTTTGTGACAGTCACTGGTTACATCCAGGATGAAAACCTCTGCTGCGTCTTCATGGTGAGGGCCAAAAGGAAGACTGTGCTCAACTGCAGTGGTTCCTGGGACCCATAAATATTCCCTGCTGCTGTGATCCCTCAGAGCCAGAGGCATGGGGTCATTTCTGCCCTTCAAAGAGAGGGGCAGGGGCAGTGTGAGGCACTGGCTGGAGGCTGCCAGGGATGGGGAGGGCTTGCAGTGCTGTCCTTGTCCCAGGGTATGAAACACCTCCTGGTGGCTCCACCACTGATCTGTGCTGGTAACTCTGCTTTTCTGACCTGTGCTTCAGTCAGCTCTGGGGTCAGGGCCCTCCCTGGATAACAACCTTGGATAAGCAGGAATTTCCCTCCTGCCATTTGCTCAAGAAGGGACCACTGCTGAGGGAAGAGCATGTCCCTCCTTTTGATTTTTCTCTGTAATGCCTGTGTTAAAGATGTGACATAAATGCTGATTTTGGAGGAAAGCTCTGGCTAAAATGTTGCCCCACTGAAGTGAGTGGCATCATTCCCACGGACTTTAAAGGTGCCAGGGTCTTGTCTTTTATCCTTCTATTCTGAGCCTCTTCATCCTGGAGAGGATGTTTGCTCATCCAAAATGAGATATATGTATGACCCTAACGGGGAAAAATACTCCCCAATGTTAAGAAAGATTGCAGTGGCTTGGGAGTGTTTGGAGATGTGAGGGATGGGTCTCCTCTCAGGAGCAGAGCCAGCTGGCTTCCAGACACAGGCTATTGGGGCAACTTTGCTGATAGTGTGATGAAAAATGCAGAAAAATAGCAAAGATAAATGTCTCAAATCTTGGAATATGAGAAAATGCAATAATAAACTCAACTTTTGTCTGCCAGAAATCAAACTGAAACAATTTAGGTGGAAATACGCTGGCATCCTGTCCCTCTGCTCCCTCTCCTGACTCCCAAGCTCCCTTTTTTATCTTCTTTGATTTTTCCATCTGGCTCATCTAGTCGAAATTTGAACTGAGTCTGAGTTCAAGTTCCTCTCAGGATTTTGTGGGATGTTTTGCATGGTAATCTGTCTGACATCACTGGAAGATTGTGGAATCACTAAACTATCATTTCTCCTTGTTTCCACAATGAAAATATGTATTATAACAGTGCCCCATTACCCCTTTGGTGGTTACAGCACAACTCCCACTTGTGGTCTCCATGACTTGGGAAAGAATTATATGCACTGGCTGAATTTTTTAGCAGATATAACAGCAAACCACATTGGGGAATTTGCGGGGAGGGAAGCATAATACAAAACCAAACAGGACTAACAACTAAAAAATGCACTGTGCTTGCAAACTTTAATAGGCTCTTATTAGAGATGGACTTGAATCAAAACCTTGACTTCAATACAGCATGAAGTATGGTGGGAGTTGGGAGTTCAGGCCCCTATCAGACATCATGTCAACATATCTCTCTGGAAAGGATTGAACCAAACCCAAAAAGCTCAAGATCCATCAGTTAAGAGGCTAATCAGACACAGAGACTGAAACAATGTAACCTGCATGAAAAAAGACTCCTTTGTTTTGAAGCATGTAAAGACAAAGACAGTCAAGAAAATAAATATATTGCAGAGGTGTTTTATTGCCTTTTCAGATGATTTCTGTGGAGTGTATTTTATGAGCTTTGGCCACATTTTTACATTACTGGTGAATAAATCTCTTATTGTTCAAAGGGTGTCACTTGGTGACTCATGAATTTCTTCAAATGCTGCTTAAAAAACCCCTCATGTGAAATTGAGAGTGCTTCTCTGTATGTACCTATGAGCCTACAGAACAATGAGCCACTTCTGAGCTTTATCAGTTACTGGACTGGGGAGTCTCAGACAATTGGAGATTGATAGACACAGGGAAGAAGTGAAAATACAGCATCATCTCTGCTCCTCATGGAAAATAAATCTCCTTGATTTTGTGTCACAAGTGCTGATTCTGTATTTCCAACTCAGGACTTCACTCTGGAAGTATGAGTTGAATTTGAAGTGAGTCTAAGTCATTTTTTTAATAAATGTCTGCCTTCTCCCTCCTTGAGTCAATGCCAGTGCAGGCATGCCTTGCACAGAGCTAACAGTCAGAAGGGAGGTCAAAAGGATGCTTAGCTGGGCAAACAACTGCTTTACTTGATTTCCCTAATCTTCTGGGTCAACCTGGATGACGCAAGTCTTTCAAACCAATCTTCTCTAGCAGCTTCACCATGGTGTGCCCAGGTTCCCATGTGTTCTGTCTGCTTGCAGCCCAGCCAGGTGAGTGTCTGCAGTCCAAAGCTGCAGCTGGAGTTATTTTCAGAAGGTTGATCCTATTACAGAATCCCGCCAATGCACTTTATAAACCAACTGTGGCTTAACTAGCATTCTTTTAATATTTCCATTGTAACATTGAACCTGTGTATTGGCAAGACCATTTAAACAGCCCAAACAGTCTTACCCCTCCCCAGAGGAGTGTGTGGTCATCTTGGAGATCAGATTTTGCTGTATCTAACCAAAACTGTGCCTAGTGCACCTGTGGCAGAATTACCTGTATGTCAGCTCTTGGATCTCTCTATTTTTCTTCCTCTATCTTGCTGTTTCATCATCTAGTACTGTATGAGCATTTTAGAAATACACTACGTAATCCTCTGATTAAAACTAGTTGAAGTAAAAAGAGTACAGATCAATGTCAATATCTACAAAAAGAGGTTGGTAAAGACATGTTCATGAAATGTTTTCAGCTCTTAAGGAATACCTTTACACTCAATATCAACAGCTGAGAAATGCACCCTGCCTGGGGAAGCAAAGAATGGACCACTTTGTGGAAATCCAAATGCATGTGTGTAATGGCGATCTTGAGAATGAGGTTTTATACCCATTTTATACATGAGGCTATGAGGGGACAAATTACACTGGCTAGTGTGACAGACTGTGACAAGGGAGAAGGCCTTTTACTCCCATCTCTGGGAGGCTTTGCTGCATTTCCCATTTGCGTTGTACACGTTTGCTGCTGTAGGGCTGCACTCAGGCAGATGGTTACTGCACGCCTGGAAGCACAAGTGAGGAACTGGAGAGGAGAATTTATCCTATCCCAGAGAAAAAAATGCATCCTCTCTGGCAGCAGGGCCTGCAGGAAAACTTGGCATTGAAGATCTTTTCCCTTTTCTGCAAAACACTGAAATATTAGGAGGAAAAAGCGAGGGTGGGCAATCTCATTGTAATCCCTCCTTGCCTCAGGGACAGGGAGTCAGGAGACACCTCTAAGTGGTTCCCCTGGGGGAGGGATAAGGTGGTGTGTGCACTGACCATAAAAGCTAAAAAGCTGATTAAAATGTAGTTGCAGACATTCAGGATGACCAGATTTTCAGAGGTGCCGAGAATTCATAAAAGCCTTTGAAGTCATTGCGAGCCCGCAGTGCCTTTGGAAGTTAAGCATTATAAAACTGAGCCATGCCTCAATATACAGAACCAAAAATATGCAAAAATGCCCACTTCATAACTTCAAGTACTGAGCAATTTTAAATGCAACCTACTAAGAAAAGATAAAAATGAACACAGTGCACAGTAACTTAACTTACAATATTTAGTGAAAATATTGATATTTTTGTCCTAAACACTGCAACTCTAATAAGGACACCAAACTATGAGCAATTTACATCCAAATCAATGCATTGACCAGACAGAGAATCTCCAAATTACTTAACAACTCAAAGATAGTGTATTTTTCCATGTAACCTTTCATATTATTAGCAGCAAACAAGGTCCTAGTTACTCATGTGAATGCAACAACCAACCAGTCAATAGCTAAATATCCCTATAGGTCTGCCTATGCTCTATTACAATATGTCTGATTGATAATCCTGCAAAGCTTTTTCAGTTTAAAAGGGCAACCTGTTACTGGTTCCCAGAATTCCCTTTTTAAGGTGTGAAAATTGAGTGTTCTCTTAAAATTTAACTTTCCCTGTGTTGTGTACACTAGAGGTGGCTGAAATGCAGCCTTAACCATTTTATTTCAAAGAAATCACAGGAAGCATCAGGTGGCAGTGACCTTTCATGGCTGCAGATATGAGCTACATTTTTCATTAATGTAACTCTTGGCCCCAAATGCTGGAGAGGAAACAACAGACTTCAAATCATTCTACAGAGTACAGGGGATTACACAGTGGTAACATGGGAAAATCAAAACAAACTAACTCTTTATCCAGCTAAAATCCTGCTGCAGTTCTGCTACAGATTTCATCGTTCTGCCTAATGGGATTAAGGCACACAACAAGGGGCTCCATTCTCCAGTATTGCTGCCTTATTCCTTTAAGTGCTGCCCAATTTCAGAGCCAGGAAGATTCATGAAAGAGTGCAAATACCAAATGACACATATTTTCCGTTTTTGATGATTGACTCTGAAGAAGCTTGACTTGGACACTTTTGCTAACGAGGTGAAGTCATCTACTCTGCAAGTCAATGCTCTGGGAAGCTTGTAGATGAATTCCATGCTTGGCAGCATTCCTCTTTTAAGGTCCAGTTTGTGGCTTTTTTTTCACTCTCCTTAGTGTACAGTTCTGTGTGACTTCATTCAACCCCAAAAGCAATTCTGCTTTTATTTGCTAGCCAAGGAAGTACTGGAGCACTACTTTGGAAAGGGATTGATGTTCGTGTGCAGCAATGGCCAGCAGCTCTCTGGAAGCAAAGAACCACAGGGGCCTCCACAGGGGTACACAGGGTCTCACCAGCCAGGGCCCACCTCACCACCCCCTGCAAGGAAGCAGAGGAGGTCATGAGATCACAGGCTCAACCAAGTTTCCAGATCACTATGCAAGGCCATGGTGAAGTGGCAGGGTCGAGGTCCAGCCAGGAGGTCAATCCACAGGTTAGATCCAGTGAATGTCAGACAGGTCCACAAAGACACAGGAGGGCCAAGGTCAACGTGGAAAGAGTTCTTTGGGTGGGGACTGCAAGCAAAGATGTATTCAAGGCTGCATATTAGAGCTTTTATGAACTGTAGATTTTAAAATTGTACAGGGAAACAGCTGGTACTGTTTGAAAAGTTAATGTTGTGTTTCTTCAACATTGATGTATCCAGCTTTCACCATGGCATTGCTTGAGAGTCTTGGGTTAAGTTTCTCTGTGCTAGTCAAAATGATGGCATGGGCCAAAGAGATGCTCTTGCCCCGGGGATCTCAGCTAGGGGCCAGTGTTTATATCTGCAGTTTTATGGGGCAGGTACAAGGCTGCCAGTACTCTGATTTCCCTGAGACACTCAGCAGTGCATGATACTGCAAAGCAGAAAACTGCCAGAGACAGAAAATTGCACTATCTAATTTAGCTGGGACATGTACAATCTCTTCAATGAAGAGATTGAGTCTATTAGATTCATCTGTAGTTTTGCTCCAGCCACTCAATTGTAAGGGGGTTAAGCTGGAGACAAACAGTGATTCAATTTTATGACCAGACTGAAAACACAAATAAATCTGCTGCTCCTGTGTGCTGACTGTCCTGTGTGCCCAAGTGCAGGATGCTTTAATTGGGTGTAATAGCTCCAGGTCTGGACTTATGTACATGCACATCAAACACTCCTTTTAAACCATGAACGAGTGCTATTGAAATAATTGTATTAGCATCATCATCTTTCTATATGGAAGTGTGGAGCATATGGCAAGCTCAACAGATGCCTATAGCTGCCATCCAGATAACATTATTAAAAACAAGAAAAAAAAAAGAAAAGCCATTTTATTTTTGGCATATTGGCTGAGAACACTCAGGAGGCTGAACTGGAGACTGCTGTCATATTTGTCATCCTGCTGATTGCCTAATGTAAAACACAGAAGGCCAGTGAAGTGTGAGAAAAGCAAGACATTGTAGAGGACCAAAGCCTGAGCACTGGGACTAGGAAATTACAAGCAGTGACCTACAGTAAATATGCAACAAAAGTGCAGAAACCCAGCTTCTTGCTGCCAGGGGACAGGCTGTTGACTGGGAACAAAGCTTCAGATTTCTCTGAGTGATTAGAAATTTGCAGTGTTGTGGATGCCATGTCCTACAAGTCCTGGAGGAAGAATATGGGCACTGTAGCTGCCAGCTGATTCATGGGGAGCAGCTGCAGAGAAAATGCCTCTTCCTGCCCTCCCAGATGGAGGAAAACTGTCATGAAAGGGCCCCTACAAGGGAAGGTTGGACTTCAGCCTTCAAACAGATTTGTGCAGAAATACTCCAAGTCCCCAGATGGGAAAAAACCACTTCTCAAACTTCCTGAATATCCTGTTCAAAGGAAAGGCCGCTTGTCCTCCTTGAGAGAATTTTTCAGGGTAATGTAGGGTGATGCCTTAGGTTTTAACTTTTATATTTTTCAAGTTCTATATTGCTAGTGTGTAACTCTGAAGTGTCCTGTAGCCTGGGAGCTGCTGCTCTCTCATGCTGAGACAGACATAACAAAGCCTCTCCAGGCTGCTCTCCAAGGACACCCAGCCCGGCCTAGGCCCAAAATGTGTAACCCAGCATCTTGAGAAGGGGGGCAAGCTGAGGGGAAATTCCATCATTAGCTAAAGTTTAATTGGTGAAATTGGGTTGAGATGCAAATGGACCAAAGCTATAAAAGTGTGCAGAACTCGTGACTCGGGGTCCATCTTGGGTGTAGCCTTTGGCCTGCCCAGGGTGTACCTCTGAAGGCCTTTCAAATAAATATCCACCTTTATTCCCTTACTCCTGTCTAGTCTCTGTTTCTAGGCTGGCCTCTTTAGGTATCAAGGGCACAGGGAAGAAAGACTGCTCTCCTCGACCAGGAGCTGGTGCCTGCATCTGCTGTTTTCAAATGGCTGTGAGATTAGGCTTTTCTGAGTGAGAAAGTTTCCTCCTGTTCCAAAGGTGGGGAGAGGGCTGGGAAAAGGAGCTGCAAGGAGAAGCTGAAGATGGGGAATCACATGTGAATGAATGTCCTTGAAACAGCAGAGCAGATGCTTGAGCTGGATGCTTTTTTATGCATTTATTTTCATGGAGGTTTCTAGAATAAGGACATTCTTGATTAGTTTCGCTGTTCCTTCTTAGAAGTGCTTTCTGACAAATGGAGGAACTACAGGGAAATACCTTTCTTGCTATGGAAACACCACAGTGATTTACATCAGCTTAAGGAGTTCTGCTTCTGCAAGTTCTTTGAAGCAATGAGATAATTTTCTTGGTTATTTTTTGAATAGTGAATGCTCCTGGTACTTAACATGGTGCTTCAGACATTGCTCTCTCTTCCTAGGAATTCTGTGTAGTCTGCTGGGTGTTGACTGGTAACACACAGGTAGCTGGGACTGAGATGGGGCAGCTGCCTTCAGTTTTGAAATCTGAATGGATTTTGTGCATTCAATTCAATTTTGGTTGCAAACAATAAAAATTAAGAAGAGTTATGAAGAGGGTCTTATTTTCTCTTTCTCAGGAGAGCCACGTGAGTAAAAGGAAAGAGTGTGTGTGCCTGTGTGAGAGAGAACATAGTAACTGTTATGGTAAGTGACTGGTGAAAGAGATTTATTCATTGTTAATTTGCCTTTCCTCTGTTTCATTGCCCATATAACGTGCAGTTTAAAAATATACATGAGCTAATTAGGAGACATTTTCTGGAAGGGAGTCACAGCTGCATGATGCGAAATTTCTGCAATCAGTGAAAAAATGTAAGGGGCTTGTTTACACTGTTCAGACATCCAACTTCAGCTACACTGCCACGAATGGCTGAACTTGTCATATTCCTTTCTTCCTTCATAGTAAGTATTTCTCCAAGAACTTGTAATGCTGCCTGTAATACTAGTCTTTAGGCTGCTCTTGAAGTTTTTGCGTACACAAAAGCTTGACCATTTTTTCTGACAGTAGCTGTTGTTTGAATAAAACATGTTGTTACACATCCCCTGCAAAATTTGTTTCTTGTCCCTAATATTTTCTCCCAGGGATATTGCCAATGTGATTTCTAGAGCTCCTTTAGGTTTCCATAGGTTTTCACACCCTTGGATAAGGAATGATTTATTTTCCACTGCCTCAAATCTGTCATTATTTTTGGTGCATGTTCCCTTCCTACCTTACAATACTTAAATGATTTGAAGACTATTTTAAGGAGATCTCTAGTTGTTTACCTCTGTGTCATTCATTATCAGCAGTTTATCACCTTATGGTACCTTCTTCCCACTTGTAGATGTGTATAAACCACAAATAACTAGTATTATTTTAAGTGTACAATAAAGTCACATTACAGTGACAAATAGAATGATAGAATTATTTATGACATGTATTCATTATTGCATTATATATAATGTTAGTGTGTGCAATAATATATAGAATGTGCATTATGCAGCTAACTGTGTTCTGTGCAGCACATGGGACGTGCAGTCTAACAAAAAACAGAAAAACAGCTTCAAGGAACTGTATGAAAGCCAGAGTTTCAACTTAATTTTTCTCTTTTGATGGTTGCATTTGTGAAATTGAGATCCTGGAAAGCCATGAAGAAGTCTTCATCGTGAAAGGTGACCTTTTTCAAGATACCACATCCTGTGTGGTTAAATGGCTTATGCATTTATTAGCACCTTTAGATTCAGAGCCTGCCCACTTGGTGCTAGCAGAGGAGTATTTTGCCTTCTCTGATGTCAGTGTGTGCTATAACACATTCCAGAAAATTCCAGAAAACCTGTGAAGAAAATGTATCATAGGCTTAGGACTCGTGAACCTTAAATGGTTTGGAAAGCCTTTAGATAAAGTTTGAGGAGGGCAGGCTTACACTTTACAAATATTGACTAGTTAAAGGACAAGGCTCAGCAAATAAGACTTGATAGAGTCAATTGAACACTTCTTATTATGTGTGGATTAAGTGCTGCCATCCCACTTTAAAGGGTTTTATTTTGCACCTACTCTCTTCTTCAAGAAGGTTCCTGCAATCCTCTGGGATACTAGGAGAGGAATTTTGTTGCAGCAGGGAGATGATAATTTTTAGGCTGTCACAGAAAACCTTACTCTGGTGGGACAGAGATTAGGAACAAAGGATACAATAAACCTCCACAAACAGATCAGAAGCTGGCCTGGAAATCTGAAGGGCCATATTGAACTGCTTTACTTGAATTCCCAAGTTTACAGGAAGTAATTATAGTCTGAAGATGGAAACTCCACTAATGATGGTGCAAAACTGAGCTCTAAAACAGATACATTGAAGAACTGTGTGAGTTCTTAAAGCTATTTAAGAAACAGAAGGTGGATCTTAATATCCATATTTAAGGATTAATCATCTGCAGCTGGTGTGAAACATTCAAAAGTGAGAATAAAAGTAAGCCTTCAGGCCTTCTGGTGAGGAGATAACTGGGTGGTTACGACACTGCAGTGACAGCCCTGAGATGTCCTGCTTTTTAGGGCCTCTGTAGATGGCACAGCCATCCCAGAAGGACAGTCCTGTGCATGTTGTGTAGCGGGTTATGCCTTTTCCAGGATATTATGTGCTACTGATCTTCCACAGACAGTCTTCACTGAGATGGTTTCCAAGATAGTAGCTCCTTTTTTTTTTGCCTAACAAGAGGAGTCAGAAGATAATTGCTGCTTAGTAAATAGCACAATGCAATTTAGCTGACTGTCAAAAAAGCCCCCAACAAGAAGAAAGCAGCAAACAAAACTCAGTAGACCAGTGATTCTGCAAAATATGAGCATGGGCAGGAAAATAAGTGCTAATATTACTGAGCTCACAGTGGATTCTCTGATGCCCAATAAAGGTTGAGTTAATTCTGTCTCCCCTCTTGGCCCACCTGTTTTCACAAAGCTTTTGAGGGTTTTGTGTCAGTGAGATATATCCAGTTCCGTCAAATGAGGTGGTGAGTATGGAACAAGAGATCTAAAAGCAAATGGGGACAGAGGGAGCAGACACACAAGCAGCAAGTGTGGTTACACAAGCTTAAAAATGAGGCTGAAAATAATTTATTGCTACAACAGTGCATGACTTCTCAACATCCCAGAGCCATGTTCTACGCAGTGGAGAGATCCTAGAGAAAGACAAGAATAAGATCCAAAAGGAGTTACAAAACCTCTCTGAAGTACTAACAAGATAAGGCAAAAATTATCTAATGCCTGGAGAGCTTCTCTCTTCCTCCCCCTTCACATCTTGTTTTGGTTTTGCACTTTTATCTGAGCAGCAGTTTTGAGAAAAATGAGTTTTTAAAAAATCAAGTTATTTGAAAAACCAGCTAATATTGCAGGAACACAGTACGTACAGACAGCAGGCTCTAAAACTCAAATTAATAAATTGCCAAGTAGTAAAAGTAGAGTTTTGTTGAAAAATCCCAGTCATCTGATATGTAGGTGTGCTATACTAGAATATGATAGTTTGTTGGCTTTCCCTGCTCACAAACCATGTGTTCTAAGGAGAAAAAAAGAGAATTATTTATTCCTGGATGACTTTTGACAGTTACTCTGATGACTTGTACCAACCACATTTTGGTGACAAAATACCCTGAATACTCTAGGGAAATACAATTTTCTGTGTTACTTACGCATGGTATTGGTAAAAAAACCCTGCAGAAATCTTACCCTTCAATTGCACTTAGTGTCAGGGCAGGAGAATAGCTCACAGTGGACTTGCTAGGTTTGTTTTATGGAACATTCCCATTCCTCTTCTCCCTCTACGGGTATCCATGGTTCCAAAGGAATACCCTCTTAGTGTATTACACAATGGGAAGCACTTTGACCTTGATCATGTGAACGGATATCTTTGGTCGTTGCAGTTATAAACTCCAAATGAAGCTTTTGCGCCTTGGTTAGAGATGTAATATCTAGCATGGGTTGGATCACGACTGTTAGATTGAGAAAAAGTAATTAAACTACTTTTAATAGGCATCCTGCAATTCCATTTTGGTAGTTTCAAAATGGATATCCCATTTGGCAACAGTTCGTTTTTCAGCATAATGTGACACAGAATTGTAAATATTTTGGTTTGACCCTGGAGATAAGGATGCGAATTATAGGTCAAAAGTGTAAGTTCTGGGGCTGATCAACTGCTGGTGTGCTTCCTAGAGGAAGGTGTGACAGCCATTGGACACTGTCTGCCTCTGTCTTTTCATAGAATTTTTAAATGGTTTGGGTTGGAACGGACCTTAAAGAACATCTTGTTCCAACCCCATGCCATGGGCAGGGACACCTTCCACTAGAGCAGGTTGTTCAGAGCCCCATTCAGCCTGGCTTTGAATGCTTTCAGGGACAGGGTGTCCACAACTTCTCTGGGAAACTTGTGCCTGTGCCTCACAACCCTCACAGCAAAGTTTCTTCCATATACCATGTAAATTTCTCCTTTCCCAGTTTGAAGCCATTACTCCTTGTCCTACTACAGTTCCTGTTTGCTTTTATCTGATGATGTCCTGAAATTGTTGCTCATCTCCAACTGCAGGTTCAGGGAAGGACTGCTTTTCCTCTTTGAAATGTCCAGGGGTCCTATGTGCTCTGAACAGACAGAGAACCAGATTTTCTTTCCAGAATTTAGTAGCCACATAGCATAGCTGTAAATATCGATGTTTGTGGCTTCTTTTGCCAGATACAAATTACAGTGGGGGTGTTGTTAAAGGAGGAATGTTTAGCTCTGCGGTGACAGAGCTGTTTCAAAAATGCTGCACAGGCTGCCTGCTGATTCTGGAAGGCATTGTGACACCCACTATGTTTGTTTCCATTGTCGTGCTCTACTTAAATATATACAAAAGACCAGCTGGGAATGACTCTCACAGTTCCTAAAGCAGGACTCCATAATGGCAGGGTTAGCAATGCCTATAGTTACACAGCCTGTCCAGGAGCTGGTCCCTCTTCTCTTTTAGTTCACATCAGGTTTTCAGTTTCCCACTGAATTTAATGGGCTGGTTTTCTTAGGATTTTTAAAATCTAAACTTAAAATGACTTATGATAGTTCACTGACTTGATGTGGCTGCTATGATTTTACACCAAGGGCAGGGTCATCTCATTACTATCTCTTTTAAAGTGATCAGCAGTGATGGATCTGTTCTACATTTACAATATGAATATTTAGGAACAGCTGAAAAGAGACACAAAAGTGCAGAACAAACTGATGGAGCAGTCCCACCACTATGTCCTTCGGTATAGCTGAGCAGCCTGCAGATAACTCAAGCCTTTACAGAGTGTCTCCTGCCTTAAATAAAGTGATTGCAAGGGGTCTCGATGTACTTCCCAAGCCCTGCTGGCCCCACTAGTCCTGATACAAGTCAGGATGCCATTGGCTTTTTGCATACCTGGGTACACACTGGCTCTTGTTCAGCTCCTGTCGCCCAACACCCCCAGGTCCTTTTCCACGAGACAGCTTTCCAGCCACTCTGCCCCAAGCCTGGAGCTTTGCCTAAAGTTGCTTTGGCCCAAGTGTAGGACCTGGCACTTGGTCTTACTGAACTCACACCTTTGGCCTCGGCCCATCAATCCAGCCTGTCCAGATCCCTGTGCAGAACCTTCCAGAAGCAGACCAACATTCCTGCCCAGCTTGGTGTCATCTGCAAACTGACTGAGATCTATCCCTGACCCCTTTTCCAGATGGTTGATAAAGATATTAAACAGAACTGGCCCAAATACTGAGACCTAGGGAACCCCACCCATGGCTGGCTGGCAGCTGAATGTAGCTCCGTTCCCCATCACTCTCTGGGCCCAGCCCCACGGACAGTTCTGTACCCAAAGAGCACCATGTCCAAGCCATGAGCAGTCACTTTCTCCAGGAGAATGCTGTGGAAAACAGCGTCAAAGGCTTTACTAAACTCCTGGGAAACAAGAGCCACAGCCTCTCCCTCATCTACTGAGTGGGTCATCTTGTCGTGGGAGGAGCTCATGTCTGTCAGACAGGCCTTACATTAAGTACCTCAGCTTCTTCCTCTCCTTTGTCTCCGTGTTACCCCCCAATCCAGTAAAGGCTGGAGATTGTCTTGAGCCCTCCTTTCATTGCTAATGTACTTACAAAAACATTTTTTGTTGTCTTTTACAGCTCTGTGTCAATTAACTTCCAGTCAGGCTTTGGCCTTTCTGACTTTCTACCCTCATAACCCCTCAAAAGCTGTGTAGGCCTCCTTCCCCTTCTTCCAAAGGTCCTAAACTCTGGTTTCATGAGAGTTCTATGTGAGTTCCATGAGAGTTCCACCCGAGTTCCATGCAGTGCCCGGCTGGCTGNCATGAGAGTTCTATGTGAGTTCCACCCGAGTTCCATGCAGTGCCCGGCTGGCTGGGCGGGGTGCGGCCATGGAGCCCCGGTGTCTGTGACATCGGAGGGGACACGGCCCCAGGTACCGCAGGCTGCGGTGTCACCGCGGCAGTGCGGCTCAGGCCAGCGGTGAGTGTGGCAGGCGGGGCAAGGCCGGGCTGAGCGAGGGCCAGGCCAGGAGCACCCGCACCCGGGGGAGCTTCTGAGGCTGGGGAGAGGGCGCGGGGCTGTGGAGAACACCTCGGGCAGGGCAGTGCCACCATGGGCGTGAGTGCTCTCAGGGCTGTGGGGATGTGCCCTGTGCCTGGGCCCTGCATTTCCCTCCTGCACTGCCACAGCCACCATCTCCTGCTACCCAACCCCACTGAGCCCCTTCTCTCCCTCCTCATACAGGCCATGGCAGGAAGGATCACCAAAATCCTGCTGGTGCTGGCCATCCTCCAGTATGGGCTGAGGGCAGATGCCCAGGCAGCGCAGACCACGGCAGAGGTCCTGACGCAGCATGAGGAGCAGCACAGCCATATGACTTGGCTGGTGAGAAAGACTGTAAATCTCTCAAGTGACTGGACAGCTGGGAATAAATCTTGATTAGTCTGAGTGAACAGCAGGGCAGTGATCCTCTAGCATGGACTGGGTTTAACAGTGCCTGCATCCCGCTTGGGTTCCTCTGCCCAAGTGTTTCCTGCCTGCTCCTCATCTCCCTTTTCAAGTTCAGGGGCCTGGGTAACAGAGAACAACTGGCCTTACTCTAAAGACTCTTACTTCTAAAGGCAAAGAAGGTATTAAATACCTCAGTCTCTTCCTCATTCCTTCTCACTATTTTTCACTCCCATCCAGTAAAGGATGGAGATTCTTCTTGGTCCTGCTTTTTGTTGCTAATGAACTTAGAGAAACATTTTTGTTCTCTTTTATATGGCAGTTAATATATAACCAGATTAAGTTCAAGTTGGGCTTTGGCCCTTCTGCTTTTGTCCCGGCACAACCCCACAACAGCTGTGCAGTGCTCCTGAGTGGCTGCCCCTTCTTCCAAAGGTCATAACCTCTGGTTCCATCTGAATTCCACCTGGTTTCTTTCCAAAGCCCAGCCTGGATGGGTGGGATGTCACTGTCGGCCTCTGGAGTCTTTGACATGACGGGGTACATGTCCCCGGATGCCCTGTGTGGCAGCATCACTGCGGCAGTGTGGCTCGAGGCAGCAGTGAGTGGGGCAGGCTGGGGGAAGACTGGGCTGAGGGACAGACAAGAAGCACCAGCACCCAGGGGGAGCTTCTAAGGCTGGGGAGAGGGTGCGGGGGCTGCGGGGAGTGTGTTGGGCGCGGCAGGATCCATCCTTGGGGCAAGTGCCCTGAGGGCTGTGGGGATGGCTGCCCCTGTCCCTGGGCTCTGTGTTTCAGTGGTTTCCCCTGCTGCCCCAGCCACCATCTCCCCACCACCCAGCCCTGCTGAGCTGCTTTCTCCCTCCTCCTCCTCCAGGCCAGAGCTGGAAGGATTGCCAAAATCCTGGTGGTGCTTGGCATCCTCCAATACACAGTGAGGGTGGATCTTCCATCAGTGAAGGTCACGGAAGAGCTCCTGAGGCACCATGAGAAGGAGCGCGTGCTGGAGATGACCCAGCTGCTGGTGATGGAGCAGATGATGCAGAAGCAGTCTGGACTCACCCCAGGAAGAATGCTCCTCTTGGCTTGCCAGGAGGGGTGGTTCTGGGTCGGTGCGGAAATCCTCCTGGTGCTCTTTGGGATCTACTGGCTGCCCAGGCAGAGCAGCTCTGACTGCGATGATGGCAGCCAGTGGGAAACCTCCACCAGTGCCCAGGAGCAGATAGAGGAGGAGGAGAAGGACTGTGAGGATCATCCTGACTCTTATGACACTCCAGAGAAGTCCCCGAATAAGGTAGGGATGTCTGATGCGTTTGCCAAGTCCTTTCCAAGAACAACATTCTGAGGGCTGCATCCATCCATGAGAGCTGGCAGTGCCTACAAATACCTGAATGCCTGCAAGGACATGGTTGACCCCCTGCTGCTCCTGCCCCTGAGACCAACCACTGTGCACTTTTTCCACCAGAGCTGGGCACTGTGGAGGATCTTCCGGCGAGACACCCCTGCGGCCGTGGGGAGCAGCGACCCGAAAATGTGCTGTGTTACCTCCCCTCCCGGCTGAGGAGGCAAACAAGAGTTCACATCCCTGCTTCCTGTGCAGCCCCTTCAAATGGTCCCAGTTGTGATGCTCCCTCTGCCAGGAAGTGCGGAACCCTTTGTAAATATATCCATAAAATTTTTTGTTTGTTTTAATAAATCCTGTTTGAGCAAGAGAGTATTGGGGGATGGTGCTCCGTGTCTTCTGAACTACAAAGTGGGTCACTTGTCATGGAGGAGATCAGGTTGGTCAGGCAGAACCTGTCTTCCACAAACCCATCCTGGCTGGGCCTGATGCCCTGGCTATCCTGTCTGTGCCACATGATGGCTCTCGAGCTGCTCCACGACCTTGCCTGGCACCAAATTCAGGCTGACAGGGCTGTATTTCTTCTCTCTGTCCAGTTTTGAATACTAGAGACTCTTGAACATCATCCTCCTGGGCCCAGCTCTGAACAGTGCCTGCAGAGGTGCAGGGGGTTGCTCTGTACTTTGTGCTGTGACAGCTGCTTTCTGTTTCCTACCTCTCGCATGGTTCTTTCGCTAAGATATTTTGTTTTCTGTATATTGACAGAAGAGCTGGATTGCACACCCAGCACCCAATTTATTCTTCAGCTGGAGGGCTGGGTATAGACCTTTATTTCAAAATAGGCAGTAGTGTTTTGGGACAGAAGAGCATATGGGCCACCAAAGCCTGTACCTGTAAGGCTTTCAAAATATTCAGACACTTTTTTGTTGTTCAAATATAATTACTGACAGCACCTTTCCAACTTCTTCCCTTGAAAAATTGTGTCCAGTCACCTTGCAGGGCCTCTTTTTACACATCCAGTGCTGACTGGGAATATTTGTTTTGCACTACAAGCACTTTTTTGAACAGGCAGTCTGTCTAAACACAATGTGTTTGCTATAAGGACAGGGGGTGTATTGCATCTATCTGTTACCTTTTTATTACTAGGGCATCTTTGCCTGTTGCAGTCTCTTTATTCACGAAGCCAGAGACCACATTAGGCAAATCTTTTTCCTTGATTCATGGCTTCTGAACCCAACATTAGGTGTGGTTTCCACCCTACCAATCCTTTCCCAATGAGTAAAGGTGGGGAGATAAACACCACTTAGCTAATATGCTTTGTGATCTTGTCAATCCTTGTGACAAGATAACTAACACTGTGCTATTTTGCACATCTATATTATATATTACGTGTCAAATAAAGTTAAAGTAGCTTGAAAAATCTAATTTGAATCTCCCAGCATCAAAAAATTCAGCATGAAGACTGAATACTAACCTTTCAAGAGTACACGGGATTTTACTTGGCATCCCTATTCAAAATATGTGAAGCAACATCCAGTAGATCTCATCACACTGGCCATGAAGACAGGTGAAATTGTGTCCCACCTGACGATGCTAAAGGCAGGCTTGGTGGATATAAAATCACACAGTTTTTATCATACATGGCAGACAGTCTGCTAATAATTCTTAGGAATCAGAGAATTAAAAATTATTAGAAAGCTTGGAAGTTTTTTGTTGTCGTTTTAACTCATTTAAATTCACTGTATTATACAAAGGAGATTTAAGTGCCTTCATGTCATTAATTAAAAATGTTAGTAACTTCACAGAGACTGAACTTCAGAAAGCTCACTGCTTTGAAAGATTCTATCAGTGTAAAAACAAATTCTTGATACTTAAAATGGAGAACATAATAAAATCCATAAGGATATTGCCTTGCCTAAAGGCAATTGTGAGTGGTAATCTTCTGTTGATTCTGTTGGTGCCAGTATTTCACTTGGGGACTCAATGATAGGGAGTAGGAAGGAAATTATTTGTTTTATCCCAGAGGAGGTTTTGAGATATTTATTTTTTCCCTTGTGCAGTGTAGAGAAAGAAAACTGAAAGATTTCCTGAAAGTTTTCAAGGGCTGGTAATCTGAAAATTGTGGATCACTTAATTTTCAAGTACCTTTTTAGAGGAAATTAGTAGGAATTATTGAAATGTGACAAACTGTAAAAAATCCCAAAGTCCACATTTTCAATTTTTGTTTTCTAAAACCTGTGAAAGGGAGATCTCCAATTAAAAAAAGGTGATTTATAAAAAATTTTCAATCAATGTTTAGGCTCAGATAATTTATCACAGAATGGTCGTGGTTAGAAGGGACCTTTGGGTCCAGCCCCCCTACTCAAGCAAGGCACTTAGAGCATGTTGTCCAGAACCACGTCCAGGTATTTTTTTTTAATTACGTCAAAGGATGGTCACTCCAGCACCTCCTTGGCCAACCTGTGCCAGTTCCAAGTCACCTCCACAGTGAAAAAATATTTCCTGATATTTAGAGAACCTCATGTGTTTCAGTTTGTGGCCACTGTCTCTCATCCTGTTGTTGAGCACCACTGAGAAGAGCCTGGCCCTGTCCGCTTTGCACCCTCCCTGATATCTGTGCACATCAGTGAGATCCCTTCTGAGCCTTCTCCTCTCTGCCTGAGCAGTGTCAAAAATCTTACTGAAGTCTAGACAGACAACATCCACTCTTCTCCCATCATCTACCAAGCCACCCAATTCCGATTTCTGAAAGCAGAGATGAGACAAGGGTGAAAGGATTATAAAGGCTGAAACTGCATAATGAAAATTGAGAGATGTGTGGAAGGTATTTCTGAAGTCCAATAGTAGCTTTTAATATGCTTCTCTACACATAAGATATATTGTATAAATATAAATGTGAAGGTTATATGCTAATTTTGTCTTGTCTTAGCAATCTTGTCTGAATTTAAAAAAAAGCAAAAAAATATATTAGATCAATGAAATAAATTTAAGACTGACTGGCATAACATGTTTTCGAGCTGTTCTTCACTGGATTTCCGTTCCTTTCCAATCCTACCCTTTTCCTATCCTATCTAAGCCTTCAGTTCAGTTATTCCAGTTATGCTGCAGCTGGACATCTGTAAAGCAGGGGTGATGCTTCTTCCTTTGCCTGTCCCTGCCATTGGGATTGCAAATCACTCCATGTGGAACCAAGTCCTTCTTCTTTATCCTTCTGCAAGCTCCATGTTTAGTCCAAGTGCATCTCCATCAAATGCCAGATCCCCACCCCATGTTCAGAAATAGGGAACTCCAAGATTTAGAGGGGTGGTTGAAGCACAAGACTGATTTGAACGGTGTGAAATGAGACAGGCAACAGACACAGCAGCTTCTGGCTGTGCTTTGAGACCTTCTAGATCCTCAGGTAGCTGCTTCTGTGGTTGTGGGGGGCTCCCTGAAATCCTCTGAGGAAAGTCAGGGTGGCAGTAGCTCTGGATGGGGAGACATGGACAAGCCGTGGCAGTCTCTCTTGAGCTCTGCCAGCTGCTCCGGATAAAGGGATGCATTAAGGTTTTGGATTGAGCTGACTCCTGACAAAGCAGAGGAAAGAAGCCCCTGAGCAGCTATGAAGGGAAAGCCTATATAAAGGCCCACCTCAAGGCACATAACTCTGTCCATCATTGTCTTTCACAGAGCCAGCAATGGCCATTGCTTGTTATGTAAGCTGAAATATTTTTCTCCATTTTTGGCCTTCACAATGACGTATGAAAACTGCTTACAAAACATTATCTTTTACTTAACATTGTTTGTTCTTTTTGTTAGTAAATACGTTTTGTGTTTGTATTTGATAGTAGTAATTACAAACTCTTCCGTGTTATAGTTCAACAGATTTAATCTATCTGTCCCAAAAATACTTCTTTCAGTGTTGTTCTGCACAACCCCACTCAAGAAGTTGAGATGTTTAAGGGGGAGTGTGCTTTCTCCCATGAAAGCAAGACTAGTTTTTTTGCCTACACACCTTCCTAGCAGATCACCTTCCTCCACTCCTGCTGGAAAATGTACTTATTTCTGCTGTTTCCTAGTCCCCTGCCTGTGTTGCTCTCCTGAATGGTTTCAGCAGCTGAGTTAAGGAGATCAGTCAGCAAGAAACTCCCAAGTTCATGGAAGAAACCTGAATGTTACCCTACACCCCATGAAAATGTAGATGTTGGTGCTCTGTAAGGAGGTACAGGTCTGTCTGTTGGGGACACAGAGGGTTTTACAGCCAACACTGCCTACCACAGGAACCCCTTTGTCCCTTCAAATGTGTCTGTTTGTATGGATCTGATCTGGTATGTCCTTCTACCTTTCTGTTTAGATGCAGAACTCAACAGCAGATCAAACTTGAGAGACTGAAGCCAAAGAGCTTCCAGCCTGATATCACAGCTGCTGTGGTTGCAAGGGGTTAATTCCTTTTTTTTTCTTTAACAAAACAGTTTGTATTTGATGGGGATCCAGCCATATCCAACCATTTGATCTCATGACAAATAAGAAGCAATCCCTTGCTTCTAACTAAGATCAGTTTCTTTTACACACTTAGATTTCGAATATTCAGCATCCAGCAGTTTTGCCTCCCCATCAAGGAAAGGGACTGGGGATCACTGTGCCCCAGCCCATATTCTGCACAGGCTCCTATTATCAGATTCCCATTCCTGTTCTGGCTGTTAATCCCTACTCTCTAAACCACAGACTGCATGTGACCATAATCCTCCAGACAGCTCCATTGAGCCAGCTGAAAACCAAAGAGTATTGGTGAATTTCTGTGTGCAAGGTCATTCTTGGAGATTGGGAAGAGCCAACTGCAAAGTGAAGAGTAATTTTGTCAATCACAGCATAATTTGTTTGCCTAAATATAAACATGTAAGGTCACTTCAGAGACCCTCACATTTGCAGAAGTTTGCAAAGGGCTGGCAGACGTGCTGCAGGGTTTCTTCCAAGCCATCCCTTCTGGAGATACAGCTAATGGACAGCTGGGGTATCCAAACACCAAATATAATCTCAGACTCACTTATGCAGCTGAATCCTTCCCTCAGAAGCAAAGAGGAACCAGAGCAGGAAAAAAAACCTCAGCTCCGGTGTGCTAAGTAGCAGCAGCAAATCATTCCAGAGCACAGCAGAGGGTGGCTGCATCTGACAGGCTGGCACGAGGAAAGGCTGAAGAGCTGCACCTTCCCAGACCTTGCTCATTTCCAGAAGGACAATAAAGTCTAATGTTCACCCCAGTTGTCAGTCTGACCAATCAGCCTCCCTGTCACAGAAATAATGGTGATGAGAAAAAGTGCTGGTTTAGGCATATCCATCGTTTTTAATAGGATTTGTCACACAAGTATTCACCAGTGAGAACAGAGACTGGATTACGTGTTCCTACATTTGTTCTTGTGCCCAGGTAGAGAAATGACTGTGTGGAAAAGATCACATTGGAAATTGCTTATGGTTTGGGTTTCAGCAGCATGAGCCCAATTTTTTCTTATCAAAGTGAGGCCTGAGGAGATGGCAAAGCTCCCAGAGACCTTAATAAAAGCAGTAACAGACCCCTCGACTCTGCTATGAGAATAAAATAAAGTGAAATCAGAAGTGTGAGGGAGATCAGTCACTGTCTGAGCCGATGTCACTCTGGAAATCACCAGACATAATGAAAAATGTTAATATTACCATGGGACTGAATGCAGGATGAATAGTTTTTATATAATTCCATTTTTTTTTGCAAAGATTTTTTATGTGTTTGCTTAACTTTCTGTTTATACAGTGTTTGCGCACCTATTTCAACCCCTAGGTGAAAAAGGATAATTTTTTTAAAGTTCTCAAGCTTATTAACTTGATAAAAAGTCAACCCAAAAGGGAAAAAGCAGACTTCCAAAACAATTTTTGTTGGTTTTTTCCTTTTTATGTTTTTGCTGAATTAAAGATAGATTCTGAGAATGTTGACACTTCTTCTTCGAAAAAGAAGCTTTTATGTTTGGTTCTCTTTTAATGTCATTTGATCCTCTGTTGTGTTTTTAACAATGCAAGAGGAACCACTAATTCATCCATTATTTATTTCCTTTTTTGCTTTGCTATGTTTTGTTTTGTTCTTTTCAGTCACAGTGTTTTAACGTATTTTTTCCAGGTATTTCAATTTTTATTTCTCATATGTCTTTGACACTGTAGCAAATGGGGTTCTTATTAATATTTAAATTTCTCTTTTTTTTTTTTTTCTGTTTTGTTTTATGCAATACTCAAAAGTCTCAGCATATGTAATAATATCATACATTCTCCATAATGCATAGAGTCCTGCTGAAGTGACTTGGGAGCTTGGGATCACACCTTTACATCCTGAATTCTTATTGCAGGTTCCACTGTACATGTGTTTGCTCTTTCTGGCATATGTTGATCAAAATAATTTACATTAGAAAGGCCAGATCATGGAACAAAATATTCTGAGAAACAGGAAAAAAGAGTTTGTATGTATTCAAGTCAGTCTTTGGTTTGAATATGTACAAGCTTCATCTTTTGACCAAATTTAGTTCTGAGCTTGGCTGTAAGTTATCAAAGTGTTTAATACCTAAGTTCCACTTTCAAAAGGTATTTAGAAACTTCCTTTTCTTCAGAGAATTAGGAGACAAACATATAAAGTAGTTTGTAAGAACTGTTTTGTATCTATATCATCTCTATATCTCTTTCTATCTCTATCTCTATCTCTATCTCTATCTCTATCTCTATCTCTATCTTGTGATAACAAATTATATCAGCAGGGTTTTAATTTAAAAATGCAGTTCAATGCCTTAATAGCGGAAGATGAAATTACTGTTATGAGCATTCTCAAAATAAATATTCTGACTTGTAAATGAAGAATTTAGAAAAAGCTTAAGAAAAATTAAACATATCCTAATGTGTCTGGTCCATGTGCCATACAAATAGCCTTAACTCTACCCTGCAATTTTGCTATAAAACCAGCTTTGACTCTGAGTATGTATTTGCTTCAATTTTTAACTACAAACACTAGTTGTGTGTACATCACACAACTGCAGCATTATATACTTAAAAGAAGGCAACCCAGAAAGCAGACCAGAAAAATTACTATGTGCTGCTTATAATAAATAAACTTAATCCATCTGCTCCATGCCCATGAACAGCAAGAAGGCAAATAAGATTTTGCAAAGAACTTTATTCCAGCAGTTACTGCAAGTTCAGTTCTATTTTACAGTGCACTTATTTCAAAGTATTAAAGGGTTACACTTTTTGACTCTTATTTTGACAAGAATGACTATTTGCAGTTATGACTGTGTAAAACAAGTACTTTAAATGAGCTAATGAGCACTCCACATTTAAATTTTTAAAAAGTATAAAGTATGAGAATGATTCGTGTGGTGCTACAGGAACAAGAACTAATTGATGTGTGTCTGTCCAGCTGAATGGAGAAATTAATTTACCACCACTCTCACACAGAAATATATGTACACTGATGAATAACATGTATTAAAATATCTTTTATCATTGCAAAATACATATACTTATCTGTTCTTGGGTGTACTACAACACCAAGTTCTTTCTGTGGCATGAGCATCTCCCAAAGTGGGATGGGAAGAGGAATCAGAAAAAGACAAAACCTTTGGCTTGAGATAAGAACAGTTCAATAATTGAAATACGGTAAAATATAACACCACTAATAGTAATTGTAATGAAAAGGGAGCTAATAAAGAGAGATATAATTTCTAAGAAAAAACCAAGCAAGTGAGGTACAATCAGTTGTTCACCACCTGCTGATGTGTTTGCGAGGCAACACTCCCATCATCTGGATCATTAATGAGGACGATAAACAGTGTTGGCCCTACTGCAGATCCCTGGGGCACACCACTAGCGACTCAACTCCAGCTGACTTCATGCTGCTGGTTATAACCCTTTGAGCCTGGCAGTTTGGCCACTTCTCAGTCCACCTCTTTGTCCACTTCCCTAGTCAGCACCTAATCAGTTTGGAAAAAGGAGTGTTACAGCAATCAATGTTGAAGCCTTACTCAACTCAAGATACCAATATCCAGTGCTCTCCCTTTATCCACTGAGCCATTCAAGGCTATCAAGTTGGTCAGTCATGACTTTCTCTTCAGAAATCCTTGCTGGTACTTCCAATCACCTTATTTTTCCCAGTGTTTGGAAACAGTTACCACATTTCCACAGCAGCCATGTCGGTCACCAATCTCCCTGATTCAGCTTCCTCTGGGTCAGGACCTATAAAATGTCTCTACAGCATCTGGAAATACTATTTTCCATAAAAAATCAATGTTTATATTTTTTTTGTCTGATTAAAAGTGTCTTAACTTTATCAACCATGTTGCCAGCCAGCTGTCCTTCATCTACAGACAAAAAGGAGGCTTGAGCCCTAATAACTTTGTAAGTTGTGCTTTTTGCCAGGTGGCTATCCAACCCTTTAGATGTTGTTGGTTTCTCAAGATAGAGATGAGCCCTTTAGATACATGTGCCACCAGTTACCAAGAGCTATACTTTGTCCTTTTAGCAACCCACATCAATAAGGTGCTGTTTGTCATTTAAAAATTAATGCTGCCTTGCCAATTAGTCAGTCACGCCTCTGGTAACCTTATTCAATGCTGTGGGGCTAATCACTCCTGGAAGGCCTTGACATATTTTGTAATTGAACTGTCGGGTTTGCATTTGGCTGCAATTCATTCATATCTAAGTGTGACTTGTTAGCCACATTAAGTTGATTTCTTTTGAAGGCTGGTGGGAAGCATGGAGTCCTGATTCCCATTTTTATATGTGATTATGGTATTCCCGCAGAGGGAGGGAAAAGGATTTTGCTTTCATTTTGTGAGCTAAATGAGAAGTTGAGGTGGCTCATCTGTGGATGCTCTGCTAGCAGACTGATGGGTGTTCACTGCCTTTTTCCTTGTGCTTTCACAGAATCATGGATTCATGGAATGGTTGGGTTGGAAGGCACCTTTAAAGGCCATATAGTCCAACCCCTTGCAATGAGCAGGGGCCTCTTCAACTAAATCAGGTTGCTCGGAGCCCTGTCCAACTTGGCCTGGAATGTTCCCAGGGATGGGGCATTTGCCACCTTTTTTGGGCAACCAGTTCCACTGTTTCATCACTCTCCTCGCAAAAAATACCTCCCTGTCTGTCTACAACCATGTGTGTCTTCCTTCTTGTCTAAAACTCTGGGCTTACCTCTTGCAGGAAGGGATCCTGTTCAATGTCATTTACAAGCCTTTAACTCTGAGTTCTAAGTCAGACAGTGCTCTTGTAGCATCCCCTTCATTTTTCTTCCCTACTCATTAGTTTAACAGCCTGGGCAGCTACAAGAATGGGATATAATTCCTCATGTAGATTACTGGGTAACATGAAACCTGCTTCAACAAACCTTCTTTGCATCAGCAGCATGGTAGAGCGTATCCCTGTGAAGCAAAATCTTCATGTGCAGTTGCATGTCACAAGAACAGGCTTATATCAAAATGCAAAGAGAAGTATCCACACTTCTGACAGCTCTCTGCCATGCTTGCCTGGACTTACTTTCTAAAATGAGATTAAGCTGCTTGAATTGAAATCCATGTGTCAGGCGTGGAACTGAATGGGGTTAGAAAGAGGGTTTATATGCAGCTGAGACAAAACAGTTTAAGGAGATACTGTTTTCATGGGGCTTTATGTCCAAAACTCTTAGGTACCTAAAGTAGCATTGTCTGTAAGCTTTGCAGGGGATTAAGAGAGGGGAAAACCCCACCCAACTCAATTGTGTGACCCTTTAAATACTGCCATCAGGCTGGGAGGTGCCTGTCCTTCATGTATTGCTCACTACAGTTCCAGCTCTCAGTAGAAACAATCTGTTGTTTATTCTTGCTGGACACATTCGAAATCTGCCACATTTGGAATTTTAATGCTTTGAATTTCAAGGAACCAGGTAGCATTAACTGCTTCCATTTCTCTGTGCAGATTGCACGAGCCATGAATAAACAGTAATCCCTGCAACCAGTCTGCAGCTGATTCCCATCACTTTCAGTACATCAAGCCAAATTTGTACTGAGCTAGGAGGGTCAGAGGAGAGGCACTTAGGTTGAATTTGACCTGCTGCACCTTTGTACCATATAATATTGACACTCTCCTTTCTTCTATACACCTATTTAAATTTAAACTTCTGGTTTTTTGTAGTTACTTTAAATTAGGTTGGACTTGATGATCTCAGAGGTCTTTTCCAACTTAATTTATTCTGTGATTCTGTAAATGAAGATGGTCAGCAGTTCTCTGCTGTGGACAGAGTAAGTATGTTCTTATTCCAGCCCACTGGAATAAGTGCCCACTTTATGAAGAGAAAATTGACTATTCTTTTTGGACCATTAGAGCACAAAACCAAAATCTGTTGTCCAAAATGGATTCTCAGAGTTGATCTTTGGTAGAACAAAATTAATCTCCGAGTCTTGATAAATCCATGTTCTGTTGGAAAGGATCCCTGTTTATCCTCAGTCAGGGTTCTGCCTTTCAAAAGGGCCATGACATCAGCGGGGTCTAAAATACTTTCTAACATATTTAAATCCTGTTCTTCAGAAGCCACCTAGAAATGGGATTTTTTTTTCCAGCAGAGGTCTCAGACAGGTAGCTGTTCATTAAAACTATGGCACTCTTTTTCAGCTTTCAGATCATCTGTCCTTTATTTCATATGCCACTTTTGCAGGGTGCAAATAACAGCAGGCATACAGACAGAGCTATTAAAAATGTAAGAGGTATTCCAGTAAATCAGTTACTTTGCAGTAAATCAGTTAGTTTACCATTATTGAAGTTCTGTATGACGCGAGTCTCGCTGTTGGCAGAAGAGGATTTTGTAATAAATAATACAAAATATTCTCTGTTTTTTAAAAGGGATTTTGTAGAGAGACTTCAACAATAAATGATTTAATGGGTTATGTGATGATCAATGGAGCTGCCTCGTTGCATCTCCGAACACTAAAACTCCTGGTGCACACAGAATCCTTGGAGGACCTCTGCCTTTTAGAAGACTTACTAGCAACTGATGCTGTTTTCTTTTTTTTTTGAGAAAATCTGAACTTCTAAAGCTTGTAAAGAGTGCAGGATGGTGAATTATCCCTCCATGCAGCAGGCTGCAGTAGCATCAAGTGAGGTATGTTATGGCCAGCAGAGGCATCTACCTGGATGGGCAGAGATCCTTTGGAGACCAGACAGGAAACGATTCTCCTCTGGAAAGAGACACCACTGCAGAGAGTGAGGCAGGCACACAGGAGACAGCATCTCACAAACAGATGGGCTCAGCCAAACAGAATTCTTGCTTTGCAGGCAAGGACAGAGGCAAATGTGCATAAAGGCTTGAGAAAGCTGGGCAAGGTAGAAAGAAGAAAGACAAAGTATTATTCCATGCCCAAACCCCTCCTCTGTCATAGCCTGTTGCCACCAGCAGGCATGGTATGCCAAAATCTCAGAGCTGTGGCTCTGCACTCCTCTCAGATACTGAAGCTACATGTTCCACAGCTTGGCTCTACCCTAAATCAGTCACAAAAAAGAAAAAACTCACAGTCCTGTATAATTCTTGAAATTATCAGATTTTCCTACATTCGTCTACTTCCATTATATTGTCTAGCACAACTAGATTCAGTAGCAGTTTCATCAGTGCCAAATATGAATTTAATATAAAATCCCTACATTCACTCTGCTTATACATCTAAGGACTACAGTAATTCTATCAGAATTCTATTTCCTCTTCCTTTTTTTGACTATGATTTTACTTTCCCTTGAGCTGCATGTTTTGAAGATCAAGGTGTTCTTTCATTCCAGACTGAAAAAACTACAGAAAACCCTGAGTCCGGGGACCAGTCCTTGTAGTAACTCTTTAGAAACACCTCCACTGTATTCTCCTGTTTACAGAAATGAAAAAAAAATTTGGAACTTGTATGCAAAGGAAGGGCAAAAAAAAGCGGTTCTCGGAGGCCCATGGTTGGATAATCATTGAGGAAAGATCTGTAGAAAAAGAAAACCCTGCAGGAATAGAGGAAAGTAGTGATCTCCAAAGAAAATTATATCTCAATGATCACAAAGTATCAGAATAGCCAAGCAGCATCTGAGATTCTGGAAACCAGTTAAGGGAAAAACAAATGGGGCCATTTTCCCAGGAGGATGTTATGGTCCTACACCTAAATGAGTGCTTCAACTTTCAGAAAGAAAATGGTTTCCATTTCAGTAAGTCTGGGCACAGATGTTGGTGGTGGAACCACAGCTTGGTGAAATGAGTGTAAGGAAATGAAACTTGCTCTTCTCAAAGTGAAATTAAAACTCATGGAGGTTGATGAGCCTGGATCAAATGGCCTGACCATTATTCATCTTGTACATGGAGGTTGAAGAAGTTTTCAAATGAAACCAGCAAGTTGACAGCTTGTGCCATATGGGTAGCAAATGGTAAATGTACTACCACAATGTCTATACTGCCACAAGGGGAAGAAGTGGTTTGAGCAACTACAGACCCATTAGTCTGAGCCCAGTGGCATAAAATATTAGACAACAAATTTTACAAGGACAGAATAATAGAATCATTTAGGTTAGAAAGGTGACCTTTAAGATCATCGAGTCCAACAGGTAACCCAGCACGGCCAATTCCATCTCTGAACTATGTCCCTAAGTGCCACATCGGCACATCTTTGAAATACCTCCAGGGATGGTGCCTCCACCACTTCCCTGGGGAACCTGCTTCAGTGCTTGACAACTCTTTGGGTGAAGAAATTCTTCCTAATATCCAAGCTAAACCTCTCCTGGTGCAACTTGAGGCCATTTTCTCTTGTCCTATCACTTGTTATCTGGAAGAAGAGTCCAACCCCCACCTGGCTTCACCCTCCTGTCAGGGAGTTGGAGAGAGCAATAAAGTCATCCCTGAGCCTCCTTTTCTCCAGGCTAAACACCCCCAGCTCCCTCAGCTGATCCTCACCAGATCTGTGCTCCCGATCTTTCCCCAGCTCTGTTCCCTTCTCTGCACTCGCTCCAGCCCCTCAATGTCCTTCCTGAACTGAGGGGCCCAGAACTGGCCACAGAATTCAAGGTGTGGCCTCACCAGTGCCCAGTGCAGGGGACAGTCACTGCCCTGGTCCTGCTGCCACACTGTTGCTGCCACAGGCCAGGTGCCATTGGCCTCCTTGGCCAATACTTAAACACATGAAGATGAAATGATAAAATTCAATTTATTTCCACTGAAAATAGTTCACATCTGACTTGCCTCAGTTTTTGCTTTGATCAGATAATTGAACTTTTAGACAACCAAAAAAGTAGATGTAATTTGTCGGATTTTTTTTTTGTTTGTTTTTCTTCATATGGTACCACATAAGAAGTTATTATTTGTGATGAAGGTTATGTGTAACACTTACAAGGGAATAAGGCAGATACTAGAAGGCATATAACAGCCTTGTAATTAGAGGACAATAATCCAGATTGACTGGGATTATTACTCCATAATTCAAAGGCTGCTCTTGTGACTGGTACTCAATTTTCTCAGTTAAAATAACCAGAATAATTAATCCCATATTCCTTGCATTTTGATGCTATATAGTAGTGCCAGTGGGCTTTTCCTTTATCTGATCAAATAAATTCTTGGAAGTTTTTAGACTGGGGGAAGATCAGTCCTTGAGGACTCTTTTGGGAAGCAAAGTCCAGTGTCTTGAATAGGTTACCTTGGTACCAGCAAATGGATATTTGTTAAGGAAATTAGGAGGCTTTGTGGATGCAGAGATAGATAAAGAAGTTTCATAGAATAAGGCAACCTCACAGACTAGAGTGATGGAAATACAGAAAAATGTGATAGTACACATTAAAAAGTCCTGCCTTTAGGGTTTCTTATGTAGTCTGCTTCCTGTACAAAGGAATCTCATCCAGAAAAAACAGAAGAGAAGGAGAAAACCCCAGGTGGCAACCTCAAAATAAATCTTGTTGACTATATACGACCTAGAGTGATTTGAGGAAAAAAATGTAAGTCTTTAACCTGAGTTGACTTGTTTTTTCAGATTATCCTCTTAGGTCAACTCCTTTGAATTACAGTCTGCCCTTTTGTGGGGGCATTAATCTCTTACTGAGATCCCTCCCCTCTGACCCGAGGTTCTGCCATGACAAGGTCAGCAAACCCAGCTGCTCTGAGGTGGAGGGAAGATCCCACACCTGACAACCCCGTAGCAGAAGATTGCAGTATATTCCACTGTGGATTACTCAAAGGAGTGATAAACTGCCATTGAATTATAAAACACAGGAGATTGCAAAAACAGCATCTCTGAGGAGTTTACTCAGACAGCAGGAAACTGTGCTGGAGGCAAAAAGAAAAATCTGAGTATCCAGGAAATATTAGTGAAAATCCCAGGTGCACACCATGCCTCTGAATGTTCAGAGTATTGGCAAATATTGACTCCAGCTCTAGCTGCTTATTACCACTGCATTGCCAGCTCATAATGATGGAGGGGGATTATTTGCTTTTCCTTTTTCTTTTTTTTTTTTTAAATTTGTTTCATTTTTACATCTTCCCTTGTTACAGATGGTTGATTTTACTGTGGGGGAAAAAAAAAAAACCCAGCAAGTTCTAGGAATACAGCTCAGCTATTCTGTAGGCTACAGAGAGTAATCTGGGGATAAGTTTTCTTTAGCAAGACTCCAGCACAGGACTGATTGGTAAGAAATGAGCATTATATCATACTTTCCAGACTATTCACAGGATTAAACCAACTGTGCACACAGTAAGCTCTCTTTACAGATCTGAGAGCAGCACAGGCAGCGAGACCCATTTGTTTTGGATGGTTTTCAAGACACAGCTATTGTTTATATTGTGCAGTGGCCCAGGGCAGCGGAAGAGGAAACTGTAAATTGTAACGAGCGAGCTGGAGTGTGCACAGTGCTGTGCTTCAGGAAACATCAGCTCTCCAGCTGGAAAAGGAGGCTCTGGGAACGACTGCAACAACAGGGATGTTGATGTTGGAAGAGGGATTTTAATGTTACAAGAAAAATATCCAAAAGGGAAAGAAGATGCTTCAAGGTGATACGGTCGGCTGAGTCTGGTGTTGACTCTGCTTCCAGGTGTGATAATCAGCCCAGTTCAGTTGTCAATAGGGGAGAAAAATCTCATGAAAACAAGATAATCAGATTTTGGCAGTAAATACCTAAGTTTGCTTTTTTTTTCCCCTTTTTTTTTTTTTTTTTTAAGACTGGGTTTTTATTCAGAAAATTACATTCTGGGGACTTGGTAAAATTCAGTATTTTGCAGAATCATTATATAAGTATTAGGGACGGCTATTCAGAGATTGTCTGCTGGCTGTGGGCAGGTTGTTGGGGAGGGAACCATGAGATTACAAGAGCTGTGACAAACACCTGCTCTTGCATTCTGCCAGCTAAATGCAGGGCAGATGTGCCAGTTGCTTCCCACTTGAGTATCTTATGGCTCTACTGCTCTGAAGTAGCCTAGCTATCAAGAGGGGAGCAGGAAAGAGGAGAGGGTTGTGAGAAATTCTACTTCTCCAAAACACTTGAGACATGTTGTTAATGAGGAGGAATGAGTGCTGGGGATGGTCTGGCATGTGGCTGGTGTTACCAGAAGGCAGCTGTTCCTCCTCAGCTTAAAAAAACCCATCTTTCATAAGTACAAGAGTGGAGTCACAAAGTGACTTGACAAAGTACTTGTCCAGGTGAGTAAAATCCTTGGAAAACGTGTAGTGTGCTAAAAGGAAAGCAGTGAATAAAACATGTGCCACATCTTCTGTGGCCCGGCACGATGGCAGAGCTGGAGGCTGGAGATGGAGGCAAAGCCTGGCATTGCTGCCACCCTCTCCCCAAGGGGAGTACCAAGGGTGGGCTCCTGGAGAAGGATGGTGCCAGCTTCAGTCTCAGCTCTACTTGCTCCTTTTACACATGGTAATATAACTTTCTAAAATATTTTTTTTTTTTACATTACTAAAAAAAACTAACCCAAAAAGAGTAACAAAGTTGTTGAGCCCAGAGGTCTTGATGC
>VWZT01016409.1:503222-514760 GCA_013397055.1 Pachycephala philippinensis | reverse complement strand
AGGAGAGGAGAGGAGAGGAGAGGAGAGGAGAGGAGTCTGTGCCTCTGGCAGGACTGACGAGATGTGTTCAGGAGCACAGAGTGGTGTGAATACACGGTACGGAATAAAGCCCAACTGTATGAACATAACCTCTTGATATTGTTTCAGCAGATTTGAGCTGGCAGAATGAATTTATATTGGATCAATGCTTGGTGTTATGTGGCCACAGCATTTCTGCTCCTGTGTCTGGCCCTGAAGCCAGATCTGCTGTACAGTCAACCCATGGCTTGAGTTGGCATAGAAAGAAAAGCTATTTAAGGTCATGGTTGTGGCAGACTGCTGGCTCTGCCTCGAGCAGCTTGTGTAACTGCTCCACGAGCTCTGCTGGCTCTGAGCACTGTGGTGTCTGTCTGTCACAGTATTTATTGCTGAGAAGGGGAAAAGAGCTGGAGAAATACAAAGGGAACATGTTTCCACAGGTCGCCCTCGCTGTTCCAAAACCCCATCCAGCCAAAGCCTGTGGTCAGCTTGTGGTTCGAGCGGGTTCTGCTGTCCAAGGCCACATTTTATAAAGCCAAGACCTCTCTTGCAGACACACATCACTCTTTAAAGAGAAAGCATCATTCATTAGAATCCGACTCTCTGCTGGTGAGATGGAGCTTTCCTGGGACTTAATTATATCAGGTTTAGAAGAACGACAGGCAAGGATGTTAGGCTTCCTCTCCCATGAGGTGAAGTTCCATTTCCATAATTTCAAACTCCCTTTAAAAATAAGGGCTGGGAGAAAGGCTCTGGAATAATTCTTTCTCTGATTGGGATTAGAAATGAATAGATCCGAATACTTGTATGAATACAGGTGTAAAATGGATCACAAATTTTACAAACTGCTCTACTCTCTAGTAAGGACAGAGGACAGCAGCTCCCCAGATTTCATCTAAATGCTTCAGAGCAGAGGTCTTTCCTTCTAGACAGACGCTATCGTTTCTGTGCAGAATGGAAAACTTTCAGGCAACGAGGGAGAATAATTGCTCAAATATTTAAAGTTAATTAATGAAGTATTTAAGGTTAGACTAATATATTCGATATGCTACCATAGGCATGATTTTGATAACATCTTTTCCACTCATAGATTTTGTTCCAGTTAATAGCAGTGGCTTCATTTTGCCCCCTCTGGCTGGACTTTGCATCCACCAAAGATCCAAGGCTCAGACAGAGTTGACCGACATCCTCTGTCCCCCACACAGCATGTAAGGATGTCACTATTTTGAAAAGCAGCTTGCATGTATACAATGGTAAAACAGTTGGATATCTGGTGTAAAAAAATACTCTTAAGTATCTAAAAAGTACAGATTCTTTATTATTATGGAAGGAAGATCACTAAAATGAGTTTTCAGAAGTTTAGTGGGACCAGTCTTCAAGCCATGCACAGCGTTTGAGGTCAGACCCTTGTACCACAACGAGGGAGCATCTGGGAGCTGCTGGGGGCAGAAAGCAAAGGCTGGGACAGCACAATGAGGCAGAACTTCTCCAGGTTTGTGCTGGAGCTGCAATTGAGGCTGGAGATGCTCTGACCAAACTGGATATGTATCACCTGCAGGAGGATCACACACCAAGAGCCATTGTCTTACTTCATTGAAAAGACCATGTGCATTGTGAATTCTTCCAGGATGGCATGAATCTCCTCATCCTACAGCTAACAATCAACCACTGTTATGCCATTTAAAATGCAGCAAGGTTTTAGGACTAGGGAATACTAGTTGAGGATTCATGAATTAAGCCAGTTTCCTTTAATGTAGGCAGGGACACCTTTAGTATCTTTCTCTGAATGTCCGTTTTGAAATGAACCGACTTAAAAAAAAAGTCTACGTACAAAAAATGTATAGCCCTCCCTTGTCACTTTGTGGAATAAAATGACAGCAAAAGCCCAGGCTGTTGATTTAAAATGCAAATAAGAAATGCACTCTGCAGGACTTATGACCTCCTCTGTGTACACACAGGTGGAACTTAGATTTCTTCCACTTTTAAGCTGCCACTTAAAAAAACTACTTAAATTTGTCTCTTGATAAAGTCTTTGTCACAAGATAAAGTCTTGATGGTTGGTTTTTCCCTCAAAGAGGAAAGGAAATGGAAAAAAAGTGCCACCAAACACATCTTATCATAACAAATTTCAATAATATCTGGAAATGTACATGTATTTCACTCCTGCATTTACCACAGTAATAGCATTCTGAAATGAGAAAGAAACAATTGCTCTTATGTAGTGCAATGCTGTGCTTTGACATGATCACATTTCTGAACACTTTTGCACTTTGGCTGCGGACAGACACTCTTCCAGGCTGAACCCTGTTGCTGGACAAGGATGCTCCCCTCAGCCTGCCCTCAGTTTCTGGATGCTGTGTTGCAGCTGGAGGCTGTTGCTCTGTACCTGTGAGCACAGAAGCTCAGGGGAACACTCCCCAGCTCGCTTCAGTCCAAATGGGAAGGGCCAGCTCAAAGAAATCCAGTGGCAGGTGTTTGTTCATAGAGGTCATTTTAACTCAATTGCTTAGGGAGCAATCAGAAAAGCAGTCTGGTTTTTGCTAACAGGTAGCAAAAAATGGGACAGGAGCCAGGGTGGTAACCTGACCACCAGCACAGCTGCTTGAAAACAAATGTTTGTCTGTCCTGTGTGGGCAGATGGCAAGTCACATTACCTGACTGCAATATAAATTGGATGTGAAACTGTGCAAACAGGAGTAGGAGAAATGCTTGTTGTTATGGGCCGACTAATGTAAATCATCCACGAGTATTCACTCAAGTATTTCCTTCTTGGAACCTTTAGAGATCTGTCTTTTTCTTACAGAATACCTTTGATTAAGCAATCGATCATGATAAAGCACATTTCAGTGTTTTCAAACAGGTGTCATTTAGCATATCTTCCCACCTATTAATGGCAAATGCCTTCCTGATAAAGAGTATTTGTGATTAGATGTAGTAGAGAAACCTCCCATTGACCAAAACCCCCTTGAATGAAACTTCAGTGATGCTTGGGATCCCCCATGTTTGTGTGACACAATGACATAAGCAAAACCTAGAATTAAAGGATGGGCATGATGTTACCTGGAAGAGAGACAGGGCTGGTTTTCAGAGCTATAGCCGTAAATGATTATTGTGTGTGCCTTGTTATTTTCTGTGTGCAATCTCAGCACAACACACACTGTTTAAGGGAAAGATTTTGCATCCCTTCTCCTTTTCTCTAGCAGAAGGGTCAGAAAGCCCCTAGGGCTGTAATGTGGTTTCACAATATTGTCCTTTTGTTGTTGGTACTTTGAAGGACTTAGGAACTATAACCCAGCTTCAACCTCCCTTTAAAGTAAATAGTATTGAGGTATTTTAGTTATTACTGACCCCAAGCACCTCACTGACCCCTGCCAAAGCTTGCTCTGTGCCACTGCACTGCACAAAAATTTTGATTTCCCCGAATGGAGAGGCAAGTGGTAAATGTGGAGAAGCCTCAGAGAGTGAGAAGTGCTGCCAGAGGAGCCACACAGAGTGGTCTACAAAGTGCTGTCAGGGTTTCACCTCCTGATAATCCAGAAATACTTAAGGAACTGGCATGGATCAATTCTGCCATCATTTGTCTTCTTTTTTGAAGCTGTGATTTCTGTTATCTCAAACATGCTGCAGGAGATAGAAAATTCTCAGTTCCATTTTATCGCTCAGTTTGGAAAATCAAAAGATAAAGAAGATGTAGATCTGATACTTAAATAGGATCAGGTACTTCAAAGACAAAACTATTTTCCTCCTCAGATGTTCCAGAAATTTCTTCTCAAAAAACCCTCTTCTTTGTTCCTGTGTTTTAGAACATAGAAAATATGTGGTGCTAAGGCTTTCCCCTCTTATTCACACAATTTTCATCTTGCCAGAAATCGAAGTACTACAGAGGAGGTGGAAGTTTAAAACTGTCTATTCTCCTACCATTAAAAGATGCCTTTTGTATTCAGTTTCAACAGCTTTAAATGTGAAAAACAAAAGAATCTATTTCTGAAAAATACTCCCTATCAAGTGTAATTATAAAAGAATTAAATATTCCAGAAGCTTTCTTTTTACCTGATGAGCATACACATGATTTTGTGGTCACATCCCCTTTTGATTCAGAAAACTTCTCCAACTGGGTATTTTCTACAGTTAAATTAAATCTGGTTTTTCAGGGGTGTAGAGGGGTGTTGTTACTCATCGTACACATATTTACCTGTTTATTTGTGTCCAGCCACTGCAAAAAGTTTGAGGGTATTCCCAAATTCCCTGGGTGTTTCCACAGTGTCAGGTGCCGCCACCAGCTGTTCTCAGCCTTCCAGCTACTGCTCCAAGAACAGAGCAGCAAAGCTTTTTCCATGGGCACACACGGAGTTTTCCAGCTGATTTTGATGGGACTTGCACGGGCACATTCCTATGGCATCGAGATGACATCTTAGAGATCCCTATCTTCACTTTCTGCCTGCACTTGTCAAGGGCTGAGCACCTTCCTGGCACTGCTCTGTGACAGGTGATAAACGAGGCACTGACAATGAGGGAAGGGTTTCCAGTCAGTGGTTAATGTGAGCACCTCCCTCCATCTGCAGAACACATCAGGTGGGCAATCAGATTAAAGGAGGGAGGTGCTGCAGGTGCCAGGTGGGTTTAGACCGTGCCCATTTTACCTTTGCACTGTTGATGGCCAATGTCTGCTGCCTCGGTGTTTGTTATTTTTGTTGTTTGCAAAAGTTGTCCTCCTCTGTATGGCTGGGTGGTGAGGAAAGGTTTGGGAACCTTTCCTCCTCCACAATCAACATCAAATCCAGCTGATGATTCACTTTGACAAATAGGTTGGAGGATTTCCCCAGCTGCTGGTTTTCTCCAGGAGGTAATGTGGTAAAAAGTCCTGGAGGAATTTTTTAATTGACTCTATCTTTTGGGAATTATTATTGTTCACATCTGTTCTTTTTCTGCCTCTGTAGGGATTCCCTGCATTACTGGGAATATAGTCAGAGGGGCAATTCAAGACATAATACATCTTTTTTACTCTTCCTGCTTATTGCCCCTGGTTCTTCTTGGTACTGGGAGACTGTATGGGAAGTTGTTTGTTACTAAGGGATTTCTTCTGCGTTCTGTGGGTTATGGCTTTATCTTTCTCTTGACTTGGCATTTCCTTTCAGTTCTCTGTGGAATATTTTTTTGTTTTTCACTCTGGCCTGGATGCATTTTTGGCTACATTTTTTTCTTTTATGAGAACAGAAACCAATCCTGCTCCTCCACACCCACCTCGTACTGGGTGAGATCACAGTTCCACAGATCCATATTAGGTGCAAGCATTTTCCCAAAGATTACGCAGCAGATAAATCTCTCCATTGCAGCACGTGGTTTATTACTGAATATATTGTCTGCCTACACATGCAGGAACAGATAACCAGTGATTTATACTTTCATAATGACTGCTGCAGTGATTCATTTACTCCATGGTATATTGGTGTCAGGGCAAATCATTTATGTAAAAGGGGAGAGAGATCGAAGGATGAATGGCAATATAAAGTGGCACAGAAAGGAAAAGAGGGTAAAAAAAAGCCAGGACAAATTAAAATGCTTTCAATGACCTGAGAAAAGTTGTGCCAAAGGAGGTTTTGTATTCCTGCTGCTTTTTTTCCCAGGCATGGGACATCCACAATTTCTCTGGGCAGCTTGTGCTAGTGCCTCACCTCCCTCACAGTAAAAATTTCATCCTAATATCGAACCTAAATTTCCCCTCTTTCAGTTTGGACCCATTACTCCTTGTCCTATCACCACAATTCCTGATACAGAGATTAAACACTTGGTCATTTTAGTCTTTTCATGTCTTACTTGGAGGTAACCTTGCAACTAGTTATGCTGAAATGCCTTTAAAAAATCTGCCCCAGAAAGGCACTCTTAACATGTTTAAGACATTACACAAAAGAGCCAGATCACCATCACCTGTACCACAAAAATCTCACCGAAGCTGGTAAGAACTGCTCTAGCCAAATCTGTCAGAAGTGCTGTTTACAAGAGTGTTTAATTTGGTGCTGATCAGCTGTTGGCTGATAATTACATATCTGTGAATCTTCGTTCACAAATTTGTTCACACAAAGACATGATGTCACAAATTCTTGTGCAAGGAGAAGTCCTGCATGGGTTAAGGACCCAGAAGACAGCAACTCACCCAAAGGAAGAAAATGACATAACAAAAGCTCAGAATTTAAATCCTATGAATACTTGCTATGCACACTGAAGGATTAATTGAAAAATTCTTGGCAATAACCACATCTGTGAATACTAAATGTATTCGCCGGTACTTTGCAAATAAAAAATGAGGCTAAGGTTATGAATAAATTGTTCAGGGTTTCTACTTTTAACTCTGGAATATTTGCTGACAGCATTGTTGAAATCAGAGAGGGAATTTGTGTGGTAATATTGAATAGGTTAAAGAAGAGATAACATCAAGACAGAATATTCAGAACCTTCTATCGTTAGGAGAAATAGTGGTTTTCTCCCCACAACTTCTTTCATAACTGCCTTTCAGCTGTGCCAAGCAATTCAGGTTTTTTTGTTGGTTACATATGAGCTGAGACTTGCTATATCTACTGATTTAGAAATATTTAGTAGCAGAAAGCATGTCACAGCTGGACTTCAGCAATTTTTATTTCAGACAAAACCACAGCCTTTAGTTAATACAAAGCTATTCATTAATGGCAAAACTTGGCAAGCGATTTCTGGTCAAAGTGAAATATTTCACTAAAACCTTTTCATTTTCTTGCATTTTCTCATTTCATGTGGCCATTTGAAATGTGTCTTGCCTACATCCTATTAAACTACTGCAAAGCATAATTCCCCCGCAATTGCCCAGTCTCCCGTCACATCGACCAAAGCCAGCTAAATTTGTTTTGACTTGCAAAGCACCTTATCTGTTATTGGTCCCTCTTTAGTCACCTCAGCGAGGAGGTTGCTCTTTGCCTTTCAAATTGCCGGGCTTGTTTTCCGCCCACTGCCGAGGCGCTGGGGACAGGTTTTGTTCTGCCCTCGCTGCTCCGCACCACAGCAGAGGCATTCCCGATGGTAGCCTGGGGAAGGCTTTACATGGGAAGCCGGGCAGGTTTTGCAACACCATCTCTCCCGGAGGAATTCCTTGAGAAGGGATGTGTTCCGCTCCATCATCAAAGCTTTCCCCAACAGCCCCCGGACTCCCCGGGGTGCATCAGAAATGCCTCGGGGCAGGGCTGTTCCAGCTCTCCAGCACCCAGAGAATCCAGCTCTTCCCTGAATCCAGCTCTCTTCAGGCTTTCCAGAGCTGAGCTCTGGATCTTGTTGCCCTCTCAGAGGACAAACTAGACATAATTCACGAGTTCAGTGTATTAATGTAGGCGACTGTGAGCTGTTTTTGTTGCACCTGGCCAACCACTCTCATTTCCTGCACTAAAAGCGGAAAGCTTTCCTTATCTTTATCCCATCTGATATGCTACAGGATACAGGTAAGAGATAGGAGGGGTTCCAGTGAAACAGCACAGGAGGTATCATTTGTCAGCTGTCAGAGCAGGAAGGCACAAGGAAGAAGATAGCAGTGGGAAGAGCTGAGCAGTGACTTTCGGCCTTCCAGAAAAAAAAAAACCAAAAAAACCAAACCAACAAAAAAACACCAATCGCTCAGCCCAAACTAAACCGCTGGGAATGGTATGGATACTTTTAAAACCTGAATATTGTCTTCACAATCCCAAGCACACTTCCACTTGAGCGGTAAGAATTAAGCGTGGTATTGTTTCTGCCAGAAAGAGGGTTAAATGTGGTGTAAATGGCCCACAGATAAGAGCAAATAAAGTCGCGGGCCTCCCGAGGAACCGCTGATGCATGGAATTGGAATCCCTTTAATCAGCCTCGGCTCCCACTTCTCACCGTGTCGCCTCCTTCGGTAATGGCAGAGCAGGGAGGGGGAGGCACAGACAAATCTCATTCGGTGCTGAACCTGCGTGTGCAAGGAGAAATGAATTGATGGAGCTGGGTAACGCTGGGAGCAAATCCAAATCCCAAAGCACGAAATGGGACCCCTCCAATGTGCTGGATTCTTGAACATTACCTCCTTCCCCCTCCAATCAGCAGCTGACGAGGACCAATAAATGCCAGTGTAACAGCTCTTTGGAGAGATGGATTGACATCATTTTGCCAGTGGGAACGAGATGGAATTGCAGCATATCTAGACTGTTTATTTTCCCTACTTTTAAATATTCATATGAATACTTCTCAAGTTTTCTTTTGCCCATTGCCTTGAATGAAAAAATAGGAAAAGACATTTGGTGACAGTATTTTTGCCAAGAAAAAAAAATAATTTTCATTTTAGCCAGGAAGCTGTTGTTTACAAAATGCCTGGTGGAGGAGCAGAACTGCCTGTGTAATGTAGACAATGGCCATCTCCATTCTAAAGGGTATTTTCACCTCTCTGAAATAGACACTGCGCTGCATGCAGGAAAACAGCAGCTGCAGGAAAACAGCAGCTGCAGGCAAAACAAGGGAGATCTAAGTCAAAACAATTCTATCCCCTTCACCTCCCCTGAAACAAAGAGAAGATGCCATTTGTAGGCACTGGGGATCTTTTGGTTTGCGTGTTTGTAATGTTTTCTAACCCCAGCTTTCACTACTTTCTGCTTTGTTTCCTGGAATCCTTCTCCCTCCTCCTTCCTCTCCCTTGTGTCCCTCCAGTGCCTCCATTTGCACCCCCTTCATGTCCTTACGATTCACACACCTGGAGAGTTTCTTATGCGATCTTTCTGTTCGTTTAACCTTCCAATCTCTTCCCTTCTCCTGCCAGGTAAGCCACGGTTCATATCCACACATTTTTAGTGTGTGCCTGCTCAAGTCACCTAACTTCTTGCCTGTCCTTTGTTGTCCATGTCCCATCTGAAAGGAGTAGTAGAGCCAACCTAAGTGTCTGAGTGATTTGCTTCACTCTTCTTCCTTAGAGACCCATATCCCTTTGCCCAATGTTTTCTTTGCAGAAGTCCTTATCTTCCTTCCCATTCCCCACCTGGGTGCAAAGTGCTGTGGCCTGATGCTCCCTTCTTCATTCTTTCTTAAAAAGCAGTGGCTCCTCTTCTTCTCTGCTGCCATATTGATGTTCTCTATCTCTGTCCTTTGATCTATCTTCTCCAGTTTAACCTCATTGCCAAAATGTAAATCCTGGCTCTGGCCCTTCCCCTTGTGATCTTCTTTCATGCTCCCCTTAGGTAACTTCAGTGGAGAGTTTGAGCACCCTTCTGACCCTTAGCCTGGGCTCAGCTGACTTCTGCTTGGGGTTTGAATCTCTTTTCAAAGAAGAATAAATCTCTTTGCAAAGAGAGGACTGCACCCACTGCTATCTATTTCTGATCACACTGACCACAGCTTGTCCTTTTCTCTAACCATGCAAAATTCATGCTGGATCCATGCTGTTGCCTTAAGCTTAGTTCAGTTATTATGACTTTTATGGCCATGTCTCCAACCAGCCAGCTCTCATTTGGAGTTGTAAAGCCAAATTTACATGCCAGCCACACTGCTGTGCCAGGTTTTGTTGTCCTCCTGACAGCTTGTTTCTGTATTGTCCATTTTCTCTGGGGGGACTTCCCAGAAATTTCAGAGGTGGTTGAAATTCTCCTTGTCAGTGGGTGCCTGTAAGACACAACAACATTGGGGCCGCACTGTTTATTAGTGTTTCATTGCTATTTCATGCTGGCCCATCTGTTTGCATCTGGTAAAGGGCATCCCTGGAAACGTTCAAGGCCAGGTTGGATGTGGCTCTGAGTAACCTGGTCTAGTGGAAAGTGTCCCTACCCATGGCAGAGGGGTTGGAACTACATGATCTTGAAGGTCCCTTCCAATCCAAGGGAAGGGACCTTCCAACATTTGTTGTCCCTTCCAACATTTTACGATTCTATGATTTTGAACATGTTTGAAACATCAGGAATTATCAACAGAAATTTCTTCTAGCAATACTGGTAAAATCAGATTAAATTCAAGTATGACCAGGCAGAAGAAAAACTCATTTTAATTGGTTGCTTGAATTAAGAGCACTCTAAAGAGCTAAATAATAATCAACACTGTGGAGAAATGTGATAAGTTTTCTCGTTAGAGATTGATATGATAAAATGCATAGTTGTTCTGTAAGTTATTTGAAAATGAAACTCAATATTCGAAAAATGAAGCTCTTAATATTTTTTCTGGACTGTTTATATACCTCAGATTTTTATTTTCTCTTAATCAGAAGTGTTTTCAGTCAGCTCTATATTGATTTAAAAATAGCTTAAAACAATTAAGAAGAAATTCTGATTTTGTTCAGCTTTTGAAAGAAAACTCTGAAGATCTCATTACTTTCACACACCCTCCTGTCCCTTATTTCCTACTGCAGAGATCGTGGCTTTAAATGTGGCATCAGCAGAAGGAATGGAAGGAGCCTTTAAAGGAAGCAACTTGTCTAAATGGCTGCACAGTAGAGAACATAGTACAGAACAACAGAAAATATGGAAATGCCTCATTGTGTCTCTCTAAGGCCTCCTTTTAGCTTCAAGGAGCCCAGCAGGTTTGGTAGCCTTTGGAAGCCTTTTAACTGAGCCCCATCTGCCTGTGAGTGCTACATGCCTCTCATGGGAAGCTGCTCTCAGAAGATGGTTCTTGAAGCATCCCTCAGATTTCACTTCTGTGCAAGAGCCTCAAATGGCAAAAAACCCTCCCCAAAACCACCACGGCAAAAAATATTTCCTAAAGTACAATCAGTGAGCAACACTGGGACTGGTTTTTTTGTTCCCTTCTTCCCCTCTCAAGGGCTTAATCCTACCTTGTCTGAAGTTTCAGGGAGATTGTGTAGCTTACTGATTATTTAGGCCATGTTAAAGCATTTACAGAAAGAATCTGAAGTGCAGTATGCACTCTCTTTGTTAATCCATATGGTTAGCTATGCTTGGTTTCCAAACCTGTGTTACTATCCAAGGAAATGTCTGGATAATCCATTCAGAATTGAACACTGGTGGGTGTTCCTTCAGTTTGCCAACTGAATACATGCACTGGATTGCCTCTCCCTCTCTCCTGCTCGGAAGTGTCTTTGCCTACAGCTAAGGGTGAGCTCAGAAACCTGCCTGCTCACTTTCCTGTCCCCCTGCCGTGTTGTGACAGTCAGAGCTGGGTGGTGGGAATGTCTAAAGGATGCTCAGGGCTCAGATCTCTTTATCACATCTCCAACTGTGCAGAGGAACAGGAGCTCAGCTCACCTGGCCAGTGCTGGGTTTGGCATTTGAAGGGAAACCTGGAACAGCTCATTGAGCTCACAAAATGAGGTAGATGAGGGGACTTGGTGATCACCAGTCAGGCTGTGGCTCACATTGCCAGTATCTCTAAGTAAAAGAGAGAGGAAAGGCTTGGGGAGATTCCATAAAGGCTTCCAGCTGCCTCAGCTCAGTGCTCCTCTGTGCGTTAGCACTGGTTTTGAAGTGAGGCTTTGGGCACCAACAGCTTAGTTGGCTCTTCTCTTTTCCCTTCCCTTCCCTTCCCTTCCCTTCCCTTCCCTTCCCTTCCCTT
>VWZT01016409.1:335797-492837 GCA_013397055.1 Pachycephala philippinensis | reverse complement strand
CCTTCCTTCCTTCCTTCCTTTCCTTCCTTTAGCTTCCTTCCTTCTTAGAAAAATCTGAGTTATGGAAACACACTGGAGACATTTCAAGATTTTGTATGATGTAATTTCATTAAAGTGCACTGAAACTGCAAATACATGCACGTCCCACCCAGTGAGGTTTTCTGGTGGCCTCCAGAACGTGGCTTTAAGGGTAGTTAGAAAGAGAATTTCAGAGAAGGGACAAATACACAGGGATTTTTCTTACAGCACAAACTGGCAACTTTGGGAACTGCTCATTGGGGAGTTTTTTGACCTGGGTTGGATGTTTCTAGGCCAGAGGTGTGAGTAGTCCTGCATTCAGTGACTCCCACTGACTCTTGGCACCAAATTTATTCTGTAGCTTCCACAGGATCCTGTGAGAATTAATTCCCTGGCCTTGTGTGAAAAGATCTTTTTTTCTCTCTGCTCTCAAACTGATGGTTGATAATTTCATTATCAGTCTACCTGCTGTTGTATTGTGAGAAACAGTGAATAAATCACTTCCCATTCTTCATATCTACCCCAGCCATATTCCATCTCTGTCCTCTATTATCTAGTCTATTATTATGTATTATCTGTCACCTAGTCTATCCACTCTCCTTGTAACAAAACCGTGGAGTAAATTTGGTCTTCCCATCTCTGTCTTAGTTCCAGCACATCCCTTTGAGACGGGGTGAAATGAATAATAAGTACATAATGTACAGCAATAATATACAGTAGCATAACGCTATTTGATTTTTCTTCCCTTTGCCTTTCCTAATAACTCTTAATATTCTTTGTTTCCGAGTTCCTGAGCATTGATGTGTCAGGCATTCAAAGTGTTCAGTGAATCCTGAAGGACTCCAAGTATTCTCTATAATGACAAGAGGTGAATTACCACCTAAGTGCCTGTATATAATGGCTGTGCACCTGTGCATATGTGTGCATGCACATGTATGTCTGCACTGCCTGTTGCTGTATCACCTTCATCACACTGCAGTTACTAATATGGAATTAAATACAAACACTCATGATCTCCTGAAATACTCCTCAGTCAGCTTTAGATTAGCCTTTTACGAATAATTTTGTAGAAGCCAATGTTATCAGTGCCCTTCTTTTCTGCTTCCTGCAACATTTATGAATATGTTGAGGGGCCCTGGGCCCAGGTCCAATCCATTAGTAGCACCATAAGTGACAGCATTATACTGTGAAGAATCTAATTATTCTTGTCTTTTCTTCCCTTTTTTTTCTTTCTATTTTTAAGCATCTACTAATTGATCATTGTCATTTATGCTGTGAATATTTAGTTTTTGTGAGGGCTGTTAACTCACGGCAGTGGCAATGACTCATTGCCGTTTTTTGGGCAATGCAAAAAGACTGTATTAGCTCTAATGTTTTTTTTGCTCCTCACCTCTTCTGAGAACTGTGTGATACGTGAGGCTGTGTGATATATGGCTGCCCTTTGCAAGAGCCATGCTGTCTTTTCCTTGGTATTCCTNTTTTTTTTTTTTTGTAATTATTACAGTTTCTAATGTTTGCAGTCCAGAAACCAAGTTATTGGTCACTAGTACCCATGATAACTCTTCAAAAAATTTTTGCTACCACTTCATCAGGTTGCTTTAAAACCTCATTTCAGGACACTTTAATTTGAAGCAGTGCCCTCCTTTCCTCTTCCAGGGCCTCCATGCAGAAGGTAGTGAGTAAAATCAATGCTAAGCATGTACATAAAAGATCCTCCCTTTTCTGGGACCTCAAGATTTTGACCATATTTTCTTCCTTTAAAGATGTTTTTCTCCTCGTGATGCAGTTCTCTGAGGGAAAAAAAAAAGGGCCTTTTCCAAATTGATTGTTTATTTCCTACCTTCTCACTTGTCATTCCATCTCTTGCTTTGTGCAGAGAGCACTAATGTCCCCTGGTAATGACAGCACTGCCATGCACTGCTGCCTTTAGCCTTTATTGAAGCTGCATCAATTTTCTACCTTGCCCTGACTCGCCCTGACAGTTACCTTCAGATTTTTCTATTGTGCTTCATATTGTGAATACTTACCCATTAGTTCCAAATTATTTTCAGTGTGAAAACAGATATTCCTGATTCTGCCTCATTTCCCTCCCCCTCTCTCTCACACACACAAGCATGCACACAGCCCTGACTCCTTAATGGCGGATAAAATCACTGTTTTCTCTGTGAGAGCAAAGAAATAGGGAGATGTCTTGAGCTGGAAGAAATTGATTTCTTCAAGGACTACCTTGGAAGATACATGGTTTATTTTGCACAACAAGTGGGAGTGTAGTCATCTGACTTGCTGATGACACATCCCAGGTACCGAGGGGGCACTCAGAATATTTCACAGGCAGAATTCGAGGACCGAGTATTTTAAACTGGATTAGTTTCACAGTACAGAGTACAAAATCCTATATGGACATGTGAGTTATAAGAACACTTGCTGCCATTAGATGTCTGCTATCAAAGGCCTTTCTGCTGGAATGGCAGAGCAAAGACAAGATAAAGACATGTAACCTTGCATAGGGGCTGTCAACATGACAGAAAACTCAAAGACCCTGGAAACCCAAGATGGATTAGGTGAGTTATTTCCTGCAGAGAGAGGGGTGTACACATCCCACGCTGGCAGGCGCAGCATAATTTGGTCACCTGGGATCAAAACCGATTGCTTTAAAGCAGGATGCATGATTGACAAGGGCTATTAAGATGGTTAGAAAAATGGAGAGCATAATATATGAAGGGATACTAGAAGAGCCTGGCTTGATTAATTTACTGGGATGGGGGTGGCATGGTTTCTGTTGATAGACACCTCAGTGGGGTGAATGCTAAACAGGCAGAAAGGAATTGTGGCCGGGGAGTAAAGCTGGCAGGAGAACAAACAAGGCACCCAACATTGGGAGAAATGAAGCCTGAATCTCTGGAGAAGGCCCTGAGCTGATGGCCAGGGGAGCTTTTGGAGGCTTGGAGCACCCTGGCAAAGAAATAAACCCTTTCTGAGAGGAGGCACAGTGTCCTCACCCCCTGCAGGTGAAGACTTGGAGTTCCTCCTGCTTTTCCTACCAGCTCACTGTGCATCCTGAGACACAACTTGCTGTTCACTGGGCTCTGGTCTCCACTCTGGTAAAATCCAGGTAATTCTGCTGATGGCTTCTGCAAAGAGGGTTGAGACCTGCCAGCAATGAGGGCTAAGCAGCATAAAGGTGTTGTTATTCTCACTTCCAGCTACTTCAAAGGAAAGCAGAATCTGCCTTTCCAGCCATCAGGTGTGTGAGGGGATGAGAATAAGGGCTGAGAGAATAATGGCTGTGTTACCTGCACAGCTGCAGGCAAAACCCCGAGTGTTTTATATAGAGAATATAAGTTAAAGAGAATCTTTATTTACTTTTTAGTAATTCACCTCTGCAGGTACCACCAATGATGCTTTGAAATTAATAAATTTCCTGACAGCAGGGTCTGTAACTCTCTGCATCTTTTTTCCCCAACATTTTCTTTTGATCATTGCCTTTTCCACAATAAACTTCTATACTGAAAGTAGCTGCCTCTTTCTCATAAATGAATAGCTGCCTTCATGCTCTGTGCCACATTTATTTCAACTTGGTCAGGCTGGCTAAAATTAGATGACTGCTACTGAAATCTAAAATTCAAAGAAGGTCAAAGTTAGCCAGATTAGTGTGTTGTCAGCTGCATTTTAAAATCTTAAATATAAAAAAAAAATCCTAAAATATTGGTGTATTCCCCACCAACTAGGGAACATTAATCATATATGAAGGAAAAAAAAATGCAGCTGATCCCACAAATATTTCCAAAGCTAAATTTATGGAACCACTGCTCACCCACAGATGCATTCCTTCATCTGTGTTGTCAACAGTACCTATTTTAGTAGGGATCCTTTAGGTGTCTCTGCTCTTTGGCCATACCTCCATCCCCTGCAGGCTTTCTAAAGCTGAGAAGCACCAACAGACTGGCACTGGAATCGTTAGCTGGGATTTCACCTGGGGCACAAGGCTGCCAGGCTGGGGTCCATGTGGTTTGTTCAAAGCACCTTCAGCTCCAGTTTGACTGATGTGGGAAATTCTTTACATACTGGTACTTCTGTAGCACTGGGAGTTCTGGGAGATCTTGTTTTTCTTAGTGAAAAATGTTTCCTTCTCACTGTCAGGAGATGTTTAAACAAATAATACTAATGTTGTTTTGCAGCAGTATTTCTTCTGTGTAGACTCAGAGAAATGTGTGTGCAGCATTGTGTTTAGTCACTCTTTTCCATACAAGGGTGGGTTATATCAGTTTTCTGATAGAAAGAAATTATTGCACGTGGCAGAAAAAACTCTCTGTTTAGGGGCAGATGCCTCCAGATGCAACAGGGCACAATTCTCCGTTACTTGCACTGTTAAATTTCTCAGGCTATTCAGATGCACACTTGACTACACTGACAAATCCTAATAAAATCAGATTGTCAAACAGAAAAAGGAAAAAAATTAGACAAGATAAAAGGGCTTTAAGCTCAAAAGTTCATTGAGACTGTTACAGAGCATGATCAGATTTACACTTCGAAGTGCTAAAAGGATGATGAGTGTTTGACAGTGCCAAGTGTGGTCTTTAGCTTTTTGTCTAGAGGCAGCTCCTCCTGGTAAGCACAAGCATCTGTCTCCATCAGGAAACTCACTGATCCAAGGCAGCACACAACTTTTGCCTGCAACATGACTTTCATGGTTTCCCTCTCAGTTTGCTTCATCTTAAGGTACTTTCTCCCTGGTGCCTTCAGCCCAAAATAGGCCAGTGGTACTTCAGTGGTACCCCTTGTTTGCTCAGAACAGCTGTAAAAACAACAAAACATTTTTATTTTGAGCTTAAAATTGAAAGCAGCACTGTGCACCCTTGGATATTGAAAAAACTAAATGTGGGCTCATTATAATAATGACAGATCAGGGATATCATCAGTTCTTTTCAAACGCTGAAACTGGAGTTCATCTTACGTTGCTTCATGTAACTTAAGCATTTAGGGCAAGTCACTGATGCCCCCTCCATGGCCAAGGGAGAGGGAAATACCCTTCTAGAGGAAAAGCCCATCCAGTTCACATTGTCTGTGTCCACAGTGAGCAAAATTAAAAAAGCTTTTATTAGTGACTGAGCCTTTAGACAATCCCACCTTCACTGCCAGTTTCATTTTAACTGGGCAATAGGCATCCCTGCTTTGCAAGTTTTTACCTTGAGGAAGGTATTTTATTATGGCTCAGCAAAAAAAAAAAACCTGTTTGAAGTAAAAAAAGTTTGTTTTTTTTTAAAAAAAGACCTTGTCACACATGTTGCCTCTTTGCCAAACCAAATACCAGTGCTCACCAGTTACTCCTGGTTTCATGCAATAAGATAATTCTGACACATAAACCATAATTAATCTGAAATGACTGAGAGATGGGGAAGAGGGTTACAGTGTGCAAACAGTGAGTGTTTAGTGAAAAAAAAAAGAAAAACAGAAGCCCATGCATTTTTTTATGTTCTTGCCACATGCCAGCTCCCCAGTCCTCCTGAAAGGCTTATTTCAAGATGTTAGTGCTGCCTTATTTGACAGCCTGCTGCTTCCAAACTCAGAATTCCTGGTGAGCTGCAGTCTGCAGTTAAGATTTGAGCATTCAGAAAGGGCTGTAACTGAATTTAGATGCATGTAACTCTTAAATTACACAGTGCTGTAAAGTATTGATATTTATACTTGATGGCTTTAATATTACTATTTATGTCTCAATAAATTATACTTGCGGAAGTAAAAAATGGAAAAGCCAGACTGCATTAATATCTACACTAAACATAAATCTCAAAATATAATTGATATGGATATTAGCAGTGCAATTTCAATAATATTAAACATGCCTATGGCTTCTGATAGGATCTTCTAAATGCAGTGTACAAGGGATAAAGTGAATCAGGTAAGAAATATTTTTTGCAGAAGAGCTGGTTTGAATGGAACATTAAACCCCAGGTATTGGATACCAGACACTGATTTGAAGTGGGAAACTTAAGACTTTCGATAAACCAAAGAAAGCTAAAAATAAATTGTTTTTAATATGACACTAAAATGTGCCTCAAATTTGAGGTTTTCAGATTACTCACATAATCATTGTGGGGTTTGCAGAGGAGCATACGTGCATTTTTTTCCCTGGAGAGAAGACAACTTTTTACTTGCCGGTCATGCTCCACAAAAATTGGAGATGGGAAACATCTCCCTAAAGTAAAAGTGTTTCTATTAAATATTTAAAAATAAGCACCCTATAGCAAAAGTTATCTGGCAAGTCAACGGCAGGCTTGTTGATGCTTCAAATTGTATTTCTGAAACAGCAGGGCACTGCATATCACCCTGAACAGGGCTGTGTTTTTACACCAATAAATCAGTATTCAGCTCCTCTTCACAATCTGACTTACAAGACTGTTCTTCACATTATTTGTGCTTATTATGGGCTAGAGGAAGCTGAGAAACTCATAAAACGAGCTTATCTTCTGTGTTAGGGTGAGAAGAGCTTTCAATTGTTTCAACCACGAACTTCATAGATAGTGTAGCTACCCATATGTGAAATTACATTCCATAAAACGGCAATTTCACTCAAATCCATTAGTGAATTTTCTAGCCTCCATGGGTTCCAGCATGGTTTTAATTTGGGTAGGGCATCTGCAGAGAAGAAGATTGTTATTTGAAAAACACCATTTTATAGGGACAGACCTTCCTGCTCTGTGGAGGCATCTGTGGAAGCCTCTGGAAAAGTTGTAGGGTTGACCCTTCTCACTTCTTGGTGAACTCTCAAATATGAAGGAATGGGGTGGTGGAGCCTGAGGTGGGGCTTTGCTTCTCTGGGTGCAGGAAAAAGAAGACCAGGAATTGCATATAAATTAATTTCACTGTTATATTCAGCCTACAGATTGCTTTAAAAATTTCATTGGTTTACCACGGTAATCTGATCATGTCAACAAATTTAATTGCCCTTTCTCTAGGTTGTTTTTTAAAGATGCTTGAAAGTCTGAGTTTCCTTTGTGGCCTTCAGTGAATGCCATGCAGCAAAACTTTGGAAGAAAAATACTAAAATCCTGAAATAACTGATTGTAGAAATAAAGACAATAAAGCTTCTCTTTTAATTCCATTTTCTCAGCACTTGACATGATTACAGCATCTTCAGCATGTAGAAAATATTCAAGTATCTTCTGAAATGAACCTGCATCATGGTAAAATTTCACTAGCTGGGCTTTCATTGTGCATGAGGATTACATGGCTTAACAAAACTTGTATGTATACATCCAGAAAATACATTGGGAGTCTGAAGGAAGTGGTATTGGTGGGGCTTGATGCTAACTGGAGTCTAGACAAAATTTATAACTTGGTTCATGAAACAGAAGTCCTGCACCATAAGTGGAAAATAATGCTTTGGGCTTGATAAGGTAAGCACATGTTTTTGTGTGGATGGCATGCTTATCCATCGCTTGTAAATTGAACCACTAATGTTTTCCATGTGACTTTATATTCCAGGAAACTTGTTCAGGATGATTCATTCCATTTACTAGTGTAGTTTTACACTGGCATTACATAATACCAGAGTGCTACAGACTGCACAAGTTAGCAGCTGACTTCTGAGCAGAGTTTAATGATGATTTCATGTGCAAAGAGTCACTCTAGAGCCAGCCAAAACAAACTGGAAGCAACTCGTTGTCTCAGAATTAGAGTTAAATCCCTAACTGATTTGGGTCTACATTGCCTGAAGGCACTTGATCTTTTTCTATCAAACGCTCACAATTGAGATTAGCAGCATGACATGGCTTTTTTGATGTAAAAGACAGACATCAATAAGGGATTCTAAGAAATGTTTCTTATTCTGGACTGTTTTTCCTGCTGTCATGAATATCAGAGCTAATATCTCCATAAATGCTGTAAATTCTTTTTTTCAGAATTCAGAAATTTGAGAAGGATCTGGAGCAAGGTTGAGATGGGGTTGTTTGCAAGCTGTAATGAAGTAATGGTGTCAGCCCAAGATGTGGCTCTGCAGTCTGGCAGTGACCTCATGGGAGATTCATCTCCTTTAACTGCAGATGTATCCAAGTAGAACATTTCACCCAGACTGGTTTCTTTTGAGGGAACCTCTGTCTATGGTAGTTGGGAAAAAAATCCTTGAATGAGAACACCTAGCTCACACTTGACATATTGCATAGATTTTGACTTTCTTTAAATTTAGATATTGAAGATGTTTATTACTGGGAATGTTTTCACCTAGTAATTTCCTGCTCTTCTGCTGATAATTGAAATACAGCAATTAATAATTTGCCATGTATAAGGGAAAAATACGAAGTCCCTCATAAAAACCGAATTTTGGGTTTTACCTCCAGCTCCCCTTTTTGTCTTGTTTTTGAGTATCTTAAAGAAGTAAAACATGGCAGACTGAAATACTCCAGATCTCAGACCACCATCTGCACCCTTAACTCACTGATGCTTTTTTTTCCTTTTCCCTTTTCTTGCCTTCTGTTCCCATCACTCACCAGATCTGGGATCTTATTATCCATTTCCCCTCCTAGCCAGACTCCAAGCAGGAGCACAGAGCATGGGCCAGTGTTGGAATATTTCCTCCCAGCTCAGCAGCCTTGCTGGCTCCCATGCATGGAGAAGTTTGGATTTCCCAGCAGTTCAGTGCTGTGATTTTTCACATTTGTCTTTCAGGCAGTTCCTCATCTCAGGCCTAATGTGCCCAGCCAGGCATGGAGCTGAGGGCAGGCTCTCCAGGAGATGAGCAGGGAGCCTGCTGCCTGTGAGAGAAAGCCTTTGAGGCTTTGTTCTCCAGGGCTCTGGGTGCTGGGGAGATGCTCTAAAAATCCAACAAGTCCAAGGGTGCTGCCCTGTCCCTGCACCCAGCTCCCTGAGGCTGGTGGGCAGTAGTGTAACTTTTGAGTACTGGAAAAAAGCACAAACACAGAAATTGCTTGATAACAAGCTGGAACTCACAGGAATGAAGCTGAAAAATAAAAAGTTCAAGACATTTTTGTCACACGCATCTAGCTTGCTTCCTAATTCCCGTCAGTCTGTTTTTTCCTTCCACAAAGTCATAGTTTCTGGCATACTCCGCAGTCTGATGGTGCTACAATGACTTTTTTTTAAGGACATCTCCCTTTGGAATATTTGTGTGTGTGGTTTCTTTGTTCTGTGAGCAGAATATGCCTGCCAGCGAGACAGAATCTCATTTAGTTACAAAATACTCTGATTCTCTTAATGAAGTTGTGGATCTGCTCTGCAGATGAGGGTCTCCTCAGCTTCTCTCAGTAGGACAATTATGGTTTGTTTTAAAAGTACAAAAATTCTCTGAGGCACCAACTCCTTCAGTTTTTTTGCAAGTTTTGTTGAATTATATAATTTTTTTTTTAATGCAGTGCCACAAACTGGCCCTGCATTCTGTCCTGAGAGAAGAGCTTTAGTTTTTTTTGAGGGATGTTTTACTCTTCATTCATCACATTACTATTCTGCAGGGGTTTGCTTGAGCAGTCAGAATTGAGTTGTGTCACTTGAGAATGCATTTTAAATTAAGATGGGGTCATCCTCTTCTGTGTTTGATAATCATCAGTTGCTTGAAGCGTACAAGAAATGTGCTCAGACAGGTAGGCTTGAGCTTTCTGGTGATGAAAATTGCACAAATCTTAAGACTTATTAGCTCATGCAATTAAACACTTGTCCTTTTTTGTTTACGCCCTGTAGGTGTATTTTTTTATGCAGTATGGCTCTTCCTATAAAGACAAATCTGAAAATCATTAACAGAGGCATTTATCCTTGTTTTCTCCTACGAATTCAGCTCCTCTTTCTGAGTTTCAGCTTAAAAAATGTTTAAACTACTTAACTGCTTCTGCTGCTCATTCTGGCCACACCAGTTACTTCTTACCATTGTACAGGTATTCCATCAGGCATTTGCAAAGCTAAAGGTGCTCTGGAGAGAGCAGAACTTCCCATCTTGTAACATCCATGTCACATATTTATCCCATCAGTTTGAAAATCTATCCCTCTTCGGCCCTTTCAGTGCATTCTTACTGGAACTAGGGCTGATGTTGTTTTCATTCTGAGCAGGGAGTGCCTATAGGACCCAGATGAGACTGGCAGAGAGCTGAGCTGAGCACAGGGTTTACATAATATGTCAATCCCTGCCCTCAAAAGCTTGTGAGCCAAATAAACAGGACCAAGAGGAGGAGGAAAGAAGAGAGGTGAAGTGACAGGTCGTGGTCATGCAGCAGAAGTCTGTGAGAGCAGTGGGACCAGAACAGAGGTTTCCTGAGCCTTAGGATAGCTCCTATTGCACCAAGTGGGGGGTATTTTATGAAGAGGATGCATAGGCTCTGAGGATTCAATAATTTTTTCGTTGCCTTCCCTCTGCTGCCCTTCCATGTGACCGGCAGCAGCTGTGGTGCTGCCTATTGCCGAAGTAGTAAATAGAGTCTTTTATCCCCACTGAAAGGAGAGTGAATGATGTAATTTGGCTCCCCTTCTCTCCTGCCGACTGCCAAGGCATTATTTCTGTATCAGTGCACATGGCCGCTTGGCACCGAGCGAGACCCCTCTCTTTGTGGAGTGGAGGCAGGATGTTAATTCTCCTTGATGGACCCGTAACGTATCTGGAGCCGTGCAGCCGCCTTTCTTTCAGGAGGCAGCTGACTCCCAGCGTTCCCCAACAAAAAAGGAGTGTGGGCTCCTTTCAGGGCATGTGGAGAGCCTGAGGAGGTACCCACACACCTCCTCCAGTGCAGCCTCCTGACCACAGCTCAATTTAGTTATGTGTGCTCAGTTTCAATGGGATAGCGAGGCTGTTTGTGCTGCTTATTGGGGTGGTTCTGCCCCAGAGCACCTCTGCATTAATTCATCAAACTTCTTTGTTCTACAGCCTGTAAATTTCAGCGGTATCCCCTTTAAAGGCTGGAAGAAGGATTCAGAGGCTGTGTAACATAGGGAGTCATATGGCACCCACAAGGCTGTATTTCTGCCTCTGTCTTCCAACCATATGAAAATATTCTTACTCCAGTGGCTTTACATCAGGTCATTAACTTTGGTTTATTGCCTGTGAAGACAGTTCTGTGAACTTTCCTTCTGGATTTTCGTGAACAGGAACAATTTGCTGGAAAGGGAGGGGAAGGAGAGCGGTTGCCTTCTGATGCCAGTCCAGATTTATGTGTTTAGCTTGTTTAAGACCTGGAATTACTCTGTTTCCTCCTTGAGACCTCCTGCACCTCAACATTGAATGAGGTGAGGGTATCAGATAATCTTTTTTTTCTCTCTTAGGAAAACATAAGAAAGTCCTGGACAAAAGAATGCCAGCAAAGCTGCTAAAACCAGCAGGCAAGTGATGGTGAGTGCCTTTTTCATTCCGTGTCTGCCTCTGTTAGGAAAGAAAGAGGTTGATTTCATTCAGGTCGGAGACTCCTAACAAAGTAACAGTCTGCAGTCTCAGGATAAAAAACCAAAAAAAAAAGCAGTATTCTGTCTCAGTTTGAACTGGCTAAAAGAGTACTTGCATAGTATCCACCACAACACACACAGAAATTCTCAGAGTGAGAGAACAAGCTGGTCCAGAGTCACTTCCCAGCCCTGCTCCTCTAACCAGGACAGAATCAACAAGGCATGATTTTTAACTGCAGATTAATTATAAGCTTCACAGTTGTCTCCTTCATTTTTACTGCATTTTCAGCTTACCTAAGTTGCCAGAGGCAGCTCACATGTCTGCTCACAGGAGGGCTGTGAAAGAATGGTTCAAGGTTTCCATGGCCTCTGTGAGCTGACAGAGGCTCATTCCTTCCTTTGCTGTTTGGCAGTCAGAGCAAAGAGACAGATTGGACACTGCATCTGTAGCATCCAGACTCTGCAGTGGTTATGTTCATTGCTCCCCACTCCAGGGTAAATCCAGTGGATACTTGAGCATCCAGAAGTGACTCTGGAACTGGAGAGCAGGGGGGGCTGAGAGGGCCCCAGTTTCAGTCTTTGCATGTGGATGATACTGGTGAAAAACACCTGGGGCTGGTGTCCAGGGGCAGTCCAGTCACCAAAATGGACTCTTTGGGGTATGACTGCCCTTTATCTCATCCTGCCAGGGTGTTGCTCCTGCTCCCACCACTCCCTCTTTGCTACACCAGTGCCATGGGGCTGAACCACAGAGGTGCAGGTGAGCAGCAGAGAGCAATGCAGCAGAGCCTCAGCCTTTTCTTGTGTGCAGGATGAAACCTGTTCAGGCAGAAGGCTGGATTTGTCCCTTCAAATCCACAGAGAGAAACACAGTTTTCAACTTCTCTCCCCACTTACCCACCCCTGACCCCAAATCCCTTGGTTGCACCATCTCTATCCATTTCTCACACGAGCCTTTTATTCCCTGAGTGGCTTCTCTTGCCTTCTCCTGTTTCCACTGAGAAAATGCTTCTTTAAAGAATTTTTCTCAGGAGAAGAAGTGTTTGGCTGGAAGATGAGTGTGGGTGTTCATTTTTCCAGTAGTAGGATCACTGCAGCCAGTCAGGGCCAATCTGCTACAGGAGGGCTCAAACTCCAACTCCCTGATTCCACCCTGGAAAAAGCCCTTGACCCACAGTGAGTGGAGAGTTTTGCCACTTAGAGATGAAGCTGCTCCCTTTAAGAAAAGGAACAGAGTTCAGGGCAGAGCCCCAGAGGACCTGGATTTCACTTCTGCTGTTTCCAAGGGAAGGAGTGCTGCAGGTGTGAGGGGCTGTTCCATCATGTTTTGCTGCCACCCTGGCTGTTAAAATCTTCTTTGGGAGTAGTCTGGCCATTAACAGGAAAAATTGGTGGTGGTACTGATGCCCTCAGCCACTGCCTGCTTTGTGGGTGCCTATACCTCAGCTTGTAGGGAGGCAAAACAGGTGAGGAAAGGCTGTCCATAGAGCTTGCTCCCTGCCTCCATCAGAATTGCTCTTGGCCAGCGTGGCACTGCCAGCTTGTCAAGTGCCCATCTCTGGCTGCATGGGCACAGAGCTCAGCAATTCAGCCTCTCACTGGCCTCTCATTCCTGACTGCCAGCTGCTTCAGCTCTGTGTCTCTGGCTGTACCCCTGTCTCACAGGGCTGCCCGTGGTAATCACTCAGCCAAGCTTCCTGCTGACTTGTCCAAATAGGTTTTTATCCTGTCAAAAATGCATGGATACTCTGTTAATTTAATAATTCGCTGAGGCAGGATCTTATGCAATATCATTCATAACAGCTGTTTTCCTTAACTACCTTTGCTGCACAGTGAGACCTGGGGGTGACAGCAGTGGATCTAAGTCCTGCCTTCATCAGAAATGAAGGTGAAACTCAACCAACATTTGTGCTAGATTCAGTAATGGCATTAACGGCAAGGGCCAGAGGCTGTGGAAAACCAACTCAAACTTTGATTGAGGAAAATTCAGGATTTTAGATTGGGAGCAAATGCAAATTTTGGAAGAGAAACGATGAGCTGGTCCAAACATCACACCTCCAGGATAGTCCTCAGCCTCTGAACCTCATTTGACATGCTTAAAATGACAGACAATCCTGTGAAAGGTCTGGAAACTCCTGAGACAGGGACTCAAGGAGAGAGATTCACATCTGCAATCCAGAACTGGAGCCAGATGTAACTTGTGGAGCAGAGCCTTTTCCTGTACAGGAAGGTTTGTACACACTTCTCCCTGAGTTACCTCTGATGCTGAGGCAGTGAGCAGTAGTTGGTTTTTGTTTTCAGGACTTAGCTCACTCTCCCTGCCTCTCTTCTGTGGAAGAGACACACAGGGACCCATTCTGAGCCCTGCCTGCTTCTCTGTTTGGGGCAGAAAACAAGATTTGGAGTGTCTGCTCTGTCCTCTCTGCCAAAGACAGGATGTCCTCAGCCACTTGGTAAATGAGGAAGACTTTCCTCTCTGATCTCTGCATGTGTGCCCAATATCTTAGCTCTAAACCCCTCCACAGTTTATAGGAAGCATTCAAACCCTCTATCTTCAGGGCTGGCCACTTGGCTGTATCATCACTAACATTCTAAAAACAAAGTCCCACAGCCCTGTGGATGCTCTTAAGCTGGAGCTGTGTTTCCAATGTCTGAGCCATAGTCAGAGATGGTTCTAAGTACATCAGCATGGCACTGTAACAAATGATACAATTATTCCTGCATACAGCACTGTTTCAAAGACACTTACTTTATCAGCCAGTGCATTTCAGTGGAATTTATTTCCGCTTTCCTATTATTCATTTACTTCTCTTCTTTTCATTGCAATAAAACTGAACAGAGGGGGGAAAATCTGGATGTCAGTTCAACATGTTGTAGTAAATAATTCACAGTAAGGAGAAATTGCTTTCTGTTGACTGCAGCTCATGCAGGGCACTGCATGCAGCTCAGCCCGGGCAAACACGGTCAGCTCTGGATACACAAATTTAAAGTCTGTCTGTCTTCTGTTTCAACCCTGTCTGATGTTATATAGGCTATATGAAATCTAGTGCCAGGTATTGACCCAGAGTGGGGTAATGGATGGCACAGCTAGCTGAGGTAAACAGAGGATGGTTATTGTTTTCATCTCAGCCCCTTTCCTCCTTCACTGCTTTTGTCACTGAGAAAAAGAAAACACAGAAGTGAAATGTGAAACCTTCCAGTTGCCTACATCTGTTAACCAATTTATTTTTTTAAGGTAGAGGAAATGGGAGGGTAGAAAAGGTGAAGGTAGGAGTACGTCTTAATCTACGGGAGAGCCAGGTCAGCAAATAAATGTAATAATTCTTCGAGTTAGTGGGATCTGTGTCAGTCACGTTAACCTGTTGAACCAATGACCCGTGGCTCCCACCTGGAGTGTGGCTGGAAATAATAGCTCTAACAATGCCCAGGACTGCAGATGGAGCACAGACTTCCTGAGGCTGCAAACAGTGATTGAAAACTATCCGGATTATGGAAACTAAACCCAACCAAACAAATGGGAAAACAGCAACCCCTGTCTCTGCAGCTGGCTGACAGAACATTAATTCAGATACCATTCAAAACTTTAATCTTTACTTAGTTTCCAAATCTGAGCTGAAGCAGACAGGCTACAGTTTCTGGATTTAGTATCGTAACTTGTGCTTTTTAAAGTTGCTTTTAATCTTTTTGATCCATGACAGGGTAAAATATCAGGGTGTGTCAGAGCTGGCAGCTCTGCAATGGATAATCTGGCTTGTAAATGCATTGTCTTGGATTACCAAATGGGCCAGGGAGAAAAAGGTGCTGGTTAAGAGGGGCTCAGGCCATTAATAACATTTAATATAATGGTCTGCTGAAAATGGTGGTTGCACAATGATGAGAGGAGGAGGAGTTGGGAGGAATCTTTCTGCTTCTATCCCATACTTCTTAAATGATAAAGCACAAATTTTCATGCCGCACCACGCACGCTCTGTGTTTATTATTGTTTAGATAGCTGGCCTTGCAAAGTATGGCTCGTGAGTGTGGATGATTTGAAAATAATGACTCTGACATTATATGACCTTTAGGTACATTGACAGCCACTCCAGACTACATGCTAGTTTCTGAATAAAAGAATTTTTATTTTTTCTGGGGAAGTCTGTTGATGGAGGAGTTTTAAATGCAATAAAGCCAGAGTTATAGTCAAAGTGACAGCCCTTGTTGTGGAACACGCTGTAGGGGACACAAGATGATTTCTGTGCATGATAATGCATTTGCTTTTAAATGCCATCACTGGATTGATAATTATAGAATTCTTCATATTGTGCCTGGCAGGGTGTCAAGGCTGAATCTTACCAGTCTGTAAGAGTGGGAGATAGAAAAGTATGCTGTGAACCAGAAGAGTTCAGTCACTTCATGCATGCAGCTGCTAAATGTATTTAAGATGTTACTTTAGTCTTTTCAGAGTCAGCGTAAACCTGATGCTTTATTCACACTGAGAGCGTTGGCAGGAAGGCTTTTAGGAGCTCTTTGTTGCAAACAATCCATAAGTGACCACCACACAAAGCCTGTCTTCTCCCAGTTTGGTTAGGTATGTGGCAATTGGTTTAATTCCTTGTATCCAGCTTCTACTGCTGCCATTTTTAGAGGCATAGGGATGCTTGAAAATCCTTTCTTTTCACTTTCAAAATACAGAGAAGTAACAGTGAGGAGGACAAAACATCTAGAGCATCATGAAGATATTCAGTATCTGTAGCAGGCAGAGGATAGAAAAGAGGAGGTACTCTGCTGGTCATGTTCAACTACCAACTTCCTTAATCAACTTATTCTGAATAAAATAATAGGTGGAAATTTTAAGAGCTCCATGACCTATGGAGTGATAAATGAAACAAAAAAAAAAAGGGCATGAATTCATAATTGCGTTTTGTGTATTGGGTACACTGAAAATCATGGTTGCAATTGCCCAGACAAAATCGATGTCATCAGCACAGCTCCCTTTGCTGATTGCAAACCCTCAGTGTGTTTGTGTACCACCCTCCCCAGGCAATATGGTTGAAGCCTTGTGAATGCTGGTGGTGAAGAGTGGGATTTTTTAAGTGCCTTAGTGATTTAAATATGCCAGTGTTGACTCACAGTGAGATATCTGCTTTTAAGCAGGTAAAAAGGAAATTAATCAAAAATGAAAGCCCTTTTTGGGTGGACAAGCTGTCTGTGAATGCTTAGATAAATATGATGAATGGTTTCTGTAAGAAAAAAGAGGGGGATGCTATTAAAGATATAAATATGTTTTATCTGGCCTTTAAAATACAGTATTTTGATATTCTTTCATTTCAGGATGTCAATTTTTTTTTCTTAAAAATTGTCCCAATTATTTAAAGGAGCTCCAAACACTAATCATAACTCAGCACTTCCTTATGCATCAAATAAAACATTTCCACATTTATCTAAAATTTTCTTTCTCATTCCCCACCCACAGTGTCTCAGATTGGGAACTAAACCAAAAATGCATTATTCATCCAGACCTTTTCAAAATTCCATCTGTGGTCATCCAAGGACCCTGAAAAGGGCAGAGCACACTGTGAGGGTATGCTGAGGATCTTCCTTCCCACTCTGGTGAGGAGATGGTGCTCACAGTGTGAAAAGCCAGATGCCCATGTGTAAGTCACTGGCTTTGGGGACAATGAGCGCCAGAAGGAGGAGGTGGCAGCTTGCCTGAGCCTTCTCTAGAGCTGTTGAGAGCCAGCAATGAAAAAATACGTGTGCACCCCTCATTTCTCAGCAGCAAAAAAAGCCCAGCCCAAGAGGAATCAAGGCAGGAGAACCGAAAAGTCAGCAGGAAAAAGGATGAGAAGGATGATAAACAGAGAAAAAAGGCACATCCTCCACAGCAAGCAGAAGTAAGACAGCATAAAACTGTGTGTTGGCATTGTGTGCCAGTGCACCAAGGTGGAACATGAGTGGCAGGGAGCCTGGGAGTTGTGTCTGCAGCGTGAGGTGTCACACGAGGGCAAAGCTGGATGGCCACGACAGAAATTCTGCCTGGCTGACAAGGACCAATTCCTTCCAAGAACACTTCTGCTGTGGGATGAGCTCCTTCACAGCCTGTGCTGGGCTGCAGAAAATGCTTTGGGAAGTTATGAAGGCAGAACACAACAAACACACAAGAACACTGCTGCTGTGTTTCTGTGCTCAGAAGCACGTTCATCCCTTTGTGCTGCCACGTTAATGAAGTATTCACTGATAAAGAAAACGCCCTCAGTGTGCACTGCTTCTATTTCTAGTTATGAGTTAAAAATTCTCCCCTTAGGAAGATCCCTCTGTGTTGCGCAGGTGTGTGGGAAATTCCGAGCTTTTTAATGACACTACGCCTTATTTTAGTTAGAGAAATCTGAAGGAAAATTTCTAAATTCAAGCAGAGAACTTCAAAAATGACATGATTTTCAAGAGCTTTGAATTCTAGAGGTATGCAAATAACTTTTTTTTCAATTCCTTGGCAAGTGTAAAACATCATCTCCAGCTGATGATATTTTTAGCAAATATAATTTTTTGGGGGGTGAAAATGAAACCAGCAATTTTGCAGTCAAAACCTGTTACAAAACTCCAATAAAAATGTGCGTTTCTTTCCAAATGAGAAGCTGTGTATAATATGAAAAGTAAAACGTTTTGTTTTAAAATATTAAAATGGACCTCGTTATGGAGTGCAATATTTAACTGAAACTGAGATGAATGAGGAAACATTTCAGTGTCCCAGAATTTGCATTTTTTCATGGAAATGAAATTTCAAGTATTAGCTTTGCCAAGTTCATTTCAGCTTCCATTGGATGTGACTGATAGTTGTTTATCAAAGCAAGCTAATTATTTGTGTACATAAATACGGAATTTGCAATATAATATCAGTTTATGGTTTTGTAGTGATTTCTAAACACGAATTATAAAAGACCAGTGGTGCTGTAGCTTCTTATAGAAGCTTCAAGAGCTCCATAGGTACACCAGGTAAGGAAATACAGCAGAGTAAAGACACCACAGATTTTAATTATGGCAAATTTGCTTACTGACATCATCACAATTACATCAATAACTTATTGATGTAGTTCAGGTTATGTGGCTCAGCTTTCCTCAAGTAAAACAACTGTTGATCTGATGAAGCACTGAACTGTTCCATTTCTCTTGGTTCTCTTATTATTCACCTTCCTATAACACTTGCTTGGTTTTGCAGGCAGTGTTATTTTCATACATCAGTCTCTTTCACAAAGCAAAATATAAAAAACCTGACACATTTTCCCTTGCACTTCTTCTCCCACTCTCACTTTCCTTTTTTTAATTGATAGATGGCTTCTAAATTGCTAAATCAGGAGTACAGACTGCCATCTTTCTCTGCTGGTAGGATATGTGGAGCTGAGCTGTCTACACCAAGGACACCATCAGATGAGATGGTCTGTGAGTGACCAAAACCTTGTTTCAAAGCCTCTTGTGACTGATGGTTGTGTCCTCTGGTATCTAATTTGTCATAAGATCTGACTGAAGTTTATCCCTATAGCTGAAGGTTTCATACCATCTGCTTCTTCAATTCTTCTTCCTCTGTTTCTCTCACTCTCTGGTGTCTTACAATGTGCTCTAACACGTGCTGGTTTTAAACACACTCACTCCCATGGCAGCACTATGAGAGTTTGACTCTTTACCAGCCCTCCTTTCTTCATAGTTCTGGAAGGGGTATTTTTTTTTTCAAACTTTTATATCTATGTTAAATTTGGTTGAAATCATCCAATATTTAAAAACAAAAAATAGTTTGGCACAGGAAACAGTCTGAGCACCAGACACACATTCCTGTAGACACTCACATCCAAACATATGCAGCATGGAACAAGAATAACATATCTCAGAGGTGCCACATTCCGTATAAGTCAACACTTCTAGAGATATGGAACATCTGTGTGAACACTGACAAATTTTAAGTTTCTTGTGTCTTAGCAGTTTCCTCGTGATAAGTTCATTGTGATGCAGGCAGGTGTTAAAAGAAATGAAGTCAATGACTCTGTGATGAACCCTTTGATAAAGCACACTTGAAATTTCCCTCCCCAAAAATACATGAAGATATTAAGTAGTGAGGTAGAAGGGTCGAGTTCATCTCATGGACTGATATCTGATTAAAAGACAGGAAATAAATCTGAGTAGAAAAGCTTGGTTATCACAGCAGAGAGAATGCTGCAAGAGGTGACCACTGAGATCTGTGACGGAGCTTGTGCTCTCCAATGTATTAGTAAATGATCTGGAAAGAGGAACAAAGAGGAAAAGTGAAAGCTTTGCTGAGGAGTAATAAAAACTAAAATTGACTGTGAAGACTTGCAGGAGGATGGCTGAGCGATGGGCAATAAAACAGCAGGTGAAATTATCTTTCGATCAGCTGAAAACCTGACGCACATGGAGAAAAATAACCCCTTCTATACACAAAGAATGACAAGTCCCACAGGAGATGCTACTATTCAAGGATTAGATATTCAGATCAGTGTAAATTGCTCTGTGAATATGGTTCACTGTCCCAGGGCAGTCCGACAGTGTCACAAGTTTTTAGCTAAGAAAGAGAAAAGAAGGAAAAAACAGGAAAAAACCCCAAACATGAAAGGAAAGCAAAGCATATCTGTAAGTCAGCAAGTAAAGCAGTGATGCATCTAAATTTTACAGTTCCAGTCTTGTCTTCTCTAGTACCAGAAAGGAACCAACAAAAGTACTGTTGTTATGGAATAGTTTCTGTACAATGAGAAACTAAATAGACTAGTTATTTTCTGTAAAGAAAAAAGATGAGATGCATAGTGATTTCAAAAAATATAGGTGATGCTGAAAGGAGAAATTATTTCTTGTACCACAAAAGGAGTGGCTTTCAAATTAAACCATCAAACTAAGGTTTGAGAAGAAGGAAGAGGCAGAGTTTTCCACAAAGTGCATAATTAAACAGCAGAGCTTACTGCCACAGGGTGTTGCGGAAGCCAAGAGTATAAATTAACAAAGCAATTAGACAAGCTCACAGATGAAAACTCCATCCCTGGTTGCTAAACATCAAGATGCTAATCCACTTCAGGCCTAAAAAGTCCCTGTTTCACATTTGTGCTGCTCTGATATTTTGTTCTCAAGATGCTGTTCCCGCTTGACAGCAGACATGGGATTCAGAGATAGATGGACCTCTGGTTTGGCCTGAGAACCTCCCTTATGGTCTTAATTGCAACTCAGAGAAACAGGAGGTGAGATAATCAAGGTCACTTTTGCTATGGCCATGAGAAATGGAATTAGAACTGAAAAAGTCTTAATTTCTTCACCCACTCGACATGCAGCTTCTTTTTTTGTTCCTGTATTTCACTATTCTGCAAGACCTGCTCTCATTCTTCATAATACCTCCAGGACAGTCTGAGAGTATTTGGATGGGAGCCTGGCCTTTGAGAAATATGTATGAGTATAAACAGATCAAACAGAATTTACCACAGCCTTGTGCATCGCTTCTGAATTTTGGTAGACAACTCAGGAGGCAATCATCTGGTGCAACAGGGAAGGAACTGCTAATAGTGCTCCGAGGCCACTGAAAAATTTAAATTCCTCCTAATCCTCTAGGGAATTGATTGGAAAATATGCAGTTAAGAAAATGTTCTTGGAATTCTGGAAACAATTTTCTTTATACCAGGTTGCCTAAGAACTATGATGGAGTAGAATGTTTCAAGGGTTTTGAAGACAGAGATAATAATTGACATTTCTCCAGAAAATGATCATACCATTAGTGCTGTGAGTGGCTTCAAATGGGAAGGTATCTGCAAGAGCTGGAGCAAAGAATCTTACTGAAAATAAGCTAGTTCCTAGTAAAGGAAATAAAAGGCACAGGAGGCTCAGACCAAGGCTGCAAATCAATGAATCTGTGATCCAAGTGCAGATTTTAGTCAATGGGAGTGAACCTATGTAGAGGAAAGTGCATGTGGACTCTGGAGTCCGCTGAGGGTACTTTTAAATTTAATTATAGCCTAAATACCATTTTTCATTGGGAAATAAAAAGGCTTTTAGAATGTCAAGCCTCCTTGCTGGTGCTCTCACTAGTGCCAGGGGATATTGTGACGACAGGGAAGAGACCATAGCCACTGGATGTTAATAATTCCATATTCAACTACAACCAATGTGGTGCACACAGTGTAAACCAGGAAAGAATTTTAAAGAAAAAAAATTATATTCAAACAAAAGATATTTGTAGAGGGGTTATTCTGTTTAATGCAACACGCTACTGAAGTTCATCTGCTTTTTATTTCCTACAGCACTGCAACCGCCCTCCTCAGAAGGAGGAAAATCAGAGACAAAACTGTTTCACACAATGGAGGGTCTGAGAGGCAGAAGGGGAGGAAGCAGGAGGCAGCTTTTGTGGGAAAGACACTGGAGACTCCGTGGCCACAGATTTCCTGTGTGTCACTTAGCCATGATTGGGGATTGATTTTTAAATTGCAATAGTAAGCAGCATAAGTGGGTACTCAGTAATTTGAGAAATCAGGCAGTGGAAATGCCCTTGTGCTCCAACCCGTATATTAAGTGCCCCAGTTAGACTTTCCCCTGTCAGTCGTGCTGTGATGTGCCTGAAATACTCAGGCAAAGGGGTCTGAGGCAGAGCCACATCCATGAGTGAAGGAGTCACAGGACTCTGGTTTTGTGGGACTGAATCTGACCATTCCCCATTGAGCTAAATTATGCAACTGCCTGAGCACGGACCATTCCTTAAAATATGTATACAGAGAAGTGGGAGGATGTATCTAAGGATTGTTTACCTTTCCATTTGGTGATGTTATCAGTGGTTTTTTTTTGAAGAGATGTTTATGTGTAGGATGGGTACTCAGAGAAAGCCTTAGACAGTTGCCACTGAGTTATAAACAGATGAAATCACACGGAGCATTCAAGGTGAATCACACAGAGTTTTAAGATAAGGCAGTCAACTTGTGTGGATTAGTTTTGGTATCAAAACAAGCCAGGGACCTTCCCAATGGTGATGAGGATCTACGCCTCTGCCCCAAGTTCCCATTAGGGTTCATTAGGGTTAGGGTTGGGTTCAGAGCACCACACAGCCGACAGCTCCAGGGATGCTGGGGCTGGAAAAGGTGTGTACGGGGGCATGGGCCACGTGTGGTGCAGGGGACCTCAGCATTAGGATTAGGGTTAGGGCCAGAAAAATTGACAGCAGAGTCAGAACAGGTGTAGTTCATGTATAGGTGCAGGAATTCTCTGACATCATGTTTTGTAAGGCTCACGTCTGTGCAACAAAACATCTTTGGTCCATCTGTGTTATTAACAGAGAATCTGTAGCTTATATAAGGCAGATGTGGTGAGAGTGTGGTGCTGCTGTAGCCATTAAAGGGGACATATCCCAGGAGCCCAGAGCTGATTTAGCCCTCTCTAACTCATTTCTTCCCTGTGAGTACTTTTGTTGCACGACTGAATGGAGGGGTCACGGCTGTGGCATTTGTGTCCCCTGGAGACCTTGGTCTCTGTTGGCAGCTGGCACAGGTTGCTCCAACTTCTGCCACAGGACTGGACCAGCACACAGAGAGCTGAGGTCAGGCCTTTTTTGCCTTTTGGGGCTGGGCTGTGCTGCTGCTCAGCCACAGCTGGGAATTTGGGTCATGGTGTCTTGCTCCGGATGCGGCGCAGGACTGTGCTTATTGAGGAGAGGTTAATCTCTGTGTATGATTATGTCTGCAGATTGTGTCAAAAGTTCATGTCTAATAATAGCCCGTCTCCAACAGATGTTCCAGGAATTAATCAGCCCTCAAGTGTTTGGTTGAGAGTTGATTTCTCTAAGTATAAATTAAATGACATGCAAGGGTAGCTGGTTTAGACCAGGATGAAACAAGCCATGGAGCAATTCCCTGTGTCTTCACCACACAAATCAGACATGGAAAACCACTCATCAAATCATCTGTTCCCTTGTATCTACCTTTGAAAAACTCTCTACTAAAAACATTACCTAGAGTCTTGCTCAGCCTGTGCTTTAATTTGCATTTAGTGTGATGCATTTTTTATCTAAATTAATTCCAATCACCCACCTTTACCACCAGTATCTTTGACAATGGATTAAAAGCATCATTAATCTTAAAAAAGGAGCAGTCAATGAGATCATCTAAGAAAAATACAAATGAATTTAGGTTTCTGACTGTCCTAAAAGTTCCCCCTCAGCAACATCTCCATTCTCTAAAAGTTTCCAGCAGTAATTGATTTTGCAATACACCTCAGAGCACATCAATTTTGTGCTATTTGTTGTAAATGCCGAAGCTGATGCATTACCCACATTGGCAACCTCCCTCCTTTTAAACCAGCCTTCGGAGTTTCCATTGAACTTGGCTCTGGCTACACACTTGAGGAGTTCTTCTCATTCCCACCAGGGAAAACACACAGTGATTCAGTGGTTTGCTTCCCCTCACAAGACCTTGGCCAGGCTCGCTCTCCATTGTTCTGTGGGGCCCAAGCTCAGGCAGCCCCAGGTTCCAATGGACTGGACAAAGCTCATGGCAGCCCTGACTGTCCCTTGGCAGCCCCCTGGGGCCTGTGTGCCTGCCCATGGCCCTGGAGCCCAGGTCAGCACTCAGAGATGCTGCAGGAGCTCCCCAAGCCCTACCCAGCTGAGCCATGCCCACCATGAGCTCACATCCCAGCCTAGCCTTGGTCCTGCCCTCACCCAGGGAGGTGCCCAAGGTCCCCGGCTTCTCCTGGCTGAGAATGGGATAGATCTGCTGTCCCTGCCATAGGGATCCCCCAGTGCTCCCCTTCCCAGGGAGCTGCCAGCCTGGCTGCACCCTCATGATGGTTGGAAATGGCAGAATGAGCTGGTTTTGGCTGGGTTAGGGTTAATTTTCTTCCCAGTGGCTGGTATGGGGCAGTGTTTTGGGTTTGTGCTGAACACAGTGATGATAATATAGAGATATTTTTGTTATTGCTGAGCAGGGCTTACACAGAACCAAGGCCTTTCCTGCTTTTCCTAGTGCCACACTGGAGAGGAGACTGGTGTGTATGGGAGGTTGGGAGGAGACACAGCCAGGACAGGTGACCCAAACTGACCAAAGGGATATTCCAGACCACGTGACATCCTGGATCAGTGTATAAAGTTGGGGGAGGAAAGAGGAAAGGGGGGACTTTCGGAGTGATGGTGTTTGTCTGCCCAGGTCACTGATCCATGTGATGGAGCCCTGCTCTCCTGGAGATGGCCAAACACCTGCCCAACCATGGGAAGCAGGGAATGAATTGCTTGTTCTGCTTTGCTTGTGTGCATGGCTTTTGCTTTTCCTATTAAACTGTCTTTATCCCAATCCATGAGTTCTCTGTCTCTTACCTTTCTGATTCCCTCCCTGATGCTGTTGGTGGGGGATTGAGAGAGGCTGCCTGCATCTTGGCTGGGCTGAAACCACCACACAGAGCCAAGGAACGCCCTCAGATGATGCTATTCCTGTGTTCCAGTGCCTGGACAGCTGTGCCAGACCCTGCAATAAGAAGATTTATGCTTTGCCACATGCCAGGAACCCCAGGAGAGGCCTGCTGGCCTCCAAGTGTGTCTGTAATTCCTTTCCTGCCGTGATTATTTCCTCATTAGCCCTTGGCAGGCGATTTTGAGCATTGCCCTGAGCCACACTCACAAGGCAGGGGTCTGGTGTGTCCCTGACAGGGCAGGGCCCATCCCAGGACCCATCCCAGGACCCATCCCAGTGTCCCCCCTGGAGCTCTGTCACCCCTGGTACAGCCCCTGCTGCTGAGAGAGGAAGGGACAGTGCTCGAGGGGGACAGGGAGGTGCTGTGCTCTGGCAGGATGGATGGCAGGTCTGCTTGCTGCCGGTCCGACCTCAGATAAATCCTCATCAGGGATGCACGACCAGGCTCCTCCTTTGCCAGGGTATAATACATTACATTCTTAACGGAGGAAAAAAAGTTAATTACTTTCCAGATGCATTAGGGGAGTAGCTGCGAGTGCTTTTCCTGTTCATCTTTTATTTATTATATATTACCTAACTGTTTAAAAATTTATTGTTGTGATGACTGTAATTGTTTGGGTTACAGCAGACCATGCTTACTGTATGTTTTATTTCCAGAGCCTCTACAATATACCTTGGAAGACAGGAAACTGGGAGCCTAAATGTCATTTGGTGAGCAAGAAAAATGCCTCTCTCTGCCTCGTGAACATTTCTGCCAGACTCATTCCTTGAACTTCATTTCTGTATTCCTGTGTTATGAATTTCTGGCCAGAGCACTTAAGGGCACTGATTTCCAAAGCCAAAGAGGAATCAATATTTTCCGCTTTACAGGCAAACTGTCACAGGAAGAAATTACTAAATATCTGCATGTAGTGGTCCAGCCAGGTACTCTCTCCACAGCCATACTGGCATTTTTCTCTGCTGCTGAAAAATGCTTACCTTACGTCCTATTCAATGTTATAATTATTTCTAATAATTCCCTTAAAATTAAATCATCTGGAGTCAGGTTCCCTTTTTCTTACATCCATCGGTACCCTCTATTCCATAAGGTAATTAAGATCCACATGCAAAGAAGAGGATTTATTTATATTTTGAGTAAAACTAACCCTTTAAAAAGCCATTAAAAAACCCCAAAGAAGTGACCCACTAACATAAATCTCATTTGTTATGTTTGTGAATTTTCCCTGTATCTCAGTTTAAGCCCATTTATAACTTGATATATTTTTTTAATGTTATTAATTTTTCCTCTTGTTCGTTTTCATGCATTTTAGTAGCAGAGTTCTTCTGAAAGCCTCAGAATATCCCCAAACAGAAAAAAAAAAAGATTCCTTAAAATAAAATCTGCTTCATCACCGTCTTGTCATCCAGCCCACGAGACAGTGTTTCCACTGACTTCTCTAAGCTGTGGATAAGGCCCCATATGTCTTAATTACAGAGCTTAGCATAAGCTCTTTGCACAGAGAGCAGCTTTGTCACTGTGCTGTTCTGTGCTCCATTATCTGTGGGAGGCTGGTGCCTGGAAAACAGTTTTGACAAGGACATCACTGGTCATGTAGCAACAGAGAATCCTGGCCCAAAGAGTCTGCAAGCTGTGCAGGGAAGATGGACAAAATGTGGTGGGGGAAGGAAAGGACTTTGTTCAGGGTTCCATCAGAGGTTTGGAATAGAGCTGCTGTGCTCCAGAAAACCAGCTCACAGACTGATGGGATCACTCCATTGTGAGAAGAAACCAAATCTTCATTGAATTTCTGTGACCATGTAGGTTCCTTTCCCAGTATCTTCTCTGAACACTGTTTTGCAAACCACATCAAAGTTTGACCCAGGTTTCTGAATCCTGTCTTTAACCATTTCTATTGGTGTTGGATCTTTTTGCAATCATTTGCTGGCCAGTTTCATCTGACCATATTTCATCTTTGGGATGAGGCTGTGTTGGCCCCCTGGGTCGCTCATGTGACATCACCTCTTTCAAACCCAGTGCTGAGGACAGCAGAGCCTTTTTGAACCTGGAGGCCCCAGCTGCTTCAGGTCAGCCTGCCAACATTCCAGGGATATCTTTGGTTGCTTCAATGCCAGCATGTTCTTGCTGGGCATTAACAGGAATTTGAATTCTTCCTGCCACTCCAGATAAGGCTGTGTTACCCTCATGTGTCACAGTGACTGTGGAGCAACCATCCTTTTTAAAAGCTAACATTTTATGAGTGCAGGTTGCTGGTTTGCCAGTTAACTCACAACCCCCTGAACTATTTTCTCTCTTACTCTCATTTTTCAACCAGTCTTCATGACTGTTAGGATTTAACCATTCTCAGAGCAGAGACATCTCTTCCCCCACAGCTTCAAAAAGCAGTAACTACAGCAGGGGAATCAACCACTGCTGACTTCTCTTGATCCTTTCCCCAGGAGTCCCTGGTATGCAGAAGCATTTCTCAGGGCTAAGTCTCCTTTTCTCAGCAGCCTATCCAGGAAGCCTGAGTCAGATGGTTCATGATAATAATGTTGATGCTTTCAGTAAGCAACACTTTAATAGTGATGTAACCTGAGGCTGCCTCAGGCATCATCTCATTGGAGTCCCTCAAGGCCTCCCAGATATGAGCACAGACTGGGAGAAGAGGTCATTGAGAGCAGCCCTGAGGAGAAGGAACTGGGGGTTCTCGTGGGTGAGAAACTGGACATGAACCAAGGGTGTGCATTCACAGCCCAGATTCCAAACATGTCCTGGGCTGCATCCCCAGCACCGTGGGCAGCAGGGCAAAGGAGGGAATATTGTCCCTCTGCTTTGCCCTCATGAGACCCCACCTGCAGTGCTGTGTCCAGCCCTGGGGTCCTCAGCACAAGAAAGACATGGACCTGCTGGAGCGGGTCCAGAGGGGATCAGGAAAAGGACCAGAGGGCCAGAGCAACTCTGCCATGAAGACAGGCTGAGAGAGCTGGGGCTGTTCAGCCTGGAGAAAAGGCTTCAGGGAGACCTCTGCAGCCTTTCAGTACCTTAAGGGGGCTTATAAAAAGGAGGGAGAGGGATTTTTTATATGGGCAGTTAGTGACAGGACAAGGGAAAATGGTTTTAACCTGGAAGAAGGCAGATTTAGATTAGAAGTTAGGATGAAATTTTTTACTCAAGGGGTGGTGAAACACAGGAACAGGTTCCCCAGAGAAGCTGGGGCTGCCTCATCCCTGGAAGTGTTCAAGGCCAGGCTGGATGGAGCTCTGAGCAACCTGGTCTAGTAAATGTCATCCCTGCCCATGGCAAGGGGTTTGGAACTAGATGATCTTTAAGGTCCTTCCCAACCCAAACCATTCTATGATCCTACTGTCAGGGGGCAGCTACAAAATCTAAACAGGTTCTATCCAGCTTCAACCTCTGTGGGTATGGACTGACTTTTCTTCTAATACAAACAAGAGAAACAAGGCTGCTCAACCTACATAGGACCAACATCCATCCATCCATCATCCATCCATCCATCCATCCATCCATCCATCCATCCATCCATCCATCCATCCATCCATCCATCCCTCTGCCCATTCATCCTTTCAGACCACACCAAACCAGGACTTTAAATGAATCTTCCTAATCACCTTCCAAAGCATCCTACATCTAAGTAAGGTGACAGATTTTCTCCCCTTCCCCAACTCTTTCTCTGGAAACCATTTCTGTCTTTCAGGCAGAATGCCTTTGCCTTAGAAGCGTTCATGGCATTCATGTGTAGTTTCTTTCAAAGAGAGAAGCCAGATGCTCTGCCCAGGTCTTTCAAGATATTCTTTATATGAGTGTGCCAGGGACCATCAAGTACTTTTAAAAGCTGATATGGTATTCCAGTTTTCCCTGACACTTATATCTCATTCATTTTAAGTTCCTCAATCGCTTGAGTCCACCTGCTATGAGATAGTAAGGGCTCTCTGCCCTCAACCTCACTTCTCTGCCTTTCCTCTGCATGCAGTTTTGGTTCTCCTTTCTCAAGCTTTTGGGTTTGTGGGAATATTTTTGTTTCCCAGGAAATCCAATATCTGTGGCAGTCCAAGATCTGCCGTGTCATCTGTTCCCTCTGCTCTTAGAAATCACTTTGTTCACCTATTACTCAGCCTCTCTCCTGGCTGTGGGTCCTAAACCAGCACACTGCAAATACCACATGCTGGGTAACAGCTTGCAATCACTCTGAGTTTATACAACTAAAATGGATCTTTTGTAAGTAAGCAATTTACAAAGATGCTGGAACTGCAGACTGCCCAGTGAAAGCTCCTTCCACACCTCTCCTGCCTTCCACCTTTCAGCTGCATTTCTTGCAAAGAGAGAAGTTCTAAATATTCCTAGAGAGCTCTGAGAAGTTATGCTCTCCAGCAAATCCCAGCTCAAGAGAAAACTACCGAGAGTATTTAGTTTCTTTATTTTTCTTTTTTCTCCTCCTAATTCTGAAATGTTAGCTATTAAAAAAATGTTTATAAGGGTTTATTGCTTGTGGTGTTTCTTTCCTGGAATGCAAAGCAGTTAAAAAAGTAGTTTAGGATGCCTTCTGGAAATATCATATGTGTTTTCCAGGAAATGTTACGATAGCTTGTGGTGCCATAGTGCTTGGTTTCCATTAACTAATAGTAATGGCTTGATGCTGTGATAACTCATGCTAAGAGAAAATGCAGCATTTAACTAAAGCTACAATAACATCTCACTGTAGTGTTATAAAGAACTCCTTACTGAACTAAATGCCAGCACAGTTTATGCAAATGTAGCCTGTTCTGGAAACGTGCATCCTAAGCTTCAGCTACCTCTTCCCTCGGAAAATCTGGCTCATCTCCCATGGGAACTGACCCTGGCACTGGGGCTTGTGGTCGTGTAATTCCCCTGTTGTATTAAGGTCAGTAATGACAGCTCTGCATCATTCTCGCGCAAAATAGTGACTTTGGAAATCATGAGCCAATATACCTTTCTGCAACTCTGTAGGATCTCTTGGAGATATTTTATTAGCAGTGTGATGAAGGTAGTATAACACCCTCCTACTTCCACAAATCCAAGGAGGATATCTGCCTTCCGTAAACTCATTAAAAGTCACAGCATTGAAAACAGTGCTTGGCCATATCTTTACCAGGGGTTTGCTGGCTGTGCAACACCATCTCCGTAGTTACATCAGTGACAAGGTCACTGTTACAGAAGAAAAAAAGCAGAAATCCTTTGCAGCAGTTACTGTTTCCTTTCCCAAGCGTGATAACATTTTCTGATTTTATGGATCACGCCATTCATTTTTACAATTCACACATTTCAAGGAACTAGCCTGTAATTCCTTGGAGCCACCATTCTTCTTCCATTTGGAATAGAAAATACCAACTATTGACCGTAGTTCAGTTATTTGCTACTTTTGCTTACGCAGAAAGATCAGTCTGGCAGAGCAAGAGTGAGATGTACTGGAGTGTGAGAAATACTTTAAATGGAAGATACTTTCTTTAATTATTCTTCATTAAATTTTGGTAAAGTAATTCTAAACCACGGGAGAAATGTTACCCATAGAAACAATACCTTAAAAAGAGCATGACACCTACTATTTGCCTGCCATGAGACGAATCCTTTGCCTTCCTACACATACTTGAGCACACACATACACACACATTTACACAAATTTATTTGGTAAATTTGTGTCTCTGGCAGTGACTTAAAAAGCAAAGAGCTCTGTGTAACCACAGTTACATTAAGTGAAGGCATAATCACTTACATATTGCTTATTGGTCTACTAAACTGCATCCTCCAACCTTAAGCTGCAGATTTCTAGTGGAAGGTGGTGCATCCATTTGAAAAAAATGGACGTTTCAACTGGCTGTGTTTGTTTTGAAAACCCTTGGATTAGTTATTGCCTCTGGTGTTTTTTCCACTTTTTGTACCACTCAAAAGATTCCTTAAAATGTTTAAATTTTCATACAGGAGCAGCTGCCAGTTCCATATAAAGGGTGCACCTCTGATGCTGAGGGGATTTTAAAAGGCCTCGTGCCTTCCTGTATCCAGCTGAGATTCCAGTCAGAAGGAGGAGGAAGTGGAGACAGCTCTGTAAATCACTCCACACTGATACACAGCAGCCCTGGCTGATAGATTTACTTCAGTGTGAGGACACTTATTCCTCAGGGGGTTTTGGCTAAAAATGATTAAGAGGGAGAGTAGGTAAAAATTCAATCGAACTTTCCCGTGGGCTTGTGAATCAGGGAGGTCTTCCCAGATGGTGATAAAGTAAAGCAAGGAGATGTTTTTCTAGGCAGTTCCTCTAGAGACAAGAGCTGCAGTCAGTCACTTGTTGCATTTAGAAAGCTTGGAGCAGTGGAAGGATGAGTCTGGGATGTGCTGGCAGGTTTCTGCTGGGCCTTGGGGTGAATGTAATGGACCTGCCTCTCCCTGTGTGTCTGGGAGTGAGAGAAGGAACAATGCCAGGCTGAAAGGAGGAAATAAGGGGATTAAACAAAGAGCTCTAATTCTTGAATTAACACAGTGTGCTGTGTCTGCCCTGAGAGCTGAATACAATGGCTTTCAGTTAAATACATTTTTCTGCTGAGCTGGTTTTTGGGATGGCTCATTGTAATGACTTCCTAAAACACTGAACTTGAATAAATAGAAGGCCTCTCAGGGACTTGCTCCAACAGAGCTTTATTTCTTCCACTCTAACATTCATCATGTTCTTTCCCTCCAGTAATAGCTGCTACAGGAGCCAGTGGAAAGCAATCCCTAGCATATAACAAGGCATGACTTCTGCAGCCCTTACAAACTGCCATGTAGCTACTGCAGGAAATAAAGGCATGTGCCACAGGTACCTTACATCTCTCATGTCGTGTCAGAACAGAACCAATCTTGCACCAGAACAGAGGAAACTGAGCTACCTGGATAACTCACTCCTGAGGGGTTTTGAGGCCTGGATATTTGCAGGGATGATATTGGAGAGCAGTTAAAGAACTGGATGTACATAATGAAATAATGGCAACAAAGCAATGTAGAAAACTACAGAAGTAAATGACCCCCCTTCTCAGCTTAAGCTGTTGCAATGCAAAGGTATTCAGACCAGATTTCGTGCAGGAAGTAATGTTTGTAGTAAAAGCAGCCATTCTGTAAAACTGGACTGCTTCCAGGAAAATTTGCAAGGGAACATGAAAGCAAAATGCATCCTCAACATAAAGGGCAGCATTCTGAGGCTAGCAAAGAAGGACTGCTCTTTCCTGGATCCTCTTATACATTTTCAAGCCTAGGTATTATAGCTGACCAGCTAAGAACATGTAAACCACTTTAATTGAACATTTTACTGCATGTTTCCTGGAGCTATGGAACAGTAATGTCTTCACAGGAAAGATAATAGCTGTGTCTGTACTCTCAGGGGCAGCCCTCAGGCCTTGCTCAACACCAGGCTTGTCTTCCTTGCATACTGGAAACCTGTTATTCTCATTAGGTATCAAAGGCAGAGCGTGACACAATAGGTTTAAACTGCTCCTGGAAAATGCAGATTAAGTAACAAAAGGAGTGCTCTAAAGGGAAAGCAATCCAGGCAGCTGAACACAGTACAGCTGGATGATTAAGCAGGGTCTTCACGGGAGATATTTAACGTTTAATCCTCATATAAGTGATTTTTAGCAAGCAGCATCTGAGGGGGTGTGTTTGTATCTAATGCATTCTCTGGCACAGAATTAAAATTTGCTTGGTTTACCTAATTTGGGTGAGAGATGGGGGAGGAGAAGGTGTTCAGTTTGAAAATCAGCCCTGAATTCTGTAGGTCCAGGTGTTCCCAGCTTTCACGGGTGAAATAGAAAAGCTATCCAATGAAAACATTCAAAAACTCTTCCAGCAATATCTGTCCTTTTTCCTTGGAAAGAGCACTTCAAGTCTGTTACCGGCATAAAATTCACCAGCTGCTGTTCTCCAGAAGAGAATTGCAGCCTGTTGAAATTTTTTATTCTTCACCTCACTGAACTTAACATGAAAATAATAATTAGGAAAAGAAGTTTTTTGAACTGTTTGAGTGGTTTGCATGCTGTATTATTTACTGGTAGGAAGAAAACAGGCTCAGCTGGGTATTTATTTTGCCTTGAACTTGTTCCACGCATTCTCTACAAAGTTTTAAATTCTCTTTTTTTAGTTTACTCAGTGGAAATAAGGGCAAGGAAGAGAATGGCAGCAGGAAGGAAAAGTGCTAAAAGAAAAGAATTGAAAATGACAGCAAATGTGAAGAGCATTTTTTCTGTTTTCTTCTTTACAGGAACTCTCTGTCATACCAAGAGTGATGCATCTTCAGTGGTTTCAAGTTTGAAATCAACAGTATGAAAGCAATTAAAATACTCATCCCACTGATAATACCTTTTACCAGGGGATCTCAGAGCACTCTATCTTTATCCTGCCCTGTTCTACAGTGCAGCTATTTGAGGAGCTGAAATCATCGTTGCCCGCCCATGCATTTCAGCAATCACGCAGCATCTTTTTTCTGTTTTTTTTTTTATTCTCAAATGTTGCCTTAAGGCAATACCAAATGACTGACGTGTTTTCCTCACATCTTAACCAAAATGGAATCTTGGATCCATTTCCAAGAAGTGCTGGCATGCCTTCATATTTCTGCATATATGAAGTGGTTTTATTATAGGTCTGTTTGCTATCCTAAGCAAGATCATGGTAGGAAAGATATATACAATCAAACTTCTGAGTGAATTTAAGAAGTTATTTGGACTGAGGTTGGACAATTCAATAACTCCAGCTCTAGGGCTTCTGATGCAAAACAAAAAGTGATGCAGGCGTGCAGTACAAAGCATTTGTCCAGATAAAACTCCCTCTCCTGGTTCACATTTTCTCATGGGTTTTATGGGTTAATATTCCAGTGTCAGTTTTTATAACAAACCAGATATAATCTGTATTCTCACAGCTAGTATACAAGGAGTATGCATGCATTAGCTATCTTCACTATAGTTAATGTGGCAGAGATTTAATTGTATGTTCAAGTCTGATCTGGATCCAATTTGTAATCCTGGAAAATTCAGAAGTGCAAAGATCCAGTATTAGTGATAGTGGGAGTATACCACCGTGGCTTCAGAAAATACATGAGTGTTGTTTTATAGTTATTGTAATGAATCAAGCCTTAATATCAATTAGAGGATTCTTGAATAAAGATGACCAGCAATTATTTAGTGTTCCTTATAGAAGGAATCATGACAAGAAAAACTGACCTGTTTAGGTTGGATAAAATCTGAATTAGATTCCATTATTTGCAACAGAAACCGATTTTTCCCCACAAAATTCTGAAATAAAATAATGGAATAATAAAATACGTGAAATAAACATGTTTCTCTAGTCTAGTCAGTAAGATGATCAGTCCATTCATGGAAATCTCCATTATAAGAGGACAAAATTGTATTTATATACACTGACTGTTTCAAGATATTTCGGTGGTATATATTTCAAGATGATTGAGATTTATGTAAAGTTGTCAGTAAGTAGGAATTCTCCTCCCTCCCTCACTCAAACAAACTGAACATTTATTGCCAGATACTTTAAATAAATGAGGCATATTAATCCTCCCGTTTACTTTGAGCACTATCTGACATAACAATAAATTACTTCTTTGGGTCTGATAAGACATATGGAAGTAATGGACCTGGACAGTAACAGAAAAGCAAAGCCACCTAAACAGAATGGGAAGATGCACATGAGATGTACTCTAGAGCCAAAACTAGAGCTCATTTCCTTCTCTCTGTTATTCAGGTGTGCAAGGGAGAAGAAGGCCCAAACTCATGGAACTGGGAGGTAGCAGCTTCAAGTAATTATTTATTTAGCAAGTCCATCACTACCACTGCTGACAGCTCCTGCTCGAGGCAGCTGATGGGGCAAGGACAGGGAGCACAAAGCAAGAGGGAAAAGGAAACATCATCTCGATTTTCCAAAAAGGCAAGGGTGATGAAGAGACAAGGTAACGGGGAACTGGAGGGCTCTGAGTGTCCTGGGGCAGGATGGTGGCTCTTCTTCTCCAGAACCACAGCTGGCCCTTGAGATGCTGCAGGTGCTCATCAGGGCATTGATAACAGATAAGCATTAGCAAGCAGAGAGCCACTGCACCTTTTCCTGCAGTGACACAGGGCACGAGACACCAAAGACTGGCAGGAAACTCCCTCACAGTGGGGAATCTGAGGCTAAGCAGTAGGAAAAATCCTAACTTTTGCCCTTCTGTGCTTTGTCCTTGTCTCCTCTGATTCCAAAGAGGCCTTAAAAAAGATGGGCATGTCCCAGATTTGAAGTGAAAGGAAACAAGGATGTGGCAGTGACTTTTTTTAGAAAAGCTGACGCTCAAGTAATGAAAACAACGTTCGCCCAGCTGAGAGACAGCAAAAGAACAGTATTTATTCTTGATTCCTTGCATGTGATCTCAGTTCTCTGTGCCCAGCTTTCTGATTTCTCCATGCTTCCATTTCCTACCTTTCAAGTGCAGGCTGCAGCAGCAGAGGCAACCTGCAAACTTCAGGTAATATTTTTGTTTAGAAGGTATAATCATCTTCCACATCGTGTATCATTAACGTGTGGGAACAGGGTGTATCAGAAATAGACCTTGTTTGGATCTAGATCTTCTCTGATTGAGTTCCAAGCTGTGACACTGAGCCACCAGATGACCTTACCTATCACTAATGTGGTCTGTGCTGTGGAACTTGTTAATGGGGTTGCATGCACATTATAACCTAGAAATTCTGGGTTATCACTGATGGTTGCAGCTGCCATGGCAACAGAGTTGGTAGGCATCTCGTAAAAAGTCTTTTTTTTCTTTTTAAGGACTCCTTGAAAGCAGGAGACATTTATCATCCAGCATGCACAAACAGGTTTAGCTATGAACACAGTTTGCCTACAAAATGATAGACACTGTCTCCCTTTAGTTTCTCTATAGCTCATATTTTTAGTTCTACATTTGTACTACTGCATTTAAAAAGATTTTTCTTTAGAGTCCTTATTTTTATGGCATATAACTAAGCTAGATTTTCAGGACTTTCCAGTGCTCAGGTTTTAGCTTTGCAGTTCTCCTTGATGTTACTGGGAGTTGCCCAAAGCCATTTTTCCTTGAAGACTTTTGAAAATGTAAGCCTCACTGTCTTTTTCTAGTAACAGTGAAAAAAAACATTTAAGCTAAATCAGTGGAAAAATAAAAGTTTGCTTTTTTCAAATAAGCATAGAACTGCTGAGTATTCATCCACAGAAAATAAAAGTTTTGATTCTGTATAGCTCTAATATTTTACTTTGAGGAACGTTTGCTCTGTGTTCTCTCCTCACACTCCTGGAATAACCCTTGTTTTCCATGCCTTTGACAGGTGGCATTTCTGAAGGTGTGTGTCACCATTTAAACTGTGAGCAAACCACCACAATGTGCAATACACAGTCTCTATCTGGCAGTGCTAAAGCCCTTCAAAAACCTGAAAACTTCAAGACAGTACCAAAGACATGCGAATTCTTGTTTGCCCTTTTGGAGAATGGAGAGACTGACAAGTTAAGCCATATTAACTGACTCAGTAAGCCAATCTCCAACTCTGCCACTGGCCTGAGATCCCCCTTGAACCCATTTCTTGGGATTAATCACAGGATTATCTTTCTTTCCTCCTTAAATGTGCATTTAAAGGGCTTGTTAGAGACAGCATGGAGGGTTCCAGTCGAAAATCTGGTCCAAATTTTTAGAAGACTGGATTATAAGTGCATGGTTTAGGAAGAGTATGGAAGCGTGCCATTTATTATCCTTTATTTGTGTTGTAGACCAGGCCTCCATTCTGCTAAGTGATCACTTGCAAATCAATTGCAGATGCCTTTGTGGGAAAAAATGACACACATTCTCTGGAAAGGCATGATTCATGGCACAGCAGAGGTGGAAAATCTTCCTTTCTGCACAGCTCTGGAGCCTCCACCAGTGTTAAAGCCTTAGTGGTAAGTCAGCTCCAGGAGCCTGCTTTTTAAAAGTCTGGGTATCCTCAGAAACTGAAGGCTGTGCTTAAGGAAGTTTTGTATTTTTCATGAGCCTTTCCTCAAGAACAGAGCTGGGTTGCTGAGTTGTGGGGTCCAAAGCAGTCAGACCACGTAGTAAACTGATAACACCCTTTTTGCTATCTCTGAGCCTCTTCCTTTGCTCCTGCATCCCTGTGCTCCCCTCGCACCTCACCTGCCTGACCTTTAAGAGCCAGTGGGATCATGGGATCACAGTCAAGCTGCTCTGGCTACACACCATTTTTACCATGAATTCAAACAGATTGGAAGAATTAAGATGTTTAAAACCTCATTTATGTGTGAGACAATAAAGTTACACTCTGAACTGCTTATGCAGTATTATCAGGATAGCACTTGGATGCCTCTCTGACACGGGATTAGTGCCTGAGACACGTGTTAAGGTAGGAATTAACTTGTGACTCTGGTGATTTACCCTGAAATTTTTGAGTAAGATGTTCCACAGGTCTTATTTGGTGTTGCCTCTTGAGTCAATGGAGCATACAGGGTCTCTTTATTTGCAGCTTTTGCAAAGCAACCTGGTTTTCCATCCTGTTAAAATTCATAACACTACATGAAGCAGGTGGAGGAAGAGTTTCTAAATACTTTTCTAATAGAGCAGAAGTACAAAAGCCCTTCAGAGGGAGCAGCTTTGATACTGCCTTGCATGAAGCAATCTTCTGCTTCTCAAAAAAGGAAGAAAAAGGCAAAACAGAACCCTGAAATGTGAATTAATTAATTGGGACAAAAGTAAAATTGATAAACATGGGGCAAAATGCACATTATTGTCATCCATCTTCCATCCTTAGCTTCATGATACCTTCTTTGGACCCAGGTCTGATTTCCTGTGAATGCACTGCCCAGGAAAGAGACTGGGAGATTGCAGATGATCTGGCAGTGGGGTGTGCCCAGCAGTGAGAGTGGCAGCCCCTCAGCCAGGCAGCATTGCTGATGGATCCAGCACTGTGACTGTGTGTGCCAGGGCTGGCTGCCTCCGGCCCTTGGCAAAATGAGGTGAAAAATGTGACACAGCCTGCTGTGAGGGTACTGTAATAAGAAATAATATAAAAATTCTGAGTGGAGCTGGGGACAATGTAGTAGAATGATGTAGCTGAAAGCAGGCTCAGTTGTGTTTGCTGCTTATGGAGTGACTTTTTTTACGAGGAGGAATTGCTGAGGATGTTGCCTTTGTCTTACACGTGAATGCCCTTGTTCATGTCTCCTACATTAATCTTATTTTTAACCTTCTTATCAATTTGTTATATATCTGTATCCCATCTACCTCTAGGCACCTACATAAGGTTTAACAGTCCTTTAAAACCAATGGAAAGAAAAAGTATGCCCAAAAGGTTATTCCGGTTATAGATGAAGTAAATTACTCACTGGAAATGCCACTATCTTCTGATTTGTGAATGATTTTATGTGGCTGCAGCCCAAATACTGTCCTGCCCTTGCTTTTGCTGGGAAGAAATTCACTTCTGAGATTCTAGAACAAAAAATTTCTCTCTTTTCTTTATCTGTGAGTGTTGGTGAGGACCTGCTCCTCCGTGTTTCTTATTCCTCCACACATCAGGGGAACATTTATGTAAATAGCTAATTCTATTGGGGTTGCATGGCAAAGTTTTGGTAGTGAGGGGGGCCAGAGAGGTGTCTTCTGTGAGGAGCTGCCAGAAGGTTCCCTCTGCCCCACAGAGCCAATCCCAGCTGGCTGCAGAACAGATCCACTGCTGGCCAAGGCTGAACCCATCAGTGATGGTGGGAGCACCTCTGGGATCACGTATTTAAGAAGAGGAAAATCTGCTGTGCAGTGGCAGCCAGAGAGAGGCGTGAGGAGATGTGAGAGCAAGAGCCCTGCAGACACCAAGGGCAGTGAAACAGGACTGGCAGGAGGTGCCAAACCTGAGATTCCCCTGCAGCCCATGGAACTCTTGGTGGAGCAGAGTTCCACCTGCAGCCTGTGGAGCAGCCCATGCCAGAGCAGGTGGATGCACCCAAAAAACGCTGCAAACCCTTGGGCTTGTTTTTGGTTTATTTTTGTATTTCACCCCTAGATATTAATGACATCCCATAAATATCAAGGAGAATGCTTTCTATGCCCTGGGAGCAACTCAGGAAATTTGAGGCCAGCAAGCCTGCACTTTTCTGGTTGTTGTCAGTGGATTTATGTGGCCAGTGTTATGAAGGTGAAAGGGAAGCTTCAGGGTAAATATACAATTTTGGATGCACACGTCCTTTACATTCGGTGGAATAAAACAGCTGTCAATACTTCCATAGCTGTGAAAAAGTACTAATCTTCAGAGCTCTCCTAATCTCCAGAAGCAAACCTGGAAGGGGGATGCATGTGACAACCAGGAGGAGATATATGGAAAGGAGAAGGTAAACTTGAAGCAGAGGGCTGACATTTTCTACTTGTGGTTCCCACCCTGCATGCATGGAGTTAAGGGGAAAATAATTATCATTTCCCCCTACATTTGTCCTAGAGCAGTCTGTGACCTGGATTGTTGTGTCTGCCTGCTGGTGGAAAAAACAATAGAGCTGCAGTTTCATTGCAAATTGTACCAAGAGAAAAGACACAGCACAAAGCAGAAGAATTAAAAGGCTGCCAGGTACGTGGTAAATCATGCAATAACACCAGCCGAGAGTCAGGTACATCTGGCCTAAAGGACCCATAGCTTGGATAGGGAAATAATGCACGTACTGATATGCAGAATTACCAACACATCATCAGCGTGATGGGGAAGCAGAGAGAGACAAACTGCTTTTTCAGAGGTACTGCCTTGCATGATGCCTCCATGAGATGATGTGATCTGACAAGTTAGTGAGTGCTTCACCCCTCCTCTGCCAGTGGAGACTTTCTTCCTGCTTCTCAGCAGAGACAGCATTGATTTGCTGAGCTCAGAATAACGCTGGGGGTGAGAGCTGTGGTGCTCTCACACACAGCATTTACCTGAAAGTTGTCTCTCTGGACAATATTTTGAGAGAGAAAATCCTTCTCACTCGGACTGGATTCCAGTATTGTCAGAGATGCCCTGGGCTGGAAAAGGAAAGAAAGAAGGTCAAAGCAGGTCATAATGTGTAGAGTTAAATAGAAAAACTGTCATGGTATGTGAAGCCAGTCCACAGCATTGCAGGGCAGAGCATCACACCTTTCAGGGTCAGCATCAGGTAACCCTGACTGGTGCCATGGGCAGCTGCCTGGCTCATAGGTAGCCAGAGGTGATGAACTGGCACATCAAATGAACAACACACAATTCTCTTTGCACCCCAAATGGCTCTGCATTAGCACAAGGCTAGGTGGGGCACAGTTAGAGGAGACACCCTCTTCTCATCTGCCCAGGTGCCTTGGAGACATGTGTCACAAAAAATCAGTTTTTTACAGTTCAAGCTCCATATGTTACCAAGGGTTTGATGAAAATGGGCAAAACTGGATTGAATGAAAATAATTTGGGTGGTAAAATATCATTTAATGGGTTTATCCCAAGGTATCAAGGTTGTTCACAAAGGAAAGTCTGCTATTTCTTCTTCTCCAGCACATCACCTTGCCAGCACAGACCCCTGCAGATTCATTCCTCTTTTAATTTGCACTGATTTATGTCAAATCCCCACACTACTAGAATATAATGCTAACAACTGTTTGTCTGTAAAACTATAATGGCCAACTCTTAAAGATAATTCTAGCTAAGCATCAAACATCATCTGGCATGCATGACAGGTGAAACTACCATATGGTGAGGACCCACCTAGATAAATCACTATGCTCCAAGTTCTGCACTGCCCTGTGAAAAAACATGGTCCTGGACAGGCAGAACACCCCGATGTGAAGAGTGGGTCATGACATGTAGCTTGATTTCACAGTTGTGGAACAGGTAAACAGCATTCTAACCAATCCCTTTTACATCTCTGAGGAGTTCTTAAAGTGCTTTTTCATCCTGCAGAGGGCTTGCATGGATCTTGTGTAGAGAGAAGCAGGTGGAGCCTGAGTGTGTGTACACAAGCATATGCACATGGTGCTCATAGGTTGGGGTTTTGACAGCAGTGGGGTCTGTTTATGTGGGGACAAGGAAAATCTGTTTTCTTTGCTCCCTTGAGGAGCAAGTGAGCAGTGAGTGGGTGGGAGCCACGGGGAGCACGTCTGTCTCTAATCATCCCTGTGCTGGGGGCTGAGGGAGTCGCTGAGAGCGCTGCTGCTGCGTCCGTGGCCCAGCCTGTGTGAGCTGTGCTGCACTTCCACAGTGCCCCTGCTGCACCTCCAGCCGTGGCTTGTCCATTTTTCCTGGTGCGGGGCTGGGAAAAGCATGTGGTCCAGGCACTTCCATGATCACAAGCACTGCAACAAAGAAATGCAACTCAAAAGTAGAAGCATGCAAGAAGCCAGTGACCTGATACACTTTTTATTGGTTTGTTACCAAACTTCTCTTACAACTGTGCCCTTACAGACACTACTGATCCCCTACCCCACTCTCCAACCTCCACAACACTCATTCCTAAACAAATGAATAATTTTAAAGAGGAGTATGGACTTCAGCAGCACAGATGGTCGGTGTACTGATAGCTATCTCAATGGCTGTCCTGTAGGCTCTGTAATCCATTGGGGCAGCTGGGGTGAGGGATTGGGAAGTGCTCCAGAGACTCATCCCTTGCAGAAATTGAATACTTGATACAGCAAAGGACCACTTGGAAAGAAGAGCATAGGCAAAGAACAGGAGCCATACACTGAAATAAGCAAGGATAGCTAGGGAAAATACAGCACAGGGAAACTCCCGAGTGTCTGAATGTGCAGAAAAAGGAAGATGAATTTTATTCAGGCAAATGCCAACTCTTCAGCTGGAGTAATTCACATTGAAGGAAAAAGATCAAAGAAAACCAGTGAAATTAGTCAGCTGAATTTTAATATGCTACCAAGTAAAGACTAAGGAAAGTCTTACAAATGACGGTAGAAACACTTTATAGAGATCAAAGTTTAGCTAGAGATAAAAGACAGAAAAACAAACTATCATTTTGTAATTTCCTCCCCACCCTTGACAACATGTTTCATGTATTATTTATGAAGAGACCAGCAGGTTTTTTTTTGGGGGGGAACATCTGTAATGTTTTTAACAGGGGTCCTTAAATTCCAGAAGCAGTGGTCTCTGGCAAGTTTGCTATCAATTTCAACAGCATCTGAGTTGGGTACATGGTAAATTTAACAATGAAAATAAACCAGACACTTTTAGTTCCTTATGGTGTGTCCCAAATAGCTTATAAAACACAAATGCTTCTCCAGTCATTAGGGATGAACAGGTCCCCTGGCATCCTAAATAGAATGCAAAGTGTGGATCAGACCGGGTAATAAATTGAATTAATGTGGCAAAGACATAGGCTGGTGTCAAACTGATGTTACAGGACTGACTTATATTGAACTACTCCTTGGAGACAGCAACACAGAGAAATGGTTTGTGCTCCATCTCGAGCACAGCTACCAGGCACTCTGTTGCCATGCTACAGTATCTAGGTGGCATCTCACTGAAGGAAAATCCCGCTTCTCTCAGTGCCAGCCCCGGCTGGGGTGCTAGCAGGAGGCTGAGTACATCAGCTGAGTGGGTTGTCTTCCTCCAGATGCTGCTTGGACCAGAGGAAGGTGAGGACGTGCCACACAGCAGTGCCTCTCCCTCACCATCCCACTGCTGCGATGACTCCTTCGCTCTGCATTCACACTGGGGAGAGAGCGTGGAGCTGAGCCATGTGCTGATGCCTCTCACATCCCTCTGTGCCTCAGCTCGCATTTTCTGCAGAAGAACTGGGCCCATGTAGCATTTAAATGTGCCTCTGGGGAAACGGAATGGAAAGTGGGGTTTGCCAGATGAAACTTCACAACAGTGAATTTAAGGAATGCTAGGAAATCTTTTGAACGGAAACATGGAAGGTAGTAAACAGCTAAAAATGGAGCAAAACATAGCATGGGAACAAAGCAGAGATGTAGAAAACAAAAATAAAGGTAGGGAAAAAAAGTTAGGATGAGTGAAAGTTAAGAAAATATTCCCATGAGTTAGATAAAAGGAATGGCAGTGATCAATGACTCACCTTCATCTGGTACTCTCCCTTATTCTCTGTAATCCCCTAAATCAGGCACAATATTTTAGAATTCCCAGTGCTGGAGAGATGCAATGCCAAGGGCAATGAGAACCGGACCCATACCTTCAAATCTAGAAAGTCCAAAACTTGCACTATCCATTTTTGACCCAACCAAATATGCATTTATATGGCTTTAGCAGTTACTTTTCACACTGAAGCAATTTTACAACATTCTGAAATATTGAGCAACTCAGAGGCTGGACTGCACTTGAGAGGCCCACATATTTCCCAGCCCTCAGTGTTTTGGATGCAATGCACTGCAACACAAGCACTTGACTAAAAATGTCAGTTGTGTCTTTCCATGGCTTCATGAACTCTGATTGGAAACACGCTTTACTTTCAGCCCCTTTCTGGTGTTTTGTGGGTCAGCTTGAACTTAGCCTGACCAATGCCAACACCAAACCTCCCCTGGAGTTCCTCAAGTTAACTGTGGAGCACGTGCTGCCTGACAGGGAGAGAAGAAACACCACAGAAAGGTAACTCATGAAAGAAAAATCAAGCACGGCCTGCCTCCTTATGCTACAAAACACAGTTCTCTCCCTGCTGTGGGCTGATCAATATTTGCAGAATGAGACAGATGTGTTCTCTGGGAGTTGTGAGAAGAGCAATGAGCCTGGCATGGCAAAAGCACTAATGGAGCTGCTGCCTTTGTCCTGCCTGAGGAGGAACCCCAATTCAGTTCCTTCAGGTTCTTTTGCAGGAGCTAGAAACCACTGACCCCATAAAAAACCATCAACTCCATGTGACAGCTGCTGCTGCCTCTTCTCACCTTCTCTGTAACACAGCGCCCTGGAGTGACAGGCTGACTAGACAGAAAATCCAGAAAGGAGCTCTTTCTGAGCATTCAGAAAAGTCTGACACCTCACCGTGATCATCTCAATAAAATGCTGTGGGAAAAAATGAACAAAAAGGGCCCTCAGAGCCTTTTTTGCTACCAGGGAAGCTGCTGCCCTGAGCAGTGTGTCCTCATGGCCCAGAGGATGCCAGAGCTGTGCACAAGGCTCCCCTCCACAGATGTGGGGAGACACAAGTTTCACAGGCCTGTTTCACACAGCTTTTACAAAATCCACTAAGTGAAGGGTGGTGGAGCCTGAGACCATCACCAGAGCCCCTCTGGCAGGGATGGAGCCAGGGTGGCCTCCTGACTCTGGCACTGCCATCCTGGATCCAGCCACAGCAACAGCACAAATGTTTTCTGTGGTGCTCCAGGCAAAGCTCAGACAAATCTTTAGGTGTCACTGTAGACAAAAGCCTTAAGCTACTTCCAGGAACCTGTTCTGGCTCAGAGATCTTAGACAGCAGAGTGCTGCCCATCTGTCCAGCCATGTGGAGGCAAAGACAAGCTTTTAAGATGGAAACTCTTAAAACAGGGCTGGGGTGAGCAGAAGAGGTGGACCAGTGGCAGATTACCTGCAAGCACACAACTTCCAATAAATGAAAAAGCTATCCAACCTACAGGAAATTTATTGCAGCTATGGCAGCATTAAAACCCCCTCTATATTTACCTGGATACCTTTTAAAAATTGTTTGAAAGTAATAACTCCCAGTGAAGGTCACAGTGTAGTTAGGAGGGGGCAAGCCTACCTTTCAATTGGGAAAGAGCACTTGGGGAAGCCCTGGAGAAGAAAGTCACCCTGTTCATGCCAACCTGCAGTAACCAAGTACAATGCACATCCAGCCAGGAAGACTGCAGAAAAGACCTTCACCCTACAGTGGGCTGAAGACAGCTGACATGGATTGATTTAAGTAATATGCTATTAAAAGCCCTTCTCAGTGATTGTAACCTATTATGTGGCTTCAGACATCATGCACATTTAAAATGCATATTGTTTAATTGACACAGCATTTGAAGTGCTTCACAGCCATTACAGCTGCTCACACTGTGACAGTCTGAATGCAGAGCTGTCATTGTGCTGCTGCCTGAACAGACACACGAGAAGAGGAGCAGAGAGGCCACCATTCATGGCACAGAAATGGCCTCTCAGCCTTAATGATACCGGTCAGTTTGTGCTGCTGCAGTGGATGTCACCTTAATCCATAGCTGAGTGACCACGGGGATGTGCATTCCCAGCCTGGTGTTAATAACAATTCCCACCAGCCCCAGAAATGCTCTGGTTCTACACCACTGCATGCATCAAGACAACGACTGCAGTCTGCTACTCCACTTCCCATTTCCTCTCACCTCTCTGGCTGGGTCCCTGTATCAGCTGTGAAAGCAGAGGACATCAGAGGACATACTACTACTACTACATTATGACACACTGAAGAGAGGAAGACACAGCTATATTTAAATCAATGTTCCATAGAGTGTTCTGCGTTGGCAAATAAGTCCTTATACATTTACCTGTCATAAGATTGCCATATATTATCATAGTAATGGTGATACATTTCAGCAATCTTTTTCTTCCTTTGCTGTTCACATGCTCCTGATTCCCTTTCAGCTTGACTCTTCTTAACATGCAAATTGTAATTTGCAAGCTTAAAATACAAATTCTGTTTGTGAAGATAAGATTCTGTAAATATTATATCTCCCCTGGAAGAGAAGGAGATTATTTTACGTCGTCCTAAACAAATTATTTAGATAATATCAAGTCTGCTTCAGGTTAAAATTTTTGAGATGTAAATACATTTTAATATGCCATGCTTATGCCAAACATATTATAAACTTTTGTGGTGTTTTAGGTGTTTTAGAATACTTGTAGTAAGAGAAATACTGCAGCTTGAAAAGCAGTATTAGATTATAGACAGGGAAAAGCTAAAAAAAAAATTAAATATCTTAAAAACAAGATATTTAGGTATGAAACCTTAGGTATTCAGGCTACAGCTGTCCTTAAAGGCCCATTCTCTGAGGTGGCATCTTCCTGTCCCCATGCTGCCCAGCTCACAGGACCAGCTGGAATTTTCCTGCCCATTCAGTGGGATTTCTTCCAGTGGAAGCCAAACAGGGCACAGCATGGATAAAGGGAATGGTATCCACACCTCAGACCCACATCTCAGCCTGGTTTGCTGTCAGGGTGTGGTGAGAGGATTCATCCAGGCAGAGCAGGCTGAGTGATGGGAAGTGGTCTCAGGCTGAACTGTCCTGAATGTTAAACTTGCACCTCCCATGCCAGGCAGCTCGATGGTGTGCACTGAGAATACCAAGTGTGCTTCAGCTGCCTGTTGGAGAGTAGGAGGAAGAACAGAGTGAGGGAATGCCTCTAAAGGAGAGGAAAATGAGTGGAAGCGTTGCTCTGGTTTAGTCATCACAAGATGGGGGAAGATGACGAAGGTTTAGAGCTAAAACCCCTCCAATTAAGAGGATTAGACAACTTCTAGAGGATAGCAAGTGTGAATCATTAATACTGAGTGTTAAATCCTGAAAAGAAGGAAAAGAAAGGGCAGGGGTTGTGGTTTCAGACTCACCAGGTTGCCACTGAGCTCCAGAGGAGCTGGGAGCCAAGAGCAGCCACTTCTCGCATGGACAAATGCCCACCACAGCAGGACACGGGGGATCCTGGCTGCTCTGACCTGGGACCATGGCAGCAGGATCAGTGTAGCAGCAACTCCTGCAGGAGATTATCCTTCCATGATGAGGAGCAGCGGCTCTGCTGAGCTCCCAGCTCAGCTGGAGCACGAAAGCAAGGCCTGACTGGCCCTCACGGTGCTGTGATATCTTTTGGCACTGCTTTGCTTCTCTGAGAGCCAGAGGTTTTTTGAATGACTGATCCCAGCGAATTCCAAACAAGATACTGAGCACCAACATCAGCAATCATGCTGTTACTGCTGAGCCTCAATTCAGGAAGAACTTCCATCTAGGAAGTTGCTTTTGCTGGAAAGATACCACTGGGTTCCAAGTTGCCTTGCAGATGTGAGAGTCTACTGGACAAAGTGGATTTTTGGACTGTGTGTTTTATTGCCATGGAGGAGACCACTGCTTTAGCCAGTCCTGTTGTAAGTGGCCGTGGGCTTGATTCTTCTCTGGACCTGGCTGGAAGTGCTGCTGGTGCAAAGGGGGCAGGAACACGGAGCTGGGGACAGGAGACAGGGGCACTGCAAGGATCAGTGAGATCAGTGTAGGCTGCAGTCCAGTGGTGTGGAGAGGGGAGTAATTTCCTCACTATGTCCCTATCCTTAAAGCTAAGGTAAGGATATGGGTAAGAACAGCCTAAAGATTTTGCTACAGGACTAGTATCTGAGTGCTGTTGGGGAATGAAAACTGAAAAATTAAATATTTCTGGAGAAAAGATGTGGCAGTAAGTAGCTTGATCAGAAAACATTGGGATAAGCCATGATCTATATTAAAGGGGCATTGATTAAGGGGCATTGATTTTGGAGGCTGTTACATTATTTCCATTCTGTGCAGTGGGGAAGTTTAGTGCTTTGGCGTGGCAGTCTGCAATGCCTGCAGAAGTCTCTGTGAGCAATTTTTCATCCAATCAGAAGAATAAACCTTTCTGAGTGTGGCTGCCTAGCACTGCCTTGAGTGGAAGTGCCCATCTTTAAGGAACTTTCACTGGGAACTCACTGTGTGTTTGCATTAAGCGGTAGCTGTAAAATAATAAAAGTAATTAGTGCAAGTTATGAACTAATCACCTGCAAAAAGGCCTTGAATGAGAAATTTTATACAGACTGAATTTTTATGATTATATTACATAAAGCTTGAAAACAGAAGCTTGCACGCTGGAACTGCTGAGTAGCCCTGAACTACAGCGCTATGACCAGCTAATTGAATCCATATTCCTTGGCATTCAGGGAATCAATAACTATTAGAAGCAAAGGGCACTGCCTTAAAAGCCCAGTGAGTGCTTCATGCAAGGGGGAGTTTGTGTGATGAAAATACAGCCATGAAATGGTAGGAATATGTGCCAGGCATCTGCAAGAGGATCATGTCCAAAACAGTTCACTAAGGACAAGCACAGCCAAGCCCTAAGCAAACACCATCATTTATAATATTTTCCTGATTTAGGATGATAAACAGCCTGATGTGCCAGCCTCAAAAATTGCTGGATTGAGAGATCTTAACCTGAGCCAAGCAATACTGTTGGACACTAGTATCTTAACCAGGGTGTGAACATGCCAAGGAGCAACTGGGAGAGGGGAACTTATTTATAGCAGCAGCAGGTTGTAAAGCACTGGTGTAGCAAGACTGACTAGTGACTTGTTACTTACCCATGCATGAAAACGACACCTTATGTTCTACAGGCTGCTGCTAAGGAATAACCCCAGGGGCAACCAAGTGGTGGAGAAAAACCCAAGAACCTTCTTGTGGGAGCAATATCCAGCATGAGGTGGTGGTGGCTGCTCCCACCCCTGAGCTGGGATCCAGGTGCCCTGTGAGGAGATGGACCAAGGTGCACCATCAGAGACGCTGGTGACAGAGGTGTTAAACACAGATGCTTGCCCCTCTGAGAGGAAGCTCTGTCAATTCTTCACAAAAAGCCTGCTGCAGTTGTTTTCACACAGCTTTATAGGTTTTTTCATAGCTAAACGCTGTCCCATATTGCTTCTAGCGGTGGGGTCATGTCAGGACACTGTGAGATTCTCTCTGTGTGTGACTGTGTGAATTTTTCATGCTGGCAGAGGAAGAAGGAGGGAGGCAGGGAGAAGTAGGAATGAGAAATGCATGCTTCAGGAATCCCAGGGAAGAGAATTTGTGCCTCCTGCTCATTTTACTGTTTGCAGCTACCTTGTGTAAAACACCGAGTCTTGCTCACATTTCCATAGTGGGTCTGATGAAGCCATTTAGCACATGCTAACTGCAGGCATATGAGAGTTTCCATTACAGCTGCTTCCATTCACACACACCAATATTCTCAAGAGATTTATTAGATGTCAGTCTAGGAGAGGAAAGAGCTCTAAAAGCCCTTGCAGGTCAGAATCCCTTCAGAATTACCTCGTGTGTGCCACTGGGCCATTTTTGAGGGTTTAGTGCTATGTCTGTGACTGCTCTCCTTGCTTGTGACAGTTCATCTGAGCTGCTGTACTGAATTGTTTTCTGCCTCTGGGTTGCTTGTAATAGCTTTGCTTTGATTGTTCATTATTTGTTTGATGTCTGTGGCAAGCAAACACACTTTTTCTTTTTTTTTTCTTTTTTTTTTCAGTGCTCTCTGCCAGGTGGCTGAGTTGTGTAAAAAATGAAAAATACAAACACAGCATGTTTCCAGTATTTTTCAAAAACATTCAGAAATTTTTAGAAAACTCAGTCTAATCCTCTCTTCTGCCTGTCAGGCCAAAATAATCCAGACAAAAAAACCCCTCTTGTGATAAAATAAGTGATAGTTTTATGATCAGCAGACACATCTACTAGCATGCAGTAGTCAGAAGACTATAGGAGAATAAAACACAAAGGGAATCCTTAAACATTCAGACTAGGGCAATTCGTTTGGACAGGCAGCAACTCAGACAAAGTAAACAGCTGCCCCCAGCAGCAGACTTTGGAAGCATCCAGCCATCCATGGATTTTCTCCGCCTGTGGCACAGACATGCAAATTCAGGCTGCTGCTGCTGCTGAGAGAGCAGGAGGGACCCGGGGAGAGCAGCAGGGCTGGGGCAGGCAAAGGGCAGCAGCGCTGACCCCGTGTCCCCCTGGCAGTGGGAGCCTGACCCTGCAGGGCACTGCCTGCTCCCTGGGCTCAGCTCCATCCCATCTCCTCTCCCTCCGGCCTCGTGCCCCGTGTCTCCTCCTACAGGAGTCACTTTGGCTTATTTCCCTGGGAATCCCTGCAGTTATAAATCCCTGCAGCTAAATCACAACATAACCTTTCTCTTTGGAAGCCATCCTGTCTCCATCCCAGGTTTTACCGAGTGCCAGACGCTTTGGGTTTTGCGATGCCTGTAGCCCTTGCAGCCAGAGTGGGAAGATGACAAGGTTTATCCTCTGCCTCCAGGGTAATGAGAAGTAAAACAAGAGAGAGAAGAGGCAAGACTGCATTGGACTTGGTTTCCTCCACTCTGTTTCTGAAGAAAGAGGAGAGCTAGAGGGGGAGGAGGGATATGGCCCGGGGGAGAGGAGGGAGATGATAGAGGAAAGAAGTTTTGGCATGTTGTCTTGCCAAAACGTGCGGTACAGATGGGAAGACACAGATGGAGCATTTCTACTGATAGTTCAAGAAATCAAACATGCAGGGAGTTGCAGCAATTTCCTTGTATCACTGTATTGGAACATTCTGTAGCAGCAGTTCTTAAAGAAAACAGGCTGTCACTTCAGCAGTGCTTTGGGAGCCTGCACACGAATACAAACAGTCACCCTAAAAATCTGCTGCAGCGACTCTTGCCTGGCACAATGAGCTGGTATATTTTGTTTCAGCTCACATTATGTTTGCTGGCCCATCTGCGAGCACAGAGGATCTTAACTGTGCTCCTTAGCAGGCTAAACTTGCCCGTGGCACGGCTGCAAAGCAGCAGATGGGTGGGAGCAGATCTGCCTTCTCTGTGCTCAGGTGCAGCACAAATCTGAGATCCAGGGCAAATGTTGCATGCAATAGTGGCACTGGCGTGCAAGCAGGGAGGAAGGAAAGGGATCCAGGGAAATGCCATAAAGAATTCTGCAGGTACTGTACATCAAGTCCCCTTGTTAGAAGCACTGAAATGACTGAACAGTCCCAGCAGCACAATTCCTGCAAAGGCCTGCCAAGCATTTCCAGTCTAATTAGGCTTTAGGAGAGTCGGCAGGAGGCCTGGATATCCTCTCTGTTGAGGAGAAATCTGACTGGATTCTCCTTTGCCTCTGTGTGAAAGTAGATGCTTCCAGTCCCAGCCTCCTGCCTTCCACGGGGTCACAGCCCTGTGTGACCTCTGCAGCCAAAGGCAGGGCAGGGAATGCTGGAGCAGAGTTCTGGCTCTGGCTCATGGCACCATTTCTCTGTGTCCCCAGGAATACCCAGATGGACGCTTTAGAGGAGGCCAGCGTGGCTAGGACCTTCCTCTAACAGCAACTGAGCAGATGTAGAAACCCCTTCAGTATTTCCCTCCACATTCCTCAAGAGGCAGATCTTGGGGGAATTTATTTAATTACTTTCTCCTATTCTCTTTCTCCACTTTTACTGTGGGAGACCTGACTTAACATTATGCAGATATATGTTGGTATTCCAAAGGTATTCCTTACCCATCTCTCTGTGTTTTCCTAAGGGCAGCTGTCACCATCACATCCAAGAAGAAAAACAGCTTTTGAAAATAACTTCTTTTTCAGATTTTTTGAATCCCAGCACAGGCATTTTCTTGCCTCTCACATTCTGATTTTCATCCTGCTGCAGTAAGCAAATGGGAGTTGGAGAAGTCATTAGTGCCTAATTTAGCCTGGCAATTAGGCAAAATCTAATGGGCTGCTCTCAGGTTCAGAAGTTAAAACTGCTACTTGTAGGCTCTAATTCTGACACTGACTTTTTTTTTTTTTTTCCTGTGGCCAGGATGAACTCCCTTCTCTTGTGTGAAAATTTACTGTTCTTTATAAAACTATATGTTGGGGTTCATTGCTTAAGATGCATAAAATGCTTTGGAAAGGAAAGGTAGGAAACATTATTTTGACATTTTAATGTGTGTCTGAATAGCCTTCAAAATTCTACTCTGGTCACTTCAAAATCTGTCTTGGGTGGGAGAATTCCTGATCTTAGCAGACTCACAGTTATAAATTCAGTAATAACATTGGTCCAAAAGACACATTGCTCAATGGAACTGAATAATGGGCCAGCATGATGCAGTAACAGCTTTGGCCAGCTGGAGGGATTGCTGAGGTAAAAAAGGTGGCAGTGGTCACCACATCTGTCAAACATAATTTCCTGTTGATTCTGTGGGTATTTGGAGTCCAACACAATGATGGGATTTGGTATATTTTGGTATTGCAATGTCAGTGGTCTCCTTTTCTTCCTCTGAATCATATCAGCTTCAAGAATGCCATTAAACCAGGACTATATTCAATTAAAAAAGATCCTTGAAAAATATCCTTCTAAAGAGTTTGGGAGAACAAAACAAATTTCTCTCAAATAAATGAAAGGCTCGCAACATAGGTTTTCACTTAAAAGCTGCAGCTGAATTTTCACTTGAAACTGCATCTGGAGCTCCAGCCCCTTGGTTGAATCTCTCTTCATGAGAAATTCCTCTTCAAGGAAATAAGACAGGAGGAGTGATCCATGCTTTCCTCTCCATCTGGGTTGTGAAGGACTCTTCTCTCTGCTGTGAGATGGAGAGAAGGTAAAAACTTCAAAGTTACCATCTTCATTTAACGCCTGTGACCTCAGCCCCAGAGACACTGTCACTCTACAGTGCCACCTTCACCAACACGTTTTGGTCACTGAGTCAGCCCTGTGGCTTAACTAGCCTTGGTCCTCGGTGATTTTATTGTCAGGAAGAGAGACTACCTGAGCTAAAAAGGGACTAGGCTGAGGACTGGAGCAGAAGCACCATGCATCAGACAGGAAGGTAAAGGTTCACTTGTCCTGGTTGGTGATCCAGAGGGAAAATTAAGATGCTGTGTCTCATACAGAGATGGCAGATGACAAACACTGTGGCTTTGCTAAAGTCTGCTCTTACACAGGTGGATAGGAGCATTCAAGCCCGCCAGGCAAGGACTGTTAAAAATCTGACTTAAGCCTAACATGTCTTTTCAGAAAACTGAAGAGAAATCAGAAATTTTGAAATGATGTCCCTTTTCCAAATTATAGTTCACTGCCTAGACCACTAAAGTTCACGGTGAGAGACACCGAGTGTAAGGAGCAGCTGAGCCATCTGGGCTGGTTCTCTGCAGTATGGACATGAGGAAACAGGACCTGTGCAGAAGATCAGAGGATTTTATGCCACTCAACAGTGGAAAATGACCAATGCCCAACAATAACCAGCAAGTCTACCAAGAAATTCCTGCACTGAGCCTGTGAGCCAGCACTGTTCACCTAACATTCAATGGGAACTGGAAATAAAAACAAAGTAATTCCTGTGAGAGTCATGCTGGGGAAAGACACTGCCTGACATAATGTGAGTTTCCATTTCACATCTCAGTTCAAAGCAGTGGTGGTACAGAATAATTTAGGTTGGGAAAGACCTTAAAGGTTGTCAAGTCCAACCATAACGATAATAGGCATGATCTAAGGGCTCAAAATCTTCTGTGACCTCTGATGTTCCACGCTGAGAAATGTGGAGACTTTCATATGCAGCCAGATACTTGCATATTTAAAGACATTTCTACAGTCATTGTTTGCAAGTCCTACAGTCAAAGGAAGCCTCTCTGGCAAGATTTCATTTCTGATGCCTGTTCTGAACAAGGGAGCACAGAGAAATGAAAACTGACAGATTATGGAGATTTTCAAGCCTTGTTTTCATTTGCTGGTATTCTGGGTTGTTTTTTTTTTTTTTAATGCCATTGGGGAGTTATTTTATGTGTAATGCCATGGAAGAGAATTACTTGTTTTGGCTGATTACGTAGTCCTGTGATCACTGGCCTGTTCAACATTTTAAATTCTCTGTTTCAAAGTCTTCCTTCTACAGTGGTTTAATTCAGCTAAGCAGATATGTGACAGATATTTATAAGAAGCATGAAAGTGAATAAAATAGGAGAAGTCAGATAAATTAGGAGTCTAGGGATGTTTGCATCAGCTCTTCAAGAGGGCTCTGCTGTGTGAAGAGTTTACTGCCTGGCAGTTTATTTCTAGTTTGTTTCCCCCACACTATCCACTGTTAACTGTGATTAGCCTTTACTGTGATTAACTTTATAAGCATGTGGTGAAGATTTACTTTCAAGAGCACATCTTCCACATAAATTGAATATATCATTCTTACACCTTTGGTAAGAGGAGGCGTTTCAGACAACACATGAATATTCAATCCCTCTTTAAAATGGAATGCTTCTGTATTCCATTATTGTTTTTCCTCTCTTTCAAGGACAGGACTACAAATTCAAAAACATTTTTATCTTTATCTTTCTAAAATAATCGTATGGTTAGATCAGTGGTTTCAGGAATAGACTATTAATTGTATTGCTTTAGGCTCTTCTAGGAGACAAGGATGGCAAGATAAGAACCTAAATAGAAGACAATCTGGTTTCCAGGACAATCATACCAAATACAATTTATAAGCTGTTAAACATATGAAGGGCAAGCTGGAAGAAATCTTAGGAAAATTCAATAGCCTAGGTCCCAAAGCTATTGGCTTTTGATCTTTGTTGGAACTTTGAAGGGAAGGTGTTTTCATGGTTGATACCCATGGATTGTTGTTTACAGCCCAAAAAACCAGATACAGTGTTACGAAGGAGATTAACACATCTCAGATTTTATAAACATTACAGATGTCACTTTTACTCCCTAAGTTCCAACAACTCCCAGGAATCACACCCTGTTGTACCACCATGGGACAAAGTTCCCTGGCAGCTGATGCCATGTGGCCCTCGGTTTCTAGTAGCATAGTCACAGCTATTTATTAAGTACAATAGAACTTTGCCCTCCAGCCTTGATATAAATGTCAAGTGCCCTGCAGCATTGTGCACTGTTCCTGGAGAAATGATCCATTAAAACCATCCATATGAGAGGAAGTATTCAAAACACTCCACAAAGAAATTATATTCTCGTAGGATAATAGAGGAAATTGGCTGACTTGCACAGACCATATTGACATGAAGCAAAGCTCGGGTCTTCACCAGCCATGTCCCCATGCCAGAGCTAAGGACATCCTGCCTACAAGGGGGACACACAGCCTTCATGCCTCAGACCCTGTGCTAAAAGTGAGCAAGGCTGTGCAGCTGGACAGAAAGAAAATGTGCAAAGTGCATCAATAATGAGGAACTGAGGCCAATAGAGACCTGCATGAATTAAAAAAAAAAAAAAAAAAAAAAGGCTACCAAATGCAAATGTGAAATTCGAAAGAGAAGAAGCTGAATTCACAACACTCTGTGCGTTTCAGAGGATTAGAAGTGCTGGTGTTTGAATTGTAGTGATGAGTTTCCAACCTATCATGGTCTAAGTGTTCCAACACTTGTGTGAATGTTGGATAATGAAAGGATTTGTTTGAGAGGAGAGGCTTTAAGGAAAGGAAGGCTCTGTAAGTTGCTCAACTTAAAAGAAAAATGAAAATATGGAAATAGTTGGTTTCTTATAATGAAAATACCTCACCAACCTACACTTTCTGTTCTACCAGGCTGCAGTTCCAGCTGGAGAAGGCTCCCTCTTCCCTCTCAGCCTGGCCTGGAGGATCTTAGCATCCACCATTCAACAGGAGTTCTGCCATTGGATGTAGACAGAATTTGGTTGTGCTTTCTGTCAGTGTGCTTTGGAAAGGGAGTTAATTCCCTCACCATGAGGGGCCTGCCAGACAAGATATGGAAATTCCTTACAGTGGGCTCAAAGGCAGTTGCAAGCCAATTCAGCCTTATGAATTTCTTATAGGCAAGGCACACCCAGTGGCTGCTGCTTCTTTCACATCCTGCTTAGTCTGTTTGGAGGCTGGCTGAGGTCATGCAGAGACACTTTCAGCTGCTTTGCACGCTCTGTGCAAAGGGACTATGCTCAAAGGAAACCAACAGTGATTCTTGCCTCAGGAAGAATGGAAATGGTCTCTCCTTTTAAGTTCACCCTGTATTCAACAATTTAAAAACACAGCACTCTCCCTCATCCTGGGAGGACATGATTTCTGAAGCTCTTTTCCCAGCTGTTTTCTGACTTTAAAAGGATTCTAACTCACAGCCCTCAGCCATGGTAATGAAAATAACTGATCTGGTTAGAAATGGTGCAGGCAAGCTTCTGGATTTAAGTAACTTTGCTTTACAAGTCTGTTCAGTCGTGGGGGATTAGCATGGCCCAGATTCAAAGAAGAGGACACTCCAGTCCACCTGGAGATAACCCCTGAGTGCTCACACTGACCTTCCCCTATGTTCCTGCCCTGGTGCCCTCTGTACTCTCAGTTGTATCCCCCCTGTGCATTATTTTCCTTTAAACTAAACTAGGGTGGAAATCAGGTTTGTTTAGGCTCCTATCATGTGCTCAGATTTTTAGTGAAGCTGAAAGGGCCTAAGACCACCTAAAGGCTGTGGAGTAGATGTGCTTTGTGCACTCCCTACAGTCTTGGCCCCTCAATTATGCAGATCTGGGATTTGTCCAAAGTACACCTCAGCTCTCATTTGGGTTGTGAAGTTCCTGTATCCTTAGGAGTACAGGGACTTGGGAGAGGAATGAGGGCTGGTTGACCCTACTGACTCAGGAAGCAGTCATTCCCAGAGCAGGCAATCCAGGGGCCAGATGCATGTGGAAGTCACATCTCCTTGGCAAAATGATCTGTCAGAAGTTGCCCTCAGATATTTTTCGCCTGCAAGTAAATGTGACCTAGGACCTTCAAATCCCCTAGATACATGTTCATGAGTGTATTAGAAGACCAAAGGGCAGTTTCTGAGACCTATCCCACCTCTTAAAATATCCAGGCTTCCTCATCCCCTAAGAAGCTTATAAATCACTGCACTCCAGTAAAAGATACAGATGCTTTTTATTTTTTAAAATTACAGCCACTTTTTGTCTTGCATTAAAGCCTCTTATATTTTCAGAAACATTCCACTTGAATTATGAAGCAGATCACAGGCCAGCAGAAAACCATTCCCAAAAGGAAAAGGCTAACATAATGGAATACAACTTAAAATACACATTCAAGTACAAAGCACCAAGAGTGGTCTAGAACACAGCACGCACATCACTTGTAAAAATAACAAGTGAGTCCTAACACCCACACTTTAAAAATTGCAGTGCATCCTAATATCTTCCAGATGTGGACTTGATTAGGACTAAAAGTAGATGGGTAGCAACCTGCACTTTAAAAGCAGTTCTTTGCCACAGACTGAAGAGAGTAAAGATTTGCTGAAGTTAAGGCAAAGGAGGGAGTTGAACTTTCCCCTGACAAATACTCCACTAATGAATATGTGTGTCACTGGCAATCAAGAAAAGAGTAGTTGCCGTTATGAACAGTTTATTTCTTATTGAGGTTGGTAGAACTTCTCACAGGAAGGATGTAGCAGAGAAGGTGACCGAGTACAATCTCTGATTTCTGCCTGGAACCAGCTGCTTTTTACAAGCAAGTGCACCCTGGAAGCACTGGGGCATAAACACCTGCATAACACCATATAACCAGCTCAGGTTTGCATTGAGGTCTGCCTTGTGTACATCTAGCATCCCTAATAAAACCCTGAACTTTTCCATCATGGCTGAATAACCCGAGCTTGTGCAGATTCCTTGTGTGGAAGTCTTAATGTCACCTGGGGCAGGAGCAGGCAGAGGGGTCACACAGCACTCAAAGAGCTTTCTTGAAGGTTGCGTTCGTCCTGGAGCCACAAAAGTAACCCTTCATTTTCCAAGCAAGGATTCCCAGAAGATGTAGTTGCCTTTCCATGGGAAAGCCTCCAAGCTCCCTACCAAGATGAACCCTTTTGGGGTCAGTGGAAGTTGCTTCCTTGCAAGACTGTCAGGGATCTCCCTGTCTGTGCAGGCGATTGTGGCTCGTGTCCTCTGAGCACTCTCAGAAATTAAAACATTGATGCCATTCCCTAAGATCATATCTGAACACTGCCTGACTTCCCAAGATGCTTAAGCTCCTGAAGACTTGCTCAGCTTCTGCTGGGCTCACTGTAAGCCAGGGTGGAGTGTCAGAGCCTTATCTAAGAGATGGGACTAACTCTGTTATTTGTGACTTATCACTTGAAAAATCAAACAAGGCATCAGTCTCAGAAGTTACAAGTTTAATAGCAAGTCGCCATAACCGAAGAAAGTCCCGAGTTTCAGAGTTACATGGCAATTTATAACTTTCTAGTCCAATAGACAATTAACACGAAACTTTGTTTTCATTTTATTACCTATCACCTTTGGTACTTTTTACTGCATTGTGTCTGTTTCTTGGCCAATAACTTGTTAGCTCACGTACACACATATACTTCTATTATAACATCTATATTCTTAACTTAAACTACAAAATCATATTATCATACTTAAAACCCTTCACCGTATCACCCAGTACATTTTCTTGCTTATAACTACAGAAACATAGGTTTATAATTTTTCTGCTTAAAATCTGTACACCTTTATTATTACATCAACCCAAGTTCTTTTCAGGGCTGTAAATCAAACTCATTAGTGTCTCTGGGGGTTTCTACTCTTCCGTTTCCCACAGTGAAGTTCTTTGAGAGGAGAGCCTTCCTTGGCTTCTCCAGAGGCTGGGCTGGGCATCAAGCTGGGACATCCTCAGGTCTTTCCATAGATTCAGGGAGAATTCCTCCTGCTGTCTGTCAAGGAGGAAGTTCTAAGAACCTTTGCTTTTCCTAGGGTAGAGGATGAGAGGAATCAGAGATCACTCCTCCTCATTTTTCATAAGGGAACTTTGAATATAAGTGCATCAGAAATCAATAGAGGTAAACACAGCAAAAAATCACCACTTATTTCCCACAAAGCCTCAGATCTCAGCAACTGCACTGAATTTGGTGTGGTAGAAGAACCTTTCTGAATAATTATCGGCAGCTCTAGGAAAGTACAGCATGCTCTGTACAGCACACCAAAAATGCCCCTAAGCAGAAAAATGGCTGCATTAGTATTAATGTTGGTCATATTCTGAATTAAATACTTACTTCCTTCGTAAACTTTAAAATGTCATCATTTTAAAGGCAGCACAGCACCTTCCTGAAAGAGCAGGTGCCTTTAATATGAATACATTTTACTAAATATATTTGTCACCATGAAATAGCTGATGACATGGGAAGCAAGTAGACAGTAAGAGGCATCCAGGTTTCTTCTCTGTGCATTACCAAAGGACCAGCATGCACATCTCAAATAAAATTTGAATTTTTCAGTAATCCTCCGGCATCAGAAGGAGTCAGAGAGTCTTGTATCAACCACTTTGTGCAGGGCACATCAGCTTTTCAGGAACCATATCCATTTACATCATCTAAGAACAGCCGAGAATGTCTGTGAGCAAACAAAATGCTGTTAGCCCTCGTGTCTCAGTTAAGAATTTAAGATACAAGTGACTAAACATGCTGGCATCAGTTGTAGAACATCTGGCATGGGGATTGGTCAAAAGCTGGTGAAAGAAAAATGTTATACCTTGACTTTTTGGGGCACCTTTTGGGATTTTAATTCTTTGGATAACAATTCTTGGGATAATTCAAACTAATATGAGCCAGCTGTTTCTGGCATTGCAGAGTGCAAAAATGAAATGCAGAAAGAATAGAATGGTTTGGAGCCAGAAAAGCAAATTTGCAGTGAGGTACCTCCTCTGCTCCTGCCTAGAGCTGATGAGAGCTTGGTCTGATGAGACCATTTAGCTCCCAGTGTCTCTTATAAGACTGCTGGTGTAAAGAACAAAAACAAAGACAGACCTGAAAACTGGAAAGAGGAAAGAAAGACAAGAGGGAGAGTTAATCTCTAGTTTGCCACAGTTAACTCACATGATTAAAGTTTACTTGGGAAATCAAGTGGACAGACAGGGAAACTCTTTTCCTGGGTGCCAAAAGCCTTAAAATTGTGACATTTTGATAACTATTCCTACTACAGCGTATCTCTTGTCATAGCTACATGTCCTTGCAAGAAAAAATCTGTTCATGCTGAAATGGGATATGAATAACTTAGAAAGGGCCAACAAATTTTTTAAGAGGCAAAGGGGGCAGCAGAGGAGATGATAAAGAAAAGTGATCTGCAGAATGCAATGAGGAATGGAGGGGAGCACAGAAGGCTTCTGCACCTCCCCTGGCAAAATACAGAGATCAACAAGGAAATAATTGAAAATCATCAGCCTGGAGGAAGATGTAGATAACAAAGCAGGTTCAAGGAGAAGCTCACACCAGTGTGCAACTGTCCCAGCAGGAGAGTCTGTGCACAACTGTGGAGCAGCAGAATGACTCCATTTATTACAGTTTAATTTATTGGCTGCTGACAATGTAGTCTGTTCAGAACAAATATAGTGCAGTCTCTGTCCTCACAAGTAGTCAGTTTAGCTAAAAAAAAGAAAAAAATTTAATTAAGGTCTTTCAGATTTCCTTCAGTGTATTTTAAAGCTACGGTCTTCAGTGCCTCACTCTTGCATTCACTGTTTTTTATTGGCTATGGCACAAAGGAAGGAAGTTGCTTATTAACCAACTTGACCTCCTTGTTTGCCCGTTTTTCTTGCAATTCCTTTCTCCCCTTCCTTCCCAGAGGGAAGTGTTTAGGCACAGACCCGAGGTTAGGATGGAGCTGCGCCGTCCATGTCCTGCACTGAGTCCTTTCTGTTTCACAGAGGTGGGGCCACTGCTGGGGCAGGGTGTGGAGAAGGGAGCAGAGAAATCAGTGAAGGCCATGAGCCCTGTGTAAGGCCATTCCTCCTGCTCTGCTCGTTGCAGTGCAATCCTGCAGCCATAAAGTTCACGGCTGTGGTTTTTGTATTCAATGTGGGACTCTCTATGCATACAAAATATTATAAAACATTCTACACTGCCCAAACTACAGCAACACAGCACACAGAGGAAGGCTAATCGCCCTTCAAAATCCATGTTTATTCATAAAGTTTTAATGGCAAGGGGAGGGGCTGTTTCAGACCTTTATCACCTGGAGCTGAAGGATGACCCATAAAAAAATTTTCTGTTCACTGAAAGGAAGATAAAATGAGTAGTATCCATCAGAGTTTATCTTGCTGCCCGTTGCTAAAGCTCCTCTTCACAAAATCAGGTTTTGTGTGGTGTGGGACACCTATTGCAACCTCTTCAGGTGAGAATGGAGCACGTTAATGACATTTATTGCGCTGCAGTCTGTATGAGGGGTGCCATGGCAGAAAGACAAGTATGTCTAGAGGTGGAACTCTTTGCTGCTCATTACCAAGTGGCTGAATTTCTGATGGAGAACATTACATAGTCATTCAAAAAGCAGTAACTCAGGTTGTAACAAAGAACCTGAGACATACTAATAAAAGCCCCATTTCTATTTTATAAGTCACATAATGGATGTCACATTCAGTGCTTCTTATGGTGAACAGGCTACTTATTAAGCATAGTCTATGACTTTATTTCATTTTAAAATTGCCATCTTTTCCAATTATTCTAACTTTTTAGAATCTTCTCCCTTTTAAATAAGGTTATTTTTAGCATGAACCACAAGTTACAAACAGCAGAAGTTGCTATAGAAACAGAAAAGGCACTTTGTGGAATGAAAATGCAGGAAGAAATGTTGTTCACTATTTATCTTCTGCAGACAGTAAGATAGAATCAGTACCTATAGGTGTGTGTATGTGTATCCATGCGTATATATAGATAGAGATGACTTTCTTTGCTGTATCTATGAACTCTTCAGTGCTTGTCTTTGTATCCTAACATTTAGCCAGTTTTTGGCACTTCTGCACTGGCAGTTTAACATCCCCAGCTTTATGCAGCTACCCTGTAAGTAGGTGCCCTGCGTGCATCTCTGGATTCAGTCAGCCAAGCCAGTGCAAGTCAAACTGATGTGATGGTGCAGCACAGAGAGAGGCAGGTGCCTTGCATGGGGTGGTGGGGAAAAAAATCTGTTCATCAGTCTTATCAACATCCCATTATCTGACCCCCATCACACACCACACTGGACATTGCTTGTAGAGGGACTCACCTGGCTCTTTTCCTCCTTACCTAATCGGCCTCTACTGTACAGATATTCAGATTTTCCTTTAAAGGCCCTTTGCTTGTTGTCTCAGTTGTGAAAATGAACTTCATGTTTTAGCAACTTTAAACTAAACAAAGGTAATTTCCGGTCACAGGATTTGTGCTGTGGCTGAAGTCTGTTTCTTAAATGCTGTGCAACCTCCGAGCCTCACCAATGGGGAGGATGATATGGATGAAACATTAGACAATTTTCAGCCATTGGGAATCAGCCTCAAAGTCTAGTGTAACAGCATGGATTACTGAACCAGATTCAAAGGAAAGAATACTGCATAGATTACACTTCATGTATTAATTAGATTAAAAAAAAAAAACTTCAGATGTTTTATAGTCAAGCTGTCTGGAAGACTGGGCCTGAACCATTTCTCACTTCTGCTCTTAAACCTTTATTTAACTTCATTGTTCTTTGTAATGACTCAGCTTTACAGTCATTCTGTGCTAATAAATGGTCACAAAAATAGCCACCAGAGATAATTTAGAAGCAGTTGATCCTGCCCTGAGGAAGGAGAGCCTGTAGGCAAGGGAATGAACTGGGTAGGAACCAAGGACGATTCAGGCCTAATTTGGATTTATTCAAGGCATTTGACTTAGCAACACGTGATACTTTGGTTAAAAAGTATGTACTATATGGAATTAACAGAACACATATTAGATGGCTTAAGAATTAGTCATGTCCCATCTCATCTTTTATGTGGTCTGTTATTGCTAGAATAGTTCAATGCCTTTTCAACGAACAAGATTTTTCTTCTTCTTCAGAATACATATATAATGCTGGCAAACTCCTTACAACCAGACTTCTGAGCACTTAAGTGTCCCAAAGAGGAGATTGCTGCTTATAGTGATTGCCAAGTGGATTTTGGAAATCATGCTCAGTGTTTTGCTGCGTGTTGGTTGCCCAAATAGCTTTGTCAAGTTGGTTTTTTTTACAGATTATCATCAACAGTGAGTTCCTGTTTGCCCAGCTGTCTGCCTAGCTGGTGTCCTGGTGTCTGTTTTGCAGGACAGGTTTGGACTCACAGCTCCAACACAAACTGGTGGAGCCCTCTTCAGATGTCTGGAGCTGGTTTTAAATCCAGTCATCCAAAAAGTAATAAACCCACGTCATAATGGTTAACTCAGTACTCCAGGTGTGTTGTGCGTGCTGGCAGTGCCCTGGCTCTCTCTGAGGGCAGGACTTAGGTGTATGTCCTTAGGTAAGATGTTTCCTCGGGAAAGCAGTCTGGTGGGATCTTCTGTGGTCTCCAGGGGATTTCCTAGTCAGGATGAAACCCTGTGATAGGCTTCAGTGTGTAACATGCCCACCCCACCCTTTAGACATAACAGGACACCCAAAGGCAGAGTTTTTGCATTCAACCATTTTTGCCTCAGTTCCTGGCTTATAAATAGGGCGTACTGTGAGAAAATTTTTGGAGCACCATGATATAATCTGGAGTACAATAGAAATCCTCATGAGAAAATTAAGATTTTTAACTTCCAGACAGGACTTGCAAGTCTTTGTGTTGCATCGTCTATCAGTAGGCATGGAATGGCAAAGGAGTAAAATACTAAATTGCTGCTTGTTAAATAATCAATATTGATGTCAGATACTGAATAAGGCAAAGGTGCTAGAGAAAAATAGTAAATGTCCCTGTAATTAGAGAGCATATCCTAATGCACACTCTCCTAGGGACAGATGAAGTGCTCACAGGCAGCTTGAAGCCTGACATTTCCAACGTTCAGATTTTTACTCTGCTCGGCTGGTCAGAGTATAGGGAAAATGTTACTCTACACCTGCCTATTTATACATGCTATTAGGCTTCCAAGTGGTTCAACCTTAATTACTGCATATAGGAGCGAGTCTGAATTCAGAATTCAGATCAGCATCAACAGAGGAGACACAATTTACATGTGCCTTGCTTGGCACATAATCTTGAGTAGGACTATTTTCAATTCTGGTAATACTCAAGCAGTACATTGCTTTTTAAAATGCTTTTCACTCTCTCTGACTCCAGCTACTTAATTCTTGAATGCATCCTTGTTAAAGAGAACAGATGGTTTCAGTTCCACAGGATGAACTCTCAGTGGTGCCTTCAAATCTGGGTGAAACCACTGTCTATTTGGCTGAATTGTAACTCAGGCCTCCGTGTCTTTGTGATGTTGTTCCACCCCTGCCTGGTTCTCTTACCCTTTCTGCCTTTCTTTAGTGCTGGGTTACCTTACAACAAGAGTAAAAGGCCAGCAACCTTCTCCAGACCAGTCTTTTGTCTCTAATATTGACTACAAGAGGTAGCCAGCTAATTCCAATTCAGTATTAATCGTCGGGCCATGAGAGGAAGTGACAGGAAATTAAAGCCAAATGTGGTGAGCTCAGAACTTCTCAACAGGATCAAGTATTTGGAGAAGCCTGTTCTATTTGCAGCGTGCCCATGTGGTGCTCCCTCCTCTGTTGAATTGCACCTTTCAATCAGCTGCAGCACTCAGTGAAACTGAAGAGTGATCCTACCTTTGGAGGCCGTGTTGCTATTTAGATGGGACTATTTTGAGGAAAAAATGCCCAGAAAAAAGAAAAGGAGGCAGAAGATTAAATTATGTTCTGGTTTTCCAAATAAATACAAAATTTCTTTAATACCTAAGAATAAGATCAAAACCAAGTGGACTTGCAGGACTACACAGCTCTTTAGTGATAACCTTACAGAAGCCCTTTTCTTTGGGACATGGGTTCTGGGACCTTTCCTCCCAGCTTCCTATCACTAGAACAGCAACAATAGAAGCAGCATTATCACGCTATTCTCTGCCTAAACATGCCTCTGAATTTTTCTCTAATAATATCCCAGCTGGATTGTTATTTCCTATGAAAACTTTATTGATTCTCAGCAGGCCATTTGCAAATGATAGATTAACTGTAACCTCATTAATATACAAAGGATTGTTAAAAGGGAATTACAGTGCACAAGATCTATTTCCCAAACAGAAATACACACAGTGGGGGAAATCAGTGAGCAGAGAGCAGCCCAGCAGCCTGGGTAAGTAGTCTGTGCCTTTTGTATGACACGAGCATAGTACTGGTTTCTGAACAAATTTTCTGAACAGATTTTCTCCAGAAATTACTTAGGTGGGCAGAGGTGGAGAAAGATTCTCAGAGATCAAAGGAAGTGCTTTAATATGAGTAAACAGATCAAATAATTTTGGCTATCATGCTTTGGTTGAGATGGATGAAAGGGTTCCTTGGGGTAGGAAGGAGATTGCTGGCTCTTTCGAGGATGTAGCCCAACATCCATCAGGGTGCCCACGTTTCCCTGACCTGTACATTAGATTATGTTTAACAGATTTTTACAAGGGACCCAGTTCTGCACTGTGCCAGCTTTCACTTCCTTACTTCGGGAGGGACCCAGAACTGGTCTAGGAAGCATGAGGGGAGAGGACGGACTGGAGCAGGCTCTGGAAGGGCCATCTGAGGAGCTTTCAAGGGCAACCTGGCAAACCTGCAGCAACAAGGTCTTGCAAGTGCAGCCTGGGTGATGGGAGCAAATGGAACAGTGGTTTAGGGTTTCTGCTGGAGGCTCCTGCCATAGCCTGTGTCCTCCTGTTGGGCTTACCCATCTTTTGCACCTCAATCAGGTCTTTATGAATTCTTTGTGGCAGGAAACAGATTCTACATAAATCACTCCCTCTGTAAAGGTGTTGCCATTTTCCCAGTCTTTGAGGCTTGCTATAAAGATGTTATCCTACAACTGGGATTGCCACTTGCAAATCATCCTTGGAACAGTTGTGGCTGGGAGGCAGCACAGTGAGCAGATGTTGGGTTATTTAACAATATGAACCACCAAGAATATGAGAAAGCAGTTTTAACTCGAGATTTTTGTTCCTCTAAAATGTGATAGTAAGTATTATCCTGAACACATTGCAGTGTTTTCTGCACCACTCAGGAGTGTCAGCCATTCCATTCAGAAATTCATTTAGTTCTGGCAAACAAGAATCCTCCTTCCTTCTGCTCCTTCTGCTGCTCTCTAAACCCCTTTATGAAACCAAATACCAGGTCAGCTCTCTCAACAGAGCACTGCTAATGAACCTATGTATCCTTTCCAGGACAGCCTTCTCTCTGAAGAAATCATTTCTGTTCTGGTTCTCAGTTGCTGTTCCTTGCGTCCAACTGCATTAACATTCAATATTCTCTGGTGGTTCCTGTATTTAACCAAAGAAATTGGACCAGACTGTGCCAATAGTCTACTTTCATTATTAAATATTACACCATTCCATTGCTGCTCACAAATGTTACAAGGAAAGATTTAGTGTTGTCCCACTCAAAGGTCTTAAACCTGTCAATCTGTGGACTCCTTCCCAGGGGACAAAGGAAGATTAACTGAGAAAAGCAGTCCTAATGCCAGTCAGCTTTAGTTTGCTGTGGGGGTGGGGTGGTGGAGAGGTGTGTTCGTGGTCTGAAAAAATGAAAATAAAAAGCTAAGTCACTGATGACAATATTAAGCAGCATTAGATAAAAACTTGTTTTCCTAGGACAGTGCAGGAAACAACCTCACTTGCTGATACCTCAGCCTTAACAACTACCTTTTGAGATGTGACATGACTAATTCTAAAGCCATCTTATATGTGTTCTGTTAATTCCATATAATACAAACGTCTTGACCAAAATGTCATATGTTGCTAAGTCAAATACCTTGAAGAAACCTAAACCTATTATATCAACACAGTCATCTTTATCAACCAAAACTGCAGTCCTGTTTACAAGAAGAGATGATGGCTGTATTTCATAGAATTAAAGGAACCTTTGAGATCACCCAGTCCAACCATTAACCCAGCACTGCCAGGTTCACCACTAAATCATGTCCCCAGGTGCCACATCTATACGCCTTTTAATACCTCCAGGGATGGTGATCACCTCCCTGGGCAGCTTGTTCCAATCCCTGACAACCATTTTGGCAAAGAAATTTTTTCCCAATATCCAATCTAAACCTTCCCTGGCACAACTTGAGGCAATTTCCTCTTGTCCTGTTGCTTGTTACTTTGGAAAAGAGACCAACACCCACCTGGCTACAATCTCCTTTCAGGTAGTCTGGGGAGCAATAAGGGCTCCCCTGAGACTCCTTTTCTCCAGACTCAATGACCCAAGTTCTGCATTCTTAAACTTTCAAAACTTGCTATTGGCCATTTGCTTCCATTTTTCCTCGTATTTCTCACTTATGAGTCAGATGAATTATTGTTGTTTTCCTATATCCTTGTAGCTGGGATGAATTTTAGGTCAAACCAGTATTTTTTTTGTGTCTCTGCTATGGTGGCTTCTTGGCAGGATATTGACTTGACTATTCACAAAGTATTCTTGATATTCATTAGTGTTTTTTTATGTTTAATGTACATTCTCAATATGTTTGTCTAGCAACATATTTAAGCTTGGGAAAATGGTATTTTTGAAGTTTCAGGTAGACAAGGTAGAAATGTCACATTCATTCTCATGATGAAAACACAAGCCTTGACGGCTGGTTCATCATAACAGCATTTTTTTTTTAGGTTTACAATTAACTGCTGTGTTGCATCCTCATTCAATCGATTTCCTGGGCTCAGTGTGGGGTGTTCAGGCCATCAGGTGTTGAGTTGCTCTGTCAGAGGAAGCTCTCCAGGAGTTTCTGTCCTGGTCATTTGAGTTGAGCAGCAAGTGCCTTCCAGTTATTGTAGTGGCAGGCTGTTCTTTTGTTGCTCTTGTCCAACTATTGAACCAAGTGCAATATGCCTAAATAAACATTTCTTGTTACGTGGCCTCATACAAGATTCATAAATTCATACAGATGAGTTCCACAGTCTTCAGAGAGCGTGAGCTTTGTTGTTCTGTGCTGTTCAGAGTGGGGAGAGGAGGTGCAGAGACCTCCTCTGCCAGGGAATGAGGACATCCAGAACAACGGGTGTTTTGGATGCAGATTAAAGACTCCCTCACTGCAAGAGCCAGACAGAGCTGGGAGGAAGTAAACAACTTTGGCTGAGGGAACCTCAGGCAAACAGACAGATCTTATTCTTCGTGTGTCATGACACAGCTTGTAACATATTTGTATACATAATACATCTTCTGGAATTTTCACATTAAAGTCAAGATGTATTCATCTGACAGCTGAAAAAATAACTGATGTGCCACTGCTGTGCCTTTCCTAGGAATTCAGCTGTCTTGGGGACAGGAAAATGAGAAAAATTATTTTAATATAATAAATAAATTAAGCTCACAGTCTTGCATACTGTGTGACCCAAGAAAAATGACTGAGCCAAGTCGGCAGGAACTGTGGGTTTCTGTAGAGGATCTACAAAGCCTTTGGAATCGCTGTGTATCGATAATTTCCATGCAAACTCTTTAAAAAATGTTAGTAAATTGGATTGGCATTATTACATCAATGTGTTATTTTGCCTTTTATGCTGTGGAAATAACAATATATTGGTCTCAGCTTTTGTAGTGGGAGGTACATAAAGAAGACTGAAATTCTGTGATGCAAAAACAAAACTAGAACTGGGCAAAATTATTAGGATGTAGTTGTCTGCCTGAATATGGAAGCAGACCAGTTCTCATCAGCTTCGTAAAATCCCTGGTGCAGTTGTTACCTCCCTCCAAAACAAAAAAGAGACATCAGTGTTAGAAAGCAGGTCTAACACTGCTTTCTCCCAAGATCCTTCAAAATTCCAGAGCATGTCACTGAATTGTGCTGTGTAAATGTCTTCCCTTCATTCCGTATCTTCTCCTCTATCTTCCTTCCTCTCTTCCCTGAATTATCTTCATCCTAGAGGAAAAGAATTTGTTGCTGACACTGAAATACCCCTCACAAGTTTAGCTTTCTTGTATTTCTAAATGAAAGTCTGTATTTTCTCTGTTTTGTTTGTAAGAAAGTTTTATCTACTAGAATATGAATGAAAGGGGAGAGAGAGAAAAAGGGACAAAGAGAGAAATAAAGCAAGAGGAAAGAAGGAAAGAAAAATAAAAAAATATTTAAGACCTTCCAGTCAATAGGAATCTGAGAAAAGGCATAATGAGATTCCTTAATGTTGATAAAACCTTAACAGACACTAAGAAGGAGAAAGCACAAACTATCTTTTACAGAGGGGGAAAGACACACACTGTTTCCTACACCACACAGGATTTCTGTGGAAATTAGGCTGAACAGGCAGTGGTAGAGCTGATGCTCTTATTTAGTGGAAAAGTAGAAACACACTGCAGGAAGATCTGACTGTACAAAAGAACAAGACATCTATTCCAGAGGGTGTAGGTAACACTGAATATAGATGTTATAATTACCAGATACCCAATACTAAAACAATGAAAACCATATTCAATCTGGCACAGAATATCAGTAACCGAAAGAGTTTCTTGGGAAAGAATAATAACGATAGCAATGATCATCATAATCATCATCAAAATGTGTATATTGCAAAGGAGAATAGAGCTGGATGGTGTAAATATGGTGATTTTCCTCGTTAATGTCAGTACCCTGGGTACGTTTTCTTCTCTGACTGTGTATAGATTTGGGGCTTTTTTTTTCCCCTTTCCTTCTTTCTCTTTAGTTTTTAAAGAAAAGACATGCAAATTTTTCATCATTCAGGCACTGGGGAGTCAATTAAAAGCCAAAGGGATGTGCTTAGCTGGTTTTGTGAGAGGGGTAGTATTCTGGGTCCAGTGCTCCTGGCTCCTCATTCTGCATGAACTCTGAGTCATGTCTGAGATGAGAGAGGGGTGTTGATTCTGTTCTCCACCCTCCTTGCTGGTTGTTGGGAGGAAGAAATTTCAGAGAAATTAATTTAATTCCTTCTTCAGCAACAGTAGGTTGGGGTCTGGCACCTCAGCCACTTGGGAACTTGTGAATACTTTGCCCTGGCAGCAGCCCTTCTACGTGCAGGGTTGCTCCTCAAAGAGCAAGAGCAGACCTCACCCTGCAGCTTTTCGAGGGTTTCCTCTCCACTGTGACAGAATTTGTGGTGAACTTTACCCCAGGGATTCTGCAGTATGAAAACACACAGGAAGAGCCCTCTCTCTGCTGCCACAGAAATGAGCATTTCCTCCCTCCGTGCCCTGTCCTGCTCCGTGCAAGAAACAGCAACAGTGGTAGAAAGGAGTGGTGTAAATTGCCTGACTGTCAGCCTCACTATGTCTTGGCACTCCACAGCAGACTGCAGCAAGATCTGATCTCCCAGACAGGCAAACAAGAAATGTTATTTGAATAATTCAGAAATGATCATGGAATATGCTTAGTAAGCCTTTCCCACATCAATACTTGGCAGCATTCAAACATCATTAACGTTATTTCCCCTTAAAATTGAACGAGCTGTCAGTTTTTTAATGGATATATTGTCTATCTAAAGTAGAAAAAGGGATTGATTTGCAATTATTTATTTCAGATCTTAGATAGTTTGATACACAGTTTGATATTCTTCCAGTGATTGAATTGTTTGTCTCTATATGTCACAGATCAATTCAAAATGGTGCAGAATCCAGAAATGACTGCTTTTAGCCAGATTGATCTTGTATGAACCCACGTGTAGCAGGAAAATCCAGAGTGACAATTCTCTCTGAGCATACCTTGAAACACAGATTGAATGCAGAGCACATCTGGACTTGCTGAGTGCACGAAAACAGTTTTGGCAGGGGTGAATTAACTGCACACACATCAAAGAGTTCTTCCCCACACTTCCCCAATTTAATATTGCTCCCAATTTAGTATTGTTAACATTTATAACCTATACTGTTCTTGTTTGGTGCAAACCTCATCTCTTAAGCTTTCATTACTTTATTCACACACACACACAAATACACACACACCAACTGCAAACCCTTCTCTTCAGGTGCTCCTCTACTAAAAAGTTTGGGATCTGTTACTGCTCAGGAGACAGGAAATTTTGAGCACTACACAGTCTAAGACTCCAGTAATTAAAGGTATTAGAAACTAAAATATTATATTAATTGGGGTGAGCTTTCTCACCTTTGCACAGAGCATAACTTAACATCAGACAGAAAAGCCTCATTGTGAAGGACAATGATTTAAGGCCCAAGAGGGAATGAGAAGAGGTCAGGAGATGCAATCACAGGAGACCTCAGTTTATATGGAGCTTCCTAATAAAACTGCTCTCAGACCACATTAAAAAATGAGAGACAGAGAAGACAGGTAACACCTCTGGTTTTTAATGAACCCATTGCAGATGCTCCAATTAATCTAATCAGCATGCTAACAGGCAGATGTGGAGGTTTCAGTCACCTAATAGTACATTAGAACTATCTTAGCCAGTTTCTGTGTCTTTATACTCTCAGAAATGAGATCTTGTCTGAAGTTGCTCTGCCTTTAATAGCATGGCAGAACCTCAAGCACATTTCATCTGACAAGAGCTGTGAATTTATTAGCCCCACTGAGCTAAGCTGTCTTGTACAGGATTTCAGATTGTAAATGGATAGTTCCACAGGGTTAGGAAATGGTAGAGCAAGAACATCCAGCCCCACAAAACCTGCTAAAATCGGAGAAGGGGAGAAAAGGCAAAGCCCTGATATGAAGACCTGAAGTTCTGCCAGTTTGGTAACACTTGTTGGCATCTGACAGATTTTCTGACACAACTTCACTTGAAGTTCACACGTTCCTGTGTAAACAAACACAACTGCCTGTCCTCTATTCCCTGTGTTAATTTTGAAGAGCACTAATAAGGCTTCAAACTATCAAGATAATCCAAATAATAAGCCTCAAGATAATCCAAAAAATAAGCCTAAAAACCATCAAGAAACAACTAGTTCTACCATGGCAAATCCTTGAGCATAAGGTTAAAAACTGCTGACTTTGTGTGGAGAGCTGTAGTACATAGATATCTATGATATAAACTGGAACTATTTGCTTGGTAGATTGGGAAAGCCTTGTCTGGCAACAATGAAAGCACTTCATCTATGTGAAAATAGCAGAACACAGCCACAGACAGGTGATCGAGCCTTTGTAATGTCCTGAAAACTAAATTTTCTGGAATCAACAAGTTAATGTAAATAACAGCAGTTGTATTAAACAGATTTTGGGTTGAGTTTCAAATTTGCAAAGATTTCTGACAATTTTTCATTTTCAATATATGGCCTTAAGCAAAAGAAATAAATGTGATTTTGAACACAACAGAGGGAAGACATTTTATTACTTAGAGGTGATGCTCCTACTATTTCCATTTTATTATTTTCATTTATGTTATTACAAATGAAAAAATGCAATCACATTGTTCGAGAACATTTGTTGTGTGAATGTATTGTGAAATATGTTTGGCAATGAAAAGGCTACTGATACAAAAAATATCCCAAGTGTAACTGGGCAATTCTAGATATACTTTCAAAGCAAAATCTTGGTTGGATTTTATCTTTGATTAACTCCTTGATTCTCCCCAACACGATTTAATTTAATTCTCTGTAAAGATTTCTAAAAATGCAATGGAGAGGAAATTTTAAGCTTCCCAGGATGCACATAAGAAATATATGTGCAAGTGAAAGTGTGAAGTTGTAGACATGCGTGGTCAAACTGAGTAATCACATGCAGAGGTAACCTTGATTTAACACTCACTTTCATTCGAGACTTTGCCAGGACTTGTCAAGATTTGCCCTTTACGTCTGTAATTTATTCACCTATTCATCTATCTATCTATTAAAAATATTGTAGATTTTTAGTATCTTATACTCACTATTACCATTCTCTTCTATGGCCCGGTATCAGACAATTTTTAATTATTTAAAGTTCTCCAAAGGAAAAAAAAAAAAAATATTTCTGGGAACAAAAGGAGGGGGGCTCTCCATTTACCTCTTTTTACTGTTTATTATAGGAAAAGGAAATGTTTTTGATCCACATTATTTTTTCTCAGACCACTCCTCACACTCCTTGTAGGTTTTTCCCTCTCTTTTTCTGTGTCTCTGTGACCTTTCCCACACTTATTATATAGATGGCTAAGTGAAAGCAAAGAGCTTTAGAAGCAATTGCATCTCCATGGTGACAAAACCACAATGTCTCATTTATACTCCAGGATTCCCAGGTAAATGTTTTCAGCTCTTTTTGTGGCGTGGATTTCAGCTGCATGTGAGAAGGGGGGTGAGTTTTCTCCTAACCCAACTCTGACTCCTTAATGCCGTAATATTAAATACAACAGCTTCAAATTACATATACACAAACATTTAATATGTGTAAGTACACACAGAAAAGATCTCAAGGTCATTCCAGCTTTTGTGAGAATTTTCAAGGGCAAAATTTTTCAGCTGTTTTGTGCACTGAAAGCACAGAAGACTGAGATGTTTCTCTTCCTCAGGAGACCCGAGGTAGCAGGATACACAATTTCTCCCCAGCATTTGTCCCATAAGACAGATTGACCTCGAACGAAAAAATAGGAAAAGAAAAGTTTCAGTTTCTCTGCCTGTGTTCTGGCTTCTTTGTCAGCTCTGTGAAAAAGCTCCCTAATCTCTCTCTTTTGACACATTGCTGAGATTTTTCCTTGATTTTTGTTAATGAAATTGTGTCCATAGGGGAACAGGTGACAGATCCAAGCCAGAGAGCAAATAACAAAATATGGGAGCAGGATAGGTGGATACTCACCTAGCATGGACTCTGAAGGCTGGCAGCAGAAGATTAATTTTAATTTTCAAATTTTAACATGCAAAGTCCTTTTGGTGGACTTTGGTATCAGAAAATAATTAAAGGTTACATCCAATCTAATTGGTTTTGCTGTCATATTTCCCCTATAGCTTCCATTCAAAATACCAGATATATATCAGGAAAAAAAAAGGATTGAGGAGACAGAATTTAATAGTGTAAAACACAAGGCAGAGGTGGCCAGTCCACTTAGTCCAGAGAACTGCAACTGAACTCTGATTAGTGAACCAGTTATGACACTTTATAAAAGACACACTGAACAAGCTTGTCCTTTCCTGAGGGAACCTGAGTGCTGAACCCCTCATCTGTGATGCAGTCCACAGGTAAGGAATGCTGTCACACACTTCTTCATCACTGTCACTCCACTCAATTCACATCTGCATCTCAAGCCTGACATGGTGTTTTAAGGTTTGCAAGAAACGTGGGCAGAGGTCAAAGAGATCTACTGTTCAAATTGTTACAAGGTTATCACTGGATCAGGTTTCCTAATGATTTTTTAAGTTGACCTTTGAATAAAGTTTTACAGACTTTAGGAGTAGAAGTTAGGCTAAAGCTTGTGTTCCAAGTGAGCAGGAGGTGAATTTAAAAATTGTGTGAATATGTAATTATGTGTAATTTGTTGTCTGTGTCTGACAAATCTAGAAAGGCTAACTTTCTCTATGATTTAAACTTCATTGCCAAGTTTAGATTCTTTTTAAAAGAATTTATTCAGGTTTAGGAACACTTTAAAATGCTCACACTAAAGCTCTAGGTGTTCAATAGTAATTCACGTAGCCTCTATGCCACTTTGTTTTATCTGCTTCTCAGAATTTAATTTCCATTTTAGCCAAATGGAAGACCAGCCAATTTTCAGTTATAAAAATGTGAATGAATAGGTGAAGTGAAAGGGAATTAATTGCTGAGTGCCCAAATACACAACTTACCAGAATGAAGGCAGAAATATAACATCTGGCAAAGATTCTTGAAACATGCAGCTCAAGACTTGAACACCCAAATCCTCCTTCTAGAAGCGAATGGATGTGGGACCTGCCAGTGCAGGCTCTGATAGTCATACTAAATCACTGGGAGGTTGGAGCTCCTGGTATAGAGCACAGGTTTTGGTAGTTAAGAAAGTGAAACCTCAGTATGTAATACATAGGATAGATTTAAATCAACAGAAAGTTCATTTCAAGAACAGGAATACCAAGTTTCACAGTGTAGACTTTTTCAGATAAGTGGACAATATATTTAAGGGAGCATTAAGAATCATAGAATCAGGAATGGCTTGGGTTTGAAGGGACCTTAAAATCATCCAGTTGCAGCCCTCTGCCATGGGCTCTTTCTGCAGGGAGTGCTGTCTCTCTCCAGCTCTACTCTCACATATGGCGTGGAAAAGCTTTTGAAAGTTGAAATTGAGAAAGCTCACAGGTTCTCAGGAGAGAAGACCTTTAAATGTGTGTGCTGGCTTTCAACCCCCAAGCCAGTTCAATAGGAAAACCTCTTTCCTGGAATGGCTTGTGCCTATCCATAGAATTTCAGCTCTGGGATATAAAGTCAGATAAGATAGAAGTGAAAAAGGGAATGTGTGTGGAAAGGCAGTTTCAAAGCCAGCTAAGAGACATGAAAAAGGGAATGTATGTAGAAAGGCAGCCTTCTGCATGTCCAAGATCTGTGATTATCAAAGAGGCATTTATGTGCTAACAGTCTGCTTAGATATTCCAGGGATTTCTGACACCTCTCATTGCACACAGAGCAGTGGTACAGCCACGTGCAGCATGCCAGAGCATCCCCTACCAGCTCCCATTGCCATCGGGGGGGCAGAGCAGCCCAGTATCCCAGACCTGGATCCATGGGATGGAAAGGAGCAGTACAAGAGCAGCAGAGAGAGGGCCGGCTGCTGATTCTAAACCTGCAGGTCACTCTCCTGCCTAACTCATTTATTCAGGATATGCATTACAAATATCTCACCTAAAAACCCCTCTTGCATTCATACCACCAGAAAATCCCATCCAACCTGGCCTTGCATTCTTCCAGGGATGGGGCATCCACAACTTCTCTGGGCGACCTGTGCCAGTGCCTCACCACCCTCACAGGAAAAATTTTTTCCTAATACTTAATCTAAACCTACTCTCCATCTTAAAACCATTCCTATTTGTCCTGTCACTTCAGGCCCTTTTAAATAGACTTTCTCCAACTTTCTGGTAGGCTCTCTGCAGAAACTGGAAGGCTGCAATTAGGTCAGGGGAGAGAACAGTGTTCATGAAACATGGAAGTGCTGGGGTTTGCTCTTCTGAGTGGAGATGGGTACAAGTTTTTGTCTGCAGGGTGAGGTTTCTCTAACAACACACCATTTTTTTGTGTGTGTTGATGGGAATTTGGAAATTTCACATGCACAATCCAATTCACCTTCCTTGAAAGCCCACACCATACTCTTTTGCTTAGAGCTAAGCATGCAAACATGTCAAAATCTGGTGGTACCCATCACAAAGCCAAACCTGGGAAGTTTATCCATCCTCTGTCCCAGAATATCAAGCTTACACTGACATAGTACCCCTGATTCCTGTATATTTGTTCATGATTTACATGAAGTTACAGAAAAATCATGTGCTTCTACCATGTTATACTAAAGTCCAGCTTCAACCCTCAACTAAAACTCGTATTACAAGTGTCTTTACTAAAGATGGCATTGTTCATTTCACTTTAAATATGTGTTTTCACAATCTTCTAAAGCTGTCTTCTGCTAAGTAAGCATTCTGTTTTGCTGAGTAGAGACTATTAGGTATTACAGAAAGCTATGGCATTTATGGTTTCACTCTCATTACAAAACACTGTTTACTTCCAAATTTCCCTTCTTCCTTCTCTCCCCTCTCCAGAATACACGTAGCAATGAGCTGAATGGTCTCTGTTTTCCTTGTGTGTATGGCATCAATCAGCACTCGCAAAGGATAGTGTATCCTTGGCTCTGCTTGATTGAGATCTGCAGTTTTGCATTTACATAATTAATACACACATCCATATTTAATCTGTGCAGATGAAGACAAAGTCATGACTGCTTAAATACCACAGAGCTTGGCAAGCTTCCAGCTTTGGCAAAAAGCTATGCTCTCGTGCTTTCCTCTGGGTGGGGTTGCAACTGTTTGGCCACTTCTGTGACGTGTGTGTACCAAGCCTCCCTGCTTTTCAGATCAGAGGGGGATGGAGTAGTGAAGCTGCCCAGAGATGCTCTCTTACACACTCCTGTAATGTCCTAATCCCATGAACAAGCTTTTGTTTTGCTTTCTTCCTCCTCTCATCTCCACTTCCACTTAAACAGGTGTTTTTGGTTGTGCCAGTTGGAGCTGGTATCATAAACGTCCTTTTAGGAATGCATGTGTCTTCCACGGTAGAAGCTGCAGAGGTGAAGTGGAGGCAAAAGGTTCATCACTAAAATTTCTGTGCTACTGCCACAGAGACCCAGGAGGAGCTGGATGCTGGATGTGCAGGAACTTGGATTACACAGTGCTTGCTCCTGGCAGCTCCAAATAGAGAAGCTTGGATTCCCCCTCTCCTTCTTAACTTTGTGCATCTGACAGAGGTGTCTCCCTTCAGCTCAGCGTGTCCCCAGATCCCCTGTATGAATCAGTAGACTCAGAGAAATGTCATAGAGTGAAGTGAGGTGATTTCAAGCCTAAGTCAGGAATAAGGCTGCTCAGAAAGGAATAATTCTCTTTTGTGAAATAAAAGGAAGTCTTGACCTATATTTCTGCTTCTGTCTGAAAGAAGAATAAGTTCTGACATTTTAAAATTAGAAATAGACAAGTGCCTGCCAACTGCAGGATGGTTAGGTGTGACTGGGAAGCTCGGAGAAAGCAATAGGACACCTTGGTGTCCTGCCTTCTCCCACATCCCAGTGGAGATTTGGATCACCAGAAACAGCTCTAAGTGATCACTTTGTTAATTTGTGCCATATGTGGTCCCCAGAGAGAGCCTGTGCTTGCCAGCAGCCATGAACCCAAAAGAAAGCAAGTATAATCCATATACAATATATAATATTGTACAGTATTTAATAAGGAACACTTTCGAATGGGCTATGATCAAGGTCAATAGGCTGAATAAGAATTAATAAGGTCTATTTAAATAAATATCTTAGATCTGGGTACCACAAAAAGCTGGCTACCATGTAGAAGGGCATTTATGTAGCTCATATACCACAGGGCTGGCTAGGGAAAGATAACTCCTTAGTGCCATAACAGCTGGAAAAGTGCCATGGAGATGCATCCTAACAAACCTCAGAGAAAAGGGAGAGAGTATTTCTTCAAGACTTCAACCATCCCTGGTCTCTGAAATCTAGCAAGGTTCCTCAGGCAGAGATACCAATCAGCAAAAAGGAATTCCAGTTTTTAGTTACAGGGATCACAGTTATTATCTATTTCTCCTATTACTTTACCTGTTTTTCCCAGCTTTCTCTTTAAATGTTTAACGTCTGTTCCAGCTTTTTTTTTTTTTTCTTTGATTTACTATTAAGCTTTCCTACTGTTTGGGCCCCTGAGAAGCAGCAAATTTATCACAGACTGCTATCACAAATTAGCATATTTCCAGAAAACAGTGTTTGACAGCAGTGAAAGAGACCAGTCCTTCAGGATATGTTTTGGGAACACTAGGATATTGAAATTTTCCCACTAGACTATCAAGGACTGTTGAGGAAACTGGCATTACTCAGTATCTTGTTTTATGAAGACATTCCGTTCACCAGATAAAACTCACCAGCAGAAGAATTGTTGGCTGCATTTTATGGCTAGTCCAGACTGGGACAACAGTTTTTGTTTATTGTTACATTAATGACAACAATAAGGATGCCCTCTTAAGGTCTGATATTCTTTCTTTAAGGTAGGCTAAGTATAACACTTTCATTTCCGCTCTAATTATTTCCTTCTTTAAAAGATATAATTGCACTTTTAGTGGATGCGCACAGGAACACAATTAGTAATCCAGCAATCTGGAATCATTCAGAAACAACAGTATTTTCTTTCTTAAAGGCACCATCTGAGCTGGTGTCAGAACTGACTCTTGCACCCCAGAGGAAAATACTCTTTGTAGGGGTTTGGTGTTCTCTGTAGAGGAGATGACACCAGGGGCTGGGACAGAATCTCTGACCTGCTGCTTAGAAGAGATGAACTGTGTTTTGTTCCCCTGGATAGCAAGACAGAAGAGTCAGGAAGAAGCTGTTCCCTGTTTTCTGGCATCATTAAAACCACAAAGATCTTCCTTTGGTTACAGCTCCAATGATTTGCGTGTATTTCCCAATATTTTTACTTCATTCACAATAAAAAAACAAGAAAGCTGTACTTGGATGTCTGACAGTGAATTTGTTTCTTAATCCAGCAGCACATGAAGAAATTATTTCAGTGTATATATATGATATGGATAGGAAATGGTATTAACCACTCAGTATCTACAATTCTTTAATTCAGCACTAAATATTCAGTACAGGAGATTAGGTGATACAACCCTGTTATTAAAGTAGCTGAGGGTCTGCCGTGCAATGGGAGATATTCAACAGATTAAGTGCTGGTTGTAATTTTACTTCATTATTCAGATTCTGAGGTCTTTAGGGCAGAGAAAATGTCTATCTGTATTCTCTAGAGCAGTATGTATATTTATGGTGCCATCTAAATGCCTCGCTGCAGCGATAATGTCAAGGTGTAATTCTGTTGAGCTCTTGACTTGGTTGAGGATCAGGCCATGTGAGTACACAGGGTCCCAAAATGCAGCTCTACCATGACCTCTCCAGGCTGAAGGATGCAGTTCCTTCCATCCATACCTCCCCACCAACACAGAGTTTAAAGTGAAGTGGTGTTGACAAGTGAATTTGCTCTGAAAAATGGGTTTGCAGAAGTGGCTTATCGAGGTTTGATGTTAATGTTCCATCGATGGCTTCCCCTTCAGACTGCTCAGTGCATAACTGAGAAAAAACTGTTGTGATTGTGTGACTTTCCTGGTAACTCACCCCTGATTCTGAGGACCAGTTTTGTCATCTTCCACTCTGGATATATGTCATCATCACCCACCGAAATCAAAATAAAGATGTTTTATTTTGAGGGAAAACTAAGTGTGGTGCAAATGCAGACCTGGCCTTAGATTGAGAGTTTGCCTGACGTGCAGTAGAAGTTTACAAGTATTCCCACAGGCATCTAATTTGAGTGTCTAAGAAGTCAAGGGCCTCTGGAAGTCGCCAGTGACAGCATCCAAGGCAGGAACCCAACTCTATCCATGGCCAGGAAATCTGCTCAAAACAGCAGGCCCACTGAGCAAAATGATCAGTTTTGTCATGATTGCTGTTGCACCACGTACAAGAATTGTGCTTGGAACACTTAGGACACCAACCAGGAGCCACCTGAGTCAGTTCAGAGGGTGTGTGGACAGGTACAGAGGGCCACAATCTGTTCCTGGGCCAAATCTACCCACTAACCAACACTCTGCTCATGACTCCTCACATGGAGACGAGGCAGCTTTCCCCATTTTGGACATTAAGGAGCAGGGAATGAGCTTTTACCTCACAACTTCACCTCACAACTGCACCATGTGAGCACTGCCCCATCAAAGAAGCCAGGTTTAGAAATCAGTAGAGTTCTGCTGTTTTCAGTGCATGATCCATAGGAACTCTGGACACATAAAGACTACTTTTAAGAAGACCACAGAAAAGAAGTAAAACCCAGCACATCGTTGATGGATTTATGAACACTATGGAGGAACCTGGACATGTCTGGGGAATGCTTTAGAGTACAGTAAAAAAAAAAATAAATAAAAAAATTAAGGATTGGAAACCACTGTCCCAGCAAACTGGATACAAATAAACTGGACAAGAACTGTTCTGCCAGTGCTTTTACTGCAAATAAAGTTTAGTAAAACTTTCAAGAATGTGACTAGCTGGATGATTCAGGAGAGGTTGTTCCAAAACAGGGAAACTGGGGAATACATCAAGTGTTGAAGAGCAGAAAGAAACCTGCATTTCCAGAACTTGGTGGCAAATATTTCTTGGCTGCTGTCTCTGGTACGAGGAGTTAATCTGAAGAGAAGAAAAGAGAGAGACAAGAAAAACCAATGGGATAACTGAGGTATGATACAGCAAGGGGCTGATTTTAGTGACCTAGTTTTTGTCTGCAGTGCCAGCCTCTGAAGTAGAGATGTGTGTTTTTCCACATCCTGATGCTAATAACCCAGATAATTTCCTCCAAGCTAGCTCCATAGTCTGTTTTATGGGCACAGTATGTCCTTATCTTCCTGGAGTGATAAGATGCCACCTGTTCCCCACAGCAAATTCCGGTGGAAGATGTTCTGTGCCTGTAAAAAAAATATGTGCATTTCCTGCAGGAAAAATATCACTTTAAGAACTCTATCTTGAAGGATAGGATTTGTTATATAACTGCATAGGTTTCTTGCTGCCTCTTGCAAAGACTTAATTATTCCCAGATGAAACAATGGCTCCACAAAAATTAATGACCGCTTCTACTTCTTTATGGTGACAATTCATTTCTAATGTTTCTCTCTTCTTGTTTCTACCACAGGTGAAGCTTCCTTTGCTTCGTGTAATGATGAGTCTGGCTTCTTGTGAGACACTTCCATCACAGCAACAACACAAAAAATGTGAATTGTATCCAGGTAGGTGCAATACCTCTCCTGGCACCTTGGATCTCTCAGATAACTTTCAAAACTGACAGAAAACATAAAGCATTCTCCTACACTGGGAATTGCTACATTTTCCATGTTCTCCATCAGCTCACTTCAGCAACCTCCATGCTGTCCATCAGACTTGGGTCTACGGTGCAAAAGCTTATTGACTCCTCTCACCTCTTATTGACCCCCCTTGTCCCCTCCTGCACCACAAACTCATTTTTGACAGCCTCCCCTCACATTTTGAGTCCTGCTCTGGTCTGCTAAAGCATCTTTCTCATGAGGGCACCCCTTAACAGGATTAAGCAGCTATATTAAATCCAAATTGAATTGTGGACTCATTGTGCTCACATTTGATTCTATTACAGATTGTATTTGTTCCATTTCATTATTTACTGCCAGAAAATGAACAACTCCCTTTTTAGCAGCAGGCATCAGACTTATGGAGCTGAGGCCCAGCTAGCCTAACCAGAGTTAGCCAAACTACAGACCCCAGAGACAATAACATATCTCTAAACAACCACTTACATGAGAAACCAATAGATCACTTTTATATACTTGTGTTTGAAGTGCAGGTCAGGGGACAAAATTGATGGTAGTTAGAAAACCAGTGCACTCTGAAAAAACATAGAGATAAATTCATAGAGCCAAAGATTTGGATTATATTTTAATTTGGTAAAATCAATACCTCTGTCATATTTCTGGAAGGAGAAGGCAAAGACTAATGAAACTGACACAATACATTTTCTGTAATGTTATTGAGGTGTGAGTTAGAAAGAAAAATGTTGGAAGTGTCTATAACTCATACATAACATATATGAATTCCTTCATCAGCTTTTACTGACTTGTTTATTGCAGAAATCAATACAGCAAACAAACAAATATTTTCAGTATTCTTCTGGCCATTCCCAACAGTGTCTAAAAGCAGTGTGTATCAAACCCTCCAAAATGTTGCAGTGTTGCAAAAATAATACATATTTAACATAGGTAAAACACACTAGGTGCTTTTAAAAATACAATATTGCTATAAAGTGAGCACTAAGAATAGTGATAAACTGACCCAACACCAATTGAAGTCTAAAATCAATCTTTGTTGGTTTTTCAAGAAGTTTTGATCAAGTTCTAGCTTTGTATGAGTGATTTTACTCAAAGGTTTTACCTGCAGCTACTGACTAGGACCTGATGCATGCCAGGAAATGAATCCACAGAATGGGCAGGAGTCTGCTGGTTGGGAATACCCCATGGGAGAGCAAGGTTTGATCGAAGCAGTGTGAGGTTTTGACTGGAAACAAATTTCCAAACTGAGTTTCCCAGGCACTAATAATCCCTATTGTTGCAGGGTTCAAATTTGCTGAACTCTGGTTGCCATGCCAAATGCCTTCCATTGCACCACTGGTGTGTTACTTTCTTTTTTTTTTCCTGAAGGAAACAATGAGTTTGACACTGTGGATGAAGGGATGCTGCGTGTATAAACTATTTCCATTGTTTTGGAAATCGTAGTGCTTGGTGCTCTCATGATGCAGCAAGATTTAAAGCAGCCAGTGGCAAAAGGGAGAAGGCACTGAAGTGAATAACCAAGGGCAGTGTTAACTCCAGCACAGAGCACCTACCTGGCTGGTGGAGCAATGGGTGGAGAAGTTACCAAGAGGAGGGATAACTTTGCTTCACAGTGTGTGCTAAAGCCAAAGGAAGCACCTTATTTCATAAATACATATTTGCGGGTTCCAGAAAGCCACATAAAATCTGTTTGAAAGACTCACTGTGTGAGTGAGCCATTCACATCGGGGTTGGGAAGCGTGGGGCAATCAAAGGAAAGATTATGTCAGAGTCCAGCATTTGTCCTGCCCAAGAAATGTGGACAAGCGTTCATTGCATGAACAGGGTTGAGACAATTCTGCCTCAGAATGTCAGGAGAGGTGGAACCCAGAGCCCAGCATGTGCCGGGGGATCAGCCACAAATCCTGTGAGGACAGCTGAGTCTCACAGGGAGGGACAGACCTGCTCCATGCCTATAAAACATCTCAGGCTTACAAATAAAGGAGAGCTCGTTGCAAAATTGTTATCTGGGAGCAGCTCTTGACCTGAAGAAGGTGGAAAAAGGCTGAGGGGAAACCCCCCACCCACAGCCCAAGGCAAAAATCCCTCTTTGGGTATGCTGGAGAAAAAATATTTACTACTGTTCTCTGTGGAAGGCCTTGCAAAATTTTAAATGGATGTCGGCATCTTAAAGTCCACCTTGACTTATGAAAGCTGTCTTAACAGATAATAATGATGTAAACTGTGCAGTGCTCCTCCCAGCTCAGTTTTATGGATGTGAGGTGTTAGCAAACATTGATAAGGGAGTTGGGAGCAGGAAAGCTCTAAAGTTGTTCCCATTTAGATTTTATCCTGCTATGTCATCCTGAGGAACAATCCCTATTCTCCACACATTTATAAGGAAAGAATAAAGAAATACTTAGGCTGCTGATCTCCCTTGACCTTCCTCCTTCCCCCTGGGGCCTGTGAGAGTCAGCTTCAGGGCTGCCTGCTGCCACTGCTGTCCTGCGTGCTCAGTCCCAACCCTGCCTTACACTGCTGGGATCTTTTTCTTTCAGTCCTGTTCCCAGAACATGAATTTATTTGTCTGAAAGAGAAGTTTGGGAGCTCGGCTAGGATTCCTGAAAGGTTCATGCAGTTGTAATCTTAGCAATAAAACATTCATGGAGTGGATGGGAAGAACAATGTGCAAAGCATTAACATCCCTGCGACTACATCTGTGCAGAGGACTTTCTATTTGTTCATGCAAAATCTGTGATTGAGCTAAAAGCTGGTGAAAATCCACTCACACACATTTACGTGAATCAAAGCTCTGCATTTCAGTCAATGCCCTTTTAAGTCACTTCTCAGAATTCCATGAAAGTGAATTGCTTGAAAAACTTTAGGAATGAGGATAATGTCAAGAGTCTTTACCTTCCTGCGATGCATGTCTTTCTAGAAGGATTCAGCTTTAAAACTCTCAGTAGATTTGGGATTCATCCCATCAGGAAAGAGGAATAAGAGAGTGACCTGTGTCTCTTGCTCCCGCAGAAAAGTGCAGCATTTACAACTTAAAGCACTATCTCTGCTAATCATCTATGAGTAAATCAATAATTGAGTCCTTTGAGGAAACAATCCCTGCATAATGGTATCTCTGCATATTTTTGCTACTGATAAGGCAACGCACCCATGGAATGCTTAGGTATGACCCATGTTTTAAACTCTTTCAAACAATCAGCGCATGAATAGAAATCAAACTCTGAAATTCACAAAGAGTGAAATTTCATCCCTGAGCAGAAGGGCTGGCACGGTGACATTTCACTTCCCTAAGCTCTCAGAAACCTTCAAAACAGCGCTTTAAAGGCAGTTCTGCATTGCACAGCCTTTGGGTTGGCCTGCTCGACACTGAATTTCATCCATTGTGAATTGTGTGTGAGAGGACTTTGATTTTTCACCTAAGAAGAGAAAAGGACTAAATGAGTAGACCACATGACTCATTTCGTGTAGATATCTTACTTGCAATCAGCACTCATTGTCTCTGGGGCTTGTAAAGGACAAAGCAGGGGTTGGCATCCTGGAAGGAGCTGTAGACAGTTGTACATAAAAAGTGAAAAACAGGAGGAAGAAGAGATTGGGGGAAGAAGTATTCAGCGAACTGGATTTTTTTCCCAATGCAATGGCAAGAAGAAGGTCTACTGAAACAACAAGTGACAAAATGGTTCTTGTGTATGCTTTTACAGGAGTCACAGAACTACAGCTGTGGAGGAAGCACCCCAAACTTCCATAAAAGGGGTATTATACACCATAAATAGTAAAGGTTATTTTTCTGTTCTGAAACTTGAAAAATATAAATATTATGTGCTATTCTGGGCACTAGTAAAATTGCTTAGAGGTTTGAAATTGAAAAGGTGTTATGGAGGAAAATCTTAAATACTCTGGAGATTTGGATTTTGGGTTATGAGGAGGGATTAGCCTGTGCTGGCCTCTGCAGCCTGAGGAAGAAATGAGGTAAAATGGGAGATTGTCAGGGAGGTAAACGAAATCCTGAAATGAACAGATTGAAGGCAGTAAGCTGTTTAAGGTAGCAACTAATTTGAAAACAAGATGCCACGGACTAAAATTGGGATGGGATGGGTGGGTGCACAGGCAATTCAGACAAAATTACCTCACAGAAAAGAGCCTTCAGTTTAGCATGGATGGGAAAAGTCAGCCACTGAAGCACGTGTGCTGGGGAGGGGATAGAGTGCAAACCCACTGTGAAAAGGAACAAGATGTATTTTTGGACAGGAATAAAACTCAAGGTTACAGCCACTAATTGGATTTTGGAGGATATGCTGATATTAGCTACTTGTAAATTGGTTGATATTTTCTGGGTTTGCGAGGACAGGCTTTAACAGAGTGATGTTTTCTCCCAGCAGTTAATGTTGTCGAGTCCTTAAGTCATTTGCAGCGTCAGCCAGAGCTTGTGAAGGTTGGTGGGACTCCTTCCTCAACAAAAACAACAACAGGCTTGGGATCGGGCTTCTCTGGTAAAAACTATGAGAGCTTTACAATTTCCTCCATTCTGTGGGTGGTGTTGCTTTTTGATTACCAATAAGCCTTTTAAGTGAGAGAGGGCTGTGGCAGAATACTGCTTCTATAAGCCTTTTCTTGTCCAAGTGCTGAGTGCCCTTGGAGCCTCCCTTCCTTGATGATTTGCTCAGGAGTCCCTGATGGCCTTAACTCATTCTGCTCACGCTCGTGCTGCTGCTATCAAGATTTCTAGACACTGGCATAAAGTTTAACCTTCAGATCTTAAAGAGTCGTAGACTAGATTTCTATGACATTTGAAATCAATGTAAGTTAACAGTGATATTTGCTTCAAAGCACTGCACAGGAGGTAATTTTAAACATAAACCTTTGGAGGACCTGTCGGTGCTAATGATCAGTGCTCTGATACTGCACAAACACTGGCTCTTGCTGTCAAACAAGGGTTTTGTATGGCCTGTAAGGCTGGGAAACAAAATCCCCAAAACTCTGCCTTGTACTTCACCAGTTAATGAAACAGTCTCATTAACTCCCCTGCCACAGGGAATGGTGTTTTACGTGAGCAAGTCTAATATATTACATGCAGAAAAGCGCTGTGGTAAACATATACCCAAGCCAACATGTCACAAGGTGATACCTTGATTTTATTTCCCAGCTTACAAATACAGTAGAAAATAGTGCTGTGGCTGCAGTCCTCAAAGGCAACAGGTGAATTTAATGTGAGCAGTGACCACTCAGTCCTTCTGTAAAGACATCCAGAAGTAGAAACGTGGGTGTTGCCACTTATTTTGTCCCCTGGTGAAGAAAAGCAGCTCTACATTCACATAAACCAGCTAGTTTGGCTTGGTTTATAGTGAGTTCTAGCAGAATCTTTTCCTTAAGGAATGAATGGACTAAAAATGTCCTACTAGATAGAGTATACTATCACAATATGCTCAAGACCTAGATGACTTAAAAGTTTTTCTTTTCCTGTATGCCCATTTAATGTAGTGCAGAGTAAGGATGAAGCTGCTAGAATGCATAATTTGGGCATTTCCATCCTTTGAATATTTCAGCTTTTTTAAGTCATCTTGACTTTGCATCAATATATTTTGCTTTGAAATTTTGAAGTTCTTCCTAACTTAGCTTAGTCTGCCACTGCTGAATTGTATTCCCTCTTTAACTCACTTTACATGCATTTTTGACCAGAAATAAAAATTATTTATTTTTACTCATGTTGAGTGGCATTTGCTAGTCTGCTGGTTAAATCAGAATTATTGCCATATTCGGGTGTTACCTACTACGAATCAAGATGAAATTGACATTCTGTGAAATGTATGATAAAAAATGGAAATGCAGAAACTCACTGTCCCAATTTATATGAAGTAACAACTCAAAGTATTACAGTCTAGCCCAGAGGAATGTAATTAAGTGACATCTCTTTTATAAGACTGTTTTTAACCTTGTAACAGAATATATTTTAAGGTATAATTGCCAAACAGATTGGCAAGTTGACTGAAGCAAAGATATGCAAAGGTTATAACTCTGTTCTGCTACAAGGGAGACCAATCAACCACATTTAATTAACAAAATCCACAGCACACCAGAATGGTCTCTGCTTTTTTTTCCTGGGTTATTTTGCTTTGTCTTGAGACATGGAAGCCTGTGATTCTGCTTCACCCTCCCAACTCAACTGAAGTGTGCACAGACCTGAGCCAGAAAGATCCGTGCACATCTTCATCCACCCAGCAGATAGAACCAGACATTCTTGCAGTGATGAATTTTTCCTCACAGAAATCAATAGAAACGTATTTTATCATAATCCTAAAATCAATATTAAATAACTAAGCCAAGCTTTTGGAAAAATAAAGTCCCTGACTATAAATTTTTCCTAAATCTAAGCTTTGAAATCAATTAAATCCATAGTATGCCCCAATACGTTTTATGACCATTTCAACCACTGCTTTTATATTTAACACCATATTTCGTTCTGGGAAAGGGTAATAAATGTCTCTCCAGCACTGAAGAAAGCCAACAGGGGACACTGGTTGGTTGGAGTACATTCCTTCCAAGCATTTTTCTTCATGTTGCTGGAGGAACTAAATTAGCTGGGAAAACTCAGACTAACAACCAGTTATCCATCACGGCTCTTTGTGGCCCTGTATCATTGCACACAATTGTTTTACAACGTGGAAGGCCAACAGGACATGCTCCCAGGGACAATTCTGCTCTGAAAACCATCAGATAGGTGGTACTTTGTGGCTGAGCCTAAGTAGTTCAACTTGGCTAATAAAATGTGGGGGTGTGGTAAGGTAAATGACGAAGGCTGTGAAGGGCTTGGAAGAAATCAAACCCCGTGCCAGACTATTTAAACAAGCAACAGTGCCCATCTTTGTTGCATCCAGATCTTAAGGGTCTTTTCCAACCTAAATAATTCTATGATTCAGTCATGGATCGTAACAGAGAACTACTTGTGAGCCAAAGAAGGCAGCAGGAAACTATTTTGAGGCTGAGCGTTGTGCAGATGAGCAGCTGGCAGCCAGAAGGATGCAGCTTTGTGGATACCCTCCCAAATAGGCTGCAACAACATCATCAGCACTGCTACAGCAAGTGAAGTAAAAACCTTGCCACAGCAGGGAAGAAGAAACAGGTTATGGGAGGATCGTGAATTGTGCTCAGACAGTGAGCAGGAATGGGGTGGAAAATTAAACTGCTACTCCAGGCTCTGAAATTTTTCTTCAGCTTTTAGTGTAAGTTTATGCTCCTGGAAATGGGAATACCTGGGTGTGAGATTCACCTGGCCCTGTAACACTGGCAGGTCCACAGTGCTGTGCAGAAGTGGCCTCCAGGATGGGTTTAGGGTTGCACACAGAGTTTCCCTGCAGGCAGAGCCCCACAGCTGCCTGTGAGATGCTTTGGCTGATACACCTGTGAGTAGTGAAGCAGTGGAAGTATGGAGAGCACAATTCTGAGCCGCATTTAGCAGATCCCACAAGGGTGCACATTTTCCATAACACAGGTGGATCTAGAACTTTGTACCAGACATGGAGAAAGGGTGACCTGGTGTCTTGCACCCCTTTTCAATGGAGATATCACAGAACTGACTCAGGGTAGATAAATTGCTCTGGTATCCCTCCTAAAAGGACCCTACATGGGGAATGATGAGATGGAGGAGGGTTTGGGGGGTAAGTCCACACAGGACATGGTCCTCCTCAGGTTACATGACACAGATATTCAGATGTCAGGTTTGTGGTCCCTACACCCCAGTCTCTTCCCTCTGCACAGCAAGTTCCTCAGAAAGGCTGTAGCTTCAGTGAGGAAGAATAGGAAATGCCACCTTCCCAGGGCAACATACAAAGGACTATTATATATTCTGTAATATTTTTCCTGAACTCTGGGACAAAATAACATCTCAGAGGATTCCTTTTCTACGCACAGACAAAGGACTTAAACACTGGGGCTGCCCCAGAATAGTGAAGACAGAGCTGGTGGGGTTTGTGGTGCCTGAACTCAGCCAGGGCCTGCAAGGGAAAGCCAGAAGTGACCACAGCCTCTGGTGTCCTGCAGCCTGCCTTCCAAAGGCAGGGCACGTACACTGATACCTGCTGGTGCCAGGTGCCAGTTCCAGTTTTGTTCCTGAGACACAACCTGGACAAAGAAAAATAGTCTGAAGGGGTTAGGAGGCAGAAACACCTCAAAAATCCCACCCACTCCTTTTCCTCAGGCCACTGGCTGAATCCCAGCATCAGCAGCAGGGATGGAGAGAGATCCGTTTTCCAGGACTGTCTCCCCTTCAGAGCCTGCATGGCCAGGCAAGGATTGCACATGGCTCAGCACTGGGATGTTTGGGCCACTGCATTTCCTCTCTGAGGGCATCCAAAGGAGGATGCAATGGAGTCCCCTTCACCCTTCAGTACTGACAGAAGGACGGAAAATGTGGTGCAAGTTAATTTCTTTGTCTATTATCACTCCCAAGTGACTTGCTGAACTTTGATCCTCCCTCCCCAGCAGAGCAAGCCTCCTCCTCTGGTCAGTGTCCTCTGTCTGGGGATATGGAACATGGCTTTGTGTGAGTGCCGAGCACCCTTTTACAGCACTTGAAATGCGTACATCTTCCTATTTCACCTCTTTCTAACTTGTCGTCATAGCAAAGCTCCAGCCCAGCTCATTATCAGCTGTCAAGAGATTACTATTTGCAGATACAAGCTGTTTGAGGAAAGAATATGAGGGGGTGTGGGGGGAAAACAGGGAATCCTGCCAAAGAATGGCCAGCAAGACATCTGACAGAACAACAGCCCGTTTCCTGTCTGCTCTGGCTTGAGCTGCACTGGCAGGAGGCTGGCATCAGGACCTGTGCCTGCTCCTTTCCCACTGCCACCACCCCTCTGGGCTTCACCCAGCTGCAAAGTTGGGGTCCCTCCCCTGAGCTGCTCACACTGGTGATGATCACCCAAACTCTCCCTGGATTCCTGCACCCTGCCTTTCTCCTGGCTTGAAGGAATGTGCCACTTAAAGTGCTGTTGTTGATGATTGTTACCCCAGGAAGGGAGGTGATTTAAAGCAAAAGCACAACAGCTTGTGGAACGCAGTGACACTGCTGGTACTCAACTTATGCCAGAAGTTGGTTGCAGATATAGATTTCAACCTCACTTCTGACTGAGCCATAAATAACTTTGTTCTCATAGATCAGCTAGCCGAGAGTCAAACTAGTTCTAGAGGAGATGCTTTCCTAGGAATGTCTCTTACTACTCCTCCTTGATGGATACTGTTTGGACTTGTACAAAAATATCCAACCTACATTTTTCCTTTTGTTTCACACTCTCCTAGTTCAGATCACACCTTTGTTTCATTCATGTCTTCATATAAAATATATCAGTGCCACCTGGAAGGGGTTAGTGCCCAGGATACAGAACTGTGGGCTCCAGATTCAATTTCTCTGGCCATGGGCAGGACTCTAAATTCAGCTCCTGGCTTTCTTGAGCAGCTCTTTGTCTCTTGGCTCTCGTTATGGGGAGTATAACAGAGCTGGAGCAAACACAGTGACATGGGATCAACAGATGGGACAGGAACAGTAAATATAGTAAATTATTTAGCTTTTTAAGTATCTTGTGGGAATTTATTTTAATTTGTGTTGTGGCTGTTCAGTGGGGCAGCTCTGCTCACTGACCTGAGTGCCTGCAGATGTACCTGACCACACCATGAATGCCTGAACTTAACTATGATGGGAAACCACCATGTCTTTGTAGGGCAGTAATTAGCCTTTCTTCCCTTTAGGCTGTTCCACACCTGGAAGGGTTTTACACACCTCAGCAGGGATGGGCTAAGGAAACAAATTACCCAGAATGGCGAAGTTCACTTGGGAATTTGCTAAAAGATTTGGTCCAATTATTGGTATCACAAGGGACCATTGTAATACCATGATAAAACAGATGTTTTTATTTTCTTTCTTTTTTTTTCTTTTTTTTTTTTCTTTTTTTTGTCTTCAACTTTCTATACAATTTACAGGGTTTTAAAGCAGGATGGATGGTTAGAGATGGGAGCTTGTACCCCACATGCTCAGTATGCCGCTGAAGCCCAGAAAAACAAAGAAAATGTTACATAATGGATGAGGAATAGAAAGAGAATAGTAAGAAAAATAATATGAAGACTTACCTCAAATGTATGTACAGTAATAGCTGCTCTATCTTAAAGACAATTAGAAGACATTCATAGAAGGGCAAAGAAAATTATTTGGGGCATTATTCATGGAAATATTTCTTATGGAAAAGGTTATGCTGGGACTGTTCACCTTAGAAAGGAGACCAATGAAGGACAGTATGATAAAGACATATTAAATGTAGTCTAGTGTAACAGCAGTGGCTGAAAAAATTCAAGTAAATTGAAATGCAGCAATTTCCAGACTGATCAAATAAAACTCTTTTCACACAGGAGATAATTAAACCATGGAACTCTCTGCTGCAAGGCACTGGGAAGGTCAGGCACTCAGGATTTCTGCCTGGTAAGGAGGCTCTTCAGACTTACAATAGCTAGCATTCATGTGTTTTAAGATATTAACATCTGAATTGCAAGGAACATTTTAGGAATAGCCTTTCGGGGATAGGAATGGGAAGTGCTGCCCTGTGATTTCTTCCACTTGTTTCTGAGGCATCTTCCTCTGGGCTTGCTGGAGTGGCTTGGCCACCTCCCCCATGGAATGAGGCCGATGTCCCCTTGGGGGCTCAGGTCACTGCCCATGACATCCAGCCATGCTGGGGAGCCTGGGGACACCAGGGGACAAGCCCTGAGATTTTCTAATCCTTGCAGTGCCTCTGAAGGTTCTCCTCTATGTGGCCTGACTGCTTCCCCATCTGAGGTGGTCCAGGTCTACCAAAATCAGGGCTGATCCCCACTGGCTCACACTGAGCTTTCAGCTTTGCACCTTTCCTGCAGCACCATGGACCAGCTCTGCCCCACCAGATTTCATTAAAATAAAAAGGCCAAAATTAGCCTTCTTTCAACGTGTGAGTGACACTGTGCTTATGTCCATGGATTTAACCCATCTGGAAGGAATATGGCCAAAAGTTGAGGTGTCCTGACTTTCATGTGAGTATTGTTGGGGCTCTTCATGGACTTTGTCTGGAATCTCAACATTGTGTCCCTGTTTATCCAGAACTATCAGAGAAATTCCTTATCATTCACACAGAATCAGTCCTGCCACAGATCTGTCTTCCTGATGCTTTGTTGTCTTGGGATACACATTTGCTGAAGGGGAAATTGTGTTACCCTATTCTTCAGATGAAAACCCCACTTTAGGAAAGGTTGTCTTCTTCAATTTCATTCAAAAATTGAAGATTTGAAGGACCAACACAAAACATTTTTTATGTGTAATTTTGGGATTGTGCTCATGCTTTAGTTTGATACTTATGCAAGTGGACTGGGCTTTCCCAAGGAGCGTGTAAATGGCTTGAAAAATGTCATAAAGGTTTAAAGGTTGCAGGGCATTGTATTAGGACAGGTGACCATGGCCTAGAGCTCAGTGTGGGCAGGAAAGGGTCCAAGTGTAGTTAAGTCTGGGCTCTTTGCAGCATCTGTGCTTGACATAATGTGATTTAGAAGCACTTAGCTTTTGTCTTCCTGCCTGCACTCCCTGACAGACAAGTTATTTATTAATTTTTGACTCCAGATGTGAATTGTCATGTTAATACCCACGCAGCTGCTGCAGTGCAAGAATTGCTCAGTGGTGTTAGGGCTGGCCTGGAGCTTACCTAAGAAAGAGTAGCAGAGACAGAGCTTAACAACTTCCCTCCACTTACGAGGAAGTGTATGGTTGAAAGAAATTACGCTCAGATTGGAGACCCCTTCAAAGTCTTCCTCTATGGAGCACAATGGATCTTATCCCCAGGCATCAACATCCCTCCTCTTTTGGGTTATGAATGATGCCTTAGGTTTTAGCTTTTATATTTTTCAAATTCTGTATTCCCAGTGTGTAACTCTGAGGTGTCCTGCAGCCTGTGAGCTGCTGCTCTCTCATGCTGAGACAGACAGAACAAAGCCTCTCCAGGCTGCTCTCCAAGGACACCCAGCCCGGCCTAGGCCCAAAATGTGTAACTCAGCATCTTGAGAAGGGGGGCAAGCTGAGGGGAAATTACATCATTAGCTAAAGTTTAATTGGTGAAATGGGGTTGAGATGCAAATGGACCAAACCCATAAAAGTGTGAAGAACTCGTGACTCGGGGTCCATCTTGGGTGTAGCCTTTGGCCTGCCCAGGGTGTGCCTCTGAAGGCCTTTCAAATAAATATCCACCTTTATTCCCTTCCTCCTGTCTAGTCTCTGTTTCTAGGTTGGCCTCTTTAGGCATCAGTAATACACATGGCATGCAGGCAGATCTGAATAAACACGCCTTAATCAAAGTACTGGAGATGTAAGGAGCCACAGCAGCAACTCCTTCGAGCTACTGCTGTCACCAAGAGTGAATTGCTGCAGTAGATGCAGCCATCAGTCCTCTCTGCTCATAGTGCCATGTCAGCTGTCTGTGCAAAAGGCATTTTTGGGGCCACAAACACAATAAAACATAGTTTCCCAGAGACAGTCAGCTTTCTCTGCTCAAGCAAAAAGACAGGGACAGCATGCTGGCAGGCTGGGTGTGAAAGAACTGATACCTGCAGGAATCCCAGGTTTAATTCTACGGGGGATCTTTATTTTTAGCTGTGAGTGAGGGCCTGACCTGCACTGAGTAGGCACAAATTCCTTTGTAACTGGCCCCATGGGTGAGGGGTACCAGGGGTCTGGATGTGCTGGTGGAGGGCAGCTTTTCCAGATTTGTTAGAGTTAATGGACAGAGAAAGGCTCCAGCTAAGCTCTTGTGGAGGATGATTGAATGTAGGATTTTACTGCTCCCAACCAGCTGAAGAGGAAATACAGGAAGACTAATCTATCTCCCTAGGCTAAAGTTAGCATTTGGGTGTACTCCATCCGGTGCCATTAAATTCCCATTTAAAATCAATTTTTTGGGACCAGGATTTCATTATCTCTTCATCAATAACCTTCTGTGCTTCATCAGTTTCTTCAGCCTGCTTTGCAACATCTCTTCAAAATCTGTTTGTGTCCCATAGTCACAAAACTTTATAGGCTGCCTAGGTACCTAGATTTTTGTTTATCCTCAGAACCACAGAGAATTCTCATGCTAAATCATAACGGAAAAATTGAAAAGTCAAAACCAGTTGTAACTTACCATCTGAAAGAAGAAACAGCAAGAAGTTAAGACCAACTGACAATTTTGTTCCAAGTCTTCCCAACTTGATTTTGCTGGGGTCTTTTTTTCCCCCACCTACTTCAATTACATTTTCAGGCGAAGTCAGTATGACCTGTAATTTTTTTTTCTTCCATTTCAAGCCTGAGCCATTTAAACCAAAAGTTTATCTCAAAAGGCTTTATAATTTAATCTCTTGACATTCCACGCCAGGAAATATTTCACTGAAAATTTTTGGCCAGTTGAATTACTGGTGATTCAATGCCTAATTTTTTAGATGTTCCCATGTTTACTTCAAACTAATGGATATTTTATGGTAGGTGTAGTGCACCTTTATAATTTATTAATACAAAAATCTAATATATATCTAGTTTTGACCAAAAGCAAACCAATGTTTTTGAACAAGAAAAACTAGAAAGAACATTCTTACCATAAATTCTTATGACTCATGTTGTGCTGCATTTATCTTACTGATTTCTCCATTTCAAATGCTGAAGAAGAAGCAGCTGATAATAACATGGATTTATATATATTGTGTGCCCTTTTAAAATATGGTGAGCACACGGTCTTGCATTGTTCTTTATCAGAGGACCTGTAATGCAACATAAAGCTTTGGCTGCAAATAAGATTTAAAAAGTTTATTTATGGGTTGCAGTGTTTCAAGAAAGATTTAAAAATACATACACAAATAAAAGCTAAGGAATTGTGCCTTCCCAGTCACCTGTGGTAAGGGATTGGGAATTGTGGTTTTTTTCTGATGAGGTTCAGCTCCTCTGAGCCGTGCTTTGAGGAGACATGACTGGGAGGATGGTGACGTGGCTAAAGAATTAAGCTTTTAAAATTTCTCTTTGTAGTCAAGTGGATGGGACTGGCATGTAGTAATTCATGAGCTCAGGTGTATATATAGCCTGGCTTTCTTTCTCCCCCGGGATTTTCAAGACCATACAGTGGATTTTATTTGCAATTATCTGCCTTTCCCTTGTCCTTCAATAAACTCTTTCTCTCTCTCTTTTTTTTTTTTTTTGCCAATGGCATTTGAAGGAGAAACTGATACAGTTTCACAGCAGAATTCTGCAATAATATTAATTTGCTTCATGTGAGAAGGAATGGGAAAATGATGACGATTGTTTTCCAGAGGCACAATCTCTTTCTCTCTCCATTATGAGGGGGAAAGACAATTATATGAGAGCATACCTGTCACTGGCTAATTCTGCACAGCATCCCATCAGAGTCCCTATGGAGGGCTCCATGCCACTTGTTGGGGTGTGTGCAGGAGGCAGAAGGGTTGGACAGGGGTGTCTGCGACCTGTGAGAGCTGAAAAACCAGCACTGACACCATTCTGGCTTTGCCATCCATGCTGACATGGCCCTGAGTCAAGTGTGTGGATTTGTACTGCCTGATGGAAATTCCAGAGTGCAGCACGGGTTGTGTCCTCCCTGGACTCACCTGACTCCAAACTTGGGGACCTCCTGTGACTGGAAGGAGGGAGAGGAAGGTGCTAGGTGTGGAGTGGGATTGAGAAACCATCAAACACTGATGTGGGTTTCACTGCCCATCCTCAGCAGTGCACTCATCTGTAACTCCAGGCATCGCTTTTCACTTTGAAGACAGACCTTCAGAAACCCTGCAGGCTGAAATGTCCGTATCATCCCAGCCTCTTCTCTGCTTTTGTACTGGTTTACAGCCTTGGGCTACTGATAGTGGCAACAATTAATTTTTTTTTACTATGGAAATCACAATTACTGTCAAAAAGTAGGAAGTGTCATTGAATTTTCTCTGGACACCTTTCCCTGGTGGAAAAAAACAGTATAAGAGACAATAGTCCTTAACAGCTCCTAAAAAAAAATCTTGATACTTTTGAATTAACTGCCAGGGGTGAAAGTGGTTGAACTACTTGAGAATCCATAGAAGTTGACAATAGCTCTCTGGAAAGCATTAAGGATGACTGTAATTTTGGTACAGTGGGATGTTAATGTTATCTTTCACAGTCAATGGGGACCTAAGGTCATGAAGCAGCAGTGCCCCTGTCACTCACTGATTACAGGAATTCTATGAAGAATCTACTATCCCCAGCCACGAGCTGGGGTGGAGAGTGTCTGGAGTAAAATTAACACTGTGAGTTTTAGGAGACTTCTTGGGTCAAATGGCATGTCCATCTGAAGATCAGGGTATCTTCTTGGAAAATGAATCCCACAGCCTGCAAACACAAAGATGTTACCACTCACTGCCAGCCTGGAGCTCTCTATTGTTGTGAGCACTGATCCAGGGAAACTGCACTCTCACATTGTTTCATCTGTGCATGTAAGGGGCCTGTTTATCTTCCAAGTGCAGTTATTGCCAGCTCCATTTGGTCTTGCTGGGTATGTATTTGCTAAAACATGCTACATGCTGACAGACTGTCCTGCTCTGAGCCTCTCTTTATGCTTCCCTCCACAAGCACTACCAAAAGGAGATCTTCAGGCTTGAAAATCATGGTTTGAAATCTTCCCTGAATCTGTTTATCTCTGTACTTTGAGGTACCAAATCTTAGCTTCAAGGTAGAAGAACAGTCAGCTCCTCCTTTTCAGTTCAGGACAGAGGATGAGGTTACCAACACACAGTGTGTTTCCCTTCCCTTCATTCCCTTCACCTCCTTCTTCCCTTCCCTTCCAAACCAACGAGAAGAAAAGATACATCTCCTGTTTGCTGTTAAACTCTATCTTCTGTATCTGGAGAGTACTGCTGTGGCAATGAGTTCTACAAGCTAAATATACATTGTATAAAATACTCTTTGGAAAGAACACTCTGCTGGCTTTTGGTCCCTTGCTAGCAATCAAACCTCTTTTCTGACCTTCACTGTACAATGTGATTTTATATACCTCAGTTGCATATTCTACTTGTTTTCTCTTTAAGAGAAACAATTCTGACCTTCTTAGTTTGTCTTTACACATCTTAACCTTATTGAAAGCTGCCACCTGTCTGTCTCGTGCCTTCTGCCTCTCTCAAGCCCTCTGATTTACACTGTGGGTGGGGAGAAGAGTGAGAAGAAACATAATGGGTAAATCAACTCTTAACATTTTGATTTGGGACAAGGATCCAGGCTCATGGACATTTTCAATCATTAATTTGAGAAGAAAGAATGGTTCTGTCCCAAGCCAGTTGAAAACCTCAGTGGCAAAGGGTACAACACAGAATAGATGATTCCTTGCCATTAAGCTCCCCACAGGTCTGGAAGAGACATATTGCCCTCACTTTGTGATCAGTATTCTGGGAATAGCCAGACAATTCATCAAAAAATCAAAATGGAGATTTTTGGCATCCTGACCTCCAGTCTGTGGTGTAAAGTAAGTGAAAGAGCCATAAAAAGCTTGCCTAGGCCTGTTGCTGAAATGAAGTGCATAATGAGATGTAGAGAGCTCTCACCTGATCCAATCCACGCTGAAAGCAGTGACACTTTTCCCCTGGCTTCACTGAGCTGAACTGGCTGCCAAAACAGAAATTGATCTTTCTGCTCAATGACACCGTAGTAAAGAAGCCCCACACACTCACTTTGCATTGGCTGTGGGCTCTACAACATCATTTTGACAGTTTTGATTGAAAAGAAGCAGTTAAAAATGCTCTGTGAAGAAAAACTGTGAGGCAGGGCTCAGTACCTCTCTGAATTCCTAACAGCTTGTAACTCACGGAGTGTGCCTCTGTGCTCGGCTGAGAAACAGCCTGGTTCTGAGGAAAAGACACTTCCATTCAACAGGAAAATATAAACTCGGCTGCAGGGATGTCTGTGTAATTCAGATCATGCCTCCAGAGTATAAAGGCTGTAAGTACCCTCTGCTAATTAATACTGCACCATCACCCCACTAATTAATGCACAATAGAAGAAGCTCTCCTGACATCTTCCAGGGTGTTCGAGAATTTGGATAAAATGAAGCCATGAAAATCTGAGGAATAATGGAGACCCCTCAAAGGGGTAGACTGAAGCCAGAGACCCTGAGAGGAGCTCTGGACACAGAAAATGGCTCTCAGGTTACAGAGCTGAAGATGGCTGCAGCACTGTCCTCTCTCCCTATAACCTCAGAGCTAAAGAAAGCAAATTTTTGGGTGACATAACACATTTTCAGAGAGTTTACTATGAATCCAACATTTCTGTGGTTTTGTACTGAAGGTCTAAGTCAACCCAGCTGATCAATGGTGTTTGGTCAGTGTAAAGCCAGTAAAACAAATTCAAACAAAACCATCCAAACAAATGGGTGATGAGTCTCAGGTATTGCAGGGCTCGCTGGACCATGGTGGAAGATGCATAAGGAGGACTGAGAAAATGTATTTTGGCATGTTTAGGAGATGCAGCACATGTTGGAATAATCTGTGACTTTCTTTCCTCTCAGTGCCATTATTATAGCTGACAAAGTGCTCACCATTGTGTGGGGAGCCATGAGAAGGACAGTCATCACTCAGAGCACAAACAGTGGCAGTTTTTTCTTGTGAGACAGAGGATTGGAAGGCTAAGAATAGGATGACCCCAACTTTGTCAATTCTGAAAAGAAAATAACGCAAATGGTGGTAATTTGTGGCCTATTGCAGCTCCTACGTTGCCTGTGAAGCCAGGAGTTCTTCCTGGAAAGGAGTCTGGACAGTGCTCTGGACCTTGGCTAATCACCTCTTTCAAATGTGATCAGAATCAAGGCCAAGCTGAGACCCTGAAGGTCCTCACATCAATGACTTATACAATGATTTTAATGAGTAACTGTGTTCTGATGTTAATGAGCAATTGATTGCCAGTGCAACTGGACAGCGTGTAGTCCTGAATTTTTGATTTCTCAGTAAAACCTCAGGCTACAGGTATTTTCCTCACAAACAAAAGTGTAAGACAAGTGCTTGATACCAGCACAGAACTTTCTGGGCTTGCAGGTATACTAAGGGAATGTTTAACCTGAACACACTCAGAGCCACTGACTGATAACAAGAAGTAAAAACACTTCCCTAATTATCCAGTGAGGTGCACCTGGAAAACCTGAAGTGCAGAAATAAAGAAAATGAAGGCACTTTGACAGTCCCTGAGTGGAGATGAGAGCTGGCATTTGAGGACAGTGCAGGGTTTCTTCCAATCAGTCAGGAAGGTATTTGTAAAGTATTTCTGAAAACATGGAGAAATAAAGACTCTCCAGAAACTGGGTTACCTGAGTTGGATGTTGTTCCCTTCAACTAACCTTGAAAAATGCTGGGATGGGCTCTTTTCTATTTTCTCCCCCTCTCTTTTTGAGAACCAGCATGGTGCAGTGAGTGTGAAAAGCTACACAGTCCAGATGCTGAGGGATCAGGTTACAGCTGGCTGTGAGCTGTACCTGAGCATCTCCCAAAAAGAGGGGTGTGTCTGATGCACCCTGGCCCCACAGGGATGAACCTTCTCCAGCCCCACGCCTCGGTGACTGCAGGAGGGAAACCTGCCCGTGGGAGGGGAGCAACAGCCCCAAAAACCCGGGGAGTATGCTCCTGTGCAGCCTGCTTGTGGCTTGGGGGATTCCCTGTAGGATTCCTGCCAAAAAGCAGAACCCAGCTGTGCTTGTCTGCCCTGCCGACCCCCAGCCCAGCCCTCCCCTCTCATGCCCATGGCAGATTCCAAGGAAAGGAAGCTGAGAGACTAAGGAGTTTTTAATGCTGACAAATGTTGTCCACTGCAGGTATAATTTGCTGCCTAAAGTCGTAATGGCCATTTTATATACATTTTCTTGAACCGTCATCTGTGAACAATGGGCTTTTCCACAGAAATGCGAGTTTAACAACCCTAAGGCTCCTCTAATTTACGCCATCAAGCTGATACAGAGAATAATTTAAAAATTAACTTTCTCCCTCGCTCTGATTCCCCTCCCAGTACAGTTACTGCAAGCAGAGACCTTGGAGTGGAGACTCAAAATGCAGCTGCATCCTGCATCTTCAGTGCCTGTAGCTCTGTCCTGGATTTCCAGAATTAACTCAAATAAATTATGCATTTCTACATGCTTACCCAGGAAAAGTCTGCACAGTGACAGTGCAGAGTCACTCAGAAGAGGAAAAAAAATCTGACCCTGTAGTTCTGTGGATGACAGCTATTTTTTGTCTTTTGGCTGATACGTTGCCACCTGGAATAATTTACTAAAGAAGGGAACTAATGAAATTACTGGAGTGCCAGACAAAGAAGGGAAAAAAAACAGGAGGAAAAGGAAAATTCCCATCAACATCTCACTACAGAGAAATGAAAATTCCTCCCACCTGCAAACTTCTCAAAAACATTTCCATAGAGCCTGGGCTTCTAATTTGAGTTCTATTTGTAGTGTCGGAGAGCTGGAGTTTGTTGAAAGGAGATAGACTTGAGTTTTAGGGAGGCAGTATTATGAACACTCTTAGGAAATTGCAGCAGGTGTGAGCATTAATATTATTTTCCTCTACCCTGAAACTTGTTCCCTTTGCACACAAACCACAGCTTTCCCTCCAGTCTGCACCACGCTGGCTCTGTGTTGGTTTTGAACTCCAAGGATCATCACAAGGCACAGACGAGCTCGCTAAAATCCTCCTGTGCAGCTGTGCCAGGTGTGTGGAGGGAGCAGTGATGGCTCTGCTTAAAATTAGGCTTAAATTGTTCCTTTTCCATGTGCTGGCTGTTATTCACAGGGAGTTACATTTGTCCTTGTCAGGGAGAGCCCACACGTACTGTGGGCTTCTTGTGGATCAGTGCTCAATGCAAGGCCCTTCAGGATGAAGTGATGAGCTGGCTGTAGCTTTAGAGAAAGATATACATTCATCTCCTTGTCAGGCTGGCAAGTTTTACGCATTCATACATTAATTTGATTCACAAATATATACCTTTAATTTTCTTCTGATCTTCTTTTCCTGCTCACCTTCAAAGTCTGCCTTTTGTGGGTGATACTTTTAATCCCCCTCTTTTTCTTCCCCTCCTTGCTCATTTCTTCTTATCCTAAAGCGATGACTTTCATTTTCTCCTTTGAAATCATCACGATCTGGCCTTGTGGTGTTTACTCACGCACCCTCTTCAGTTTTCCTCTAAATAAATATTTTGCAAATATGACAGCACGGAAGGGTATTGGAAAGAAATCAGAGTCCAGCACAAAAGAGCAGATGACCCCATCCTGTTGAAAAAAGACTCCAAAAACATCCTGGGCCATGAAAGCTGAGCCTGCACAGTCAGTGAGAGCCAACACAGCAGCAACTTTATTGTTCAATATTCACATTCTTTGTGTTTTAGCACTGGGACACACATCTTTGCTACCTACAAAGGAGAAACCAGTATTTGTTTTCAGCAGTTCTACCCTTGCTGTAGCCACAAGGGGACCTGGCACACTCTCCTCCAGCAGCAGTGGGGAGCAATCCTGGTGCTCCTGGGGAGGCTGCAGTGGGAGGAGGCAGAGGTGGGAGGTGGTGGCTGACCTGGGGCTGGGAGCCTGCTGGTCCAGTCCCACATTCTCCCAAAGTGTGGAAACTTCAGGTCATGGAGGGAACAGTGTGAGCTGTGTGAGAGAACTCCAGCTTGCCTATGAGCGTTCACACCTGGGTACTGGTGAGCCAGAGCTGAGAATTTCTCAGGTTTGGTGGTTTGAAATCTGTAGAAAAATCAATGATAATAAGGGGACCCCTGAAAATAAAGGGACTGCTGATCCCATATCTACCCTTCTCCTGTTTTTTTCCACATGAGGGCATTTTTCTTAACTACCTGCTCTAAAACACAAACTTTACTTCTGATGCCTTAGGTTTTAACTATTATATTTTTCAAATTCTGCATTCCCAGTGTGTAACTCTGCAGTGCCCTGCAGCCTGTGAGCTGCTGCTCTCTCATGCTGAGACAGACAGAACAAAGCCTCTCCAGGCTGCTCTCCAAGGACACCCAGCCTGGCCTAGGCCCAAAATGTGTAACCCAGCATCTTGAGAAGGGGGGCAAGCTGAGGGGAAATTCCATCATTAGCTAAAGTTTAATTGGTGAAATTGGGTTGAGATGCAAATGGACCAAAGCTATAAAAGTGTGAAGAACTCGTGACTCGGGGTCCATCTTGGGTGTAGCCTTTGGCCTGTCCAGGGTGTGCCTCTGAAGGCCTTTCAAATAAATATTCACCTTTATTCCCTTACTCCTGTCCAGTCTCTGTTTCTAGGTTGGCCTCTTTAGGCATCACTACAGCTCTGACCAGATCATCACAAGCAGGTGAGGTCTGACATTCAGGGTTAGCAGAAGGAGAAGAAGCCACCACAATTCCCATTCTGCTGCTTATGAGGTGAGGTGTGTAGGATGTCTGTTGCTGTCCTCTGCAATCCTGGTTGATGACCAGGACAGAACTTATGAAATAACCAGACAGCCATATGGTTAGCCAAGAAACTATGTAAATATTTTTTTTCTGAAATATCCATAGGACAGTGACTCTGTTTTTCACACATGGCTTCATTTAGGAATTAGAAGCCTGTTATGGCCTGGCATGTGGGTGTACACAACACACAAACCCTGCCGGGCAAAGATTTTGCCATGATTTGACAGTGACAGATTAAGCATACACTAGGGATGGAAGGTTCTATGGCCAAATCACTCTCCTAGCTTCCATTCCAGATGGGAAGGAGGTGTCTTTCCTGTAGCTGCCTCTATCTCTGTACTGTGTCAATACATCTCAAGCAGAAATGGAGATGTGCTGAGTATACACCCATAGTATACCACAACCACATTTTTTTCCTTTTTTCAATTCCCAAAATAAGGTCGGGAAATTATCTTTCTGTGCATGGACTTTCTGCAAGCTGGCAAAGAGGCTAAATTAACTGCATACATTATTCATTGCAAATTATTCACTCTATGCAGCACATACTGATTGTTTAGAAAATTCATTCTTTCTGTCCTAGAAATGTCACTGACTGTAACTCCTTACCTCATCATTGACAAATTCTGTTGATTGCTTGACTAGTTGCTCTAACTAATCCAGGATTATGGTTTGCAAGAATAATAATAGCCACTTCCCTAGCACTTTGCACATGAGGATCCCAAAACATGATTTCAAAATGCTAATTAATCCCCAGAGCACCTGGAAGATGAAGTATTCCTATCCTTATAGCAGATTTGTGGCACTTGAACCTTGTTGGGAGGTGGGAAGTCATTCTGCTGACTCACACAAGCTGCCAGGTCAGGTGGGTCTCATTAGCTCCAACCAGACAAGGAAAAAAAGCCAAGTGTTAAAAACAAAGGGGGAAAAAAGGAAATCAATAAAGGGGAGGTGGGAAGGGTGAAAGAATCTTTGGTTTGGTTTGGTTTCAGAGTCTTATTCTCAGTGTAGTTGTTGAGGTATCTGAATAAATTACAATTAAAGGGTAATGAGCCCTTCTAGCTGGACTCACTGAGCTGAATCTTCACTTGTTTTGCAGGGTGTGTATCCTGACTTGCCTACATAAGCAGTGTGGGGTGGGTTGACCCTGGCTGGATGTCAGACACCCACCAAAGCCACTCTGTCACTCCCTCCTCAGCTGCACAGGGGAGAGAAAATACAGTGAAAGGTTCATGAGTTGAGGTGAGGACAGGGAGAGATCACTCACCAAAACCATCACAGGCAAAACAGACTCAGCTTGGGGATATTAACTGAATTTGTTACCAACATAATCAGAGTAGGATAATAAGAAGTCAAATCTTAAAAACAACTTCCTCCCACCCCTCCCTCCTTCCCAGCTCTCCCTCCTCCCCCCAGTGGCACAGGGAGGTGGGGAATGGGAGCTGTGGTCAGTCCATCACACGCTGGTTCTGCCACTGCTCAGGGAGAGGAGTCCTGCCCCTGCTCCAGTGTGGGCTCCCTCCCACGGGAGACACTTCTCCAATGTCCCATCCCATGGGCAACAGCTCTCCACAACTTGGTCCAACACGGGTCCAACTCTTCCACGGGTGCAGTCCTTCAAGGCCAGCTAGAGCTGCTGTGTGTGCTGTGCTAAGTGTGCAGTGGCCCCTTGTCTTGGGCAGCTGTGTGTTTGGTGCCCTGATAGACTCTTGCCCAAAGATGAAGCTCTTTGATGACTGGAAGAAGAAACTGTTTTATCACCCAAACTGGTGGATGTGACAGCCTGGCAAGCAGGCTGGGTGGCCAAGGATATCTCTTCCCTTTCTAGGTAGCAGAATGACTACATGGGAGTATTAAAAGCTCTGTACTGAAGCCAGGTGACCTTTGGCTGGTGGAAGGACTAAGGGGAGAAGAGTTTTTGCTGTACATATGCATCCCTCAGGAACTTTTGCTGTTGTCTATAGGGAAACTGAGATATATCAGGCAAAAGCAACTTATTCACCGACTGAAGCATGAAGAGATGTGAAGATTTGGGTACTATCTTTGTATCTTTCATGAACAACTTTTAATGTTTTAAATGTTGCCTGCATTTATTACTCTCTTAAGAAATCCTGTGGAATGGCAGCTAAGGACTGAGCTAAGAGAGGGGAGCTCTGAAAGTGAAGCATGTTGTGCTCTGCAGCAAAGGAACATCCAACCAAGTAACCTGGGTTTGCTGTCTGTGAATGTTTCCACTGAAAGTAAAGAGCAGAGGCACACAAATGTGTGTTACTCCTTTAAAGATAAGCAGAACTGGACATTTAGGTGAAGCAAATGTTACTAAGGCCAGATAATTTAATGTAATGAAATGGGGTTGTGGGTGTGTGACTCCTACCACTGCCTTTGTGTAGAAGTGTGCAGTGTGGCAGCAAGCATTTCTGCTCTAAAAATGTAATTACCATCTCAAGAAGCAAATCCAGATAACCAACAAACACAGGCGGAATGGCAGGGGACAGTTCATGGCTGTAAGCTGTAGTATGTGGATGCTAATGTTGTTCTGGAACTAAAGTTTTTTAAAACAGAGGAGGGGAAAAATCAACAAATAAGCCCTGAAAGTCAAGAGCACTCATCATTCAAATCAAAAAACAATAGTCTGCCTAGCAGGGACATTTAGACAGAAAGAGTGTGACACACAAAACTTACACATTGCTGCGGGTTTCACTGCGGGGCCCTATGGAACTGATTTGATTAAATAAGAGTAGTAGGGGTACAGAGAACTGCTGCTTAAATTTTCAGTAAAATATCCTTGCCAGCCTTCATTGATATAAAAATAAAGGACTGACTGGGTCCATATGACCTAATTCTATTCTTCCTTGCACCAGCAGACGAAGGAATTGCTTTCTGGAGGTTAATGGCTTTAGACTTGCATGTAAATGAGGGGAAAATCTGATCTTAAATCTCAAGGAAGCGAAAAGTAGTGACAGGATTTAGCACAGACCTCTTCCACAGGGGCTGGCAGGGAGGGATTGTGCAATTAGAGGAGCCTTTAGCAGTGCCATTCATTCTGCAATTGTCCTCCCATTTCAGTGCTGGCGGGGGTGAGGATTTGAGGAGGAGGAAGGAGATGGCAGAGGAGCTGTGGATGGGACCCTGCAAAAGGCTGACCCAGATCCCACCAGGTGGTGTTGGTGCTGTCCCTGCCAGACAATGTTTGTCAGGCCCAGGTCCTTGGCTGTCTGTGCTGCCTCACCTTGGGGTGCGCCTGGGCTCTGTGAGGGGAATCAGGGGGAACCTGGGCACCAGCGAGCTCCTCGAGCCTTGGTGACAGCTCTGGCTTTCTGAGAGCCCAAACACACACCCCACAACGTGGTGCAGTGGAGCTGGTGACTGTATAACCCTCTTTCCCCATTGGCAGGACTCTTCAAAACCTTTTCAGGGTGGAAGGGACCAGGATGCTGGACCAGGAGCCTGCTTCTCCCATGGATGAGTCCTGTGTTGGACCTGCAGGAACACATCCAGATTTAGTTTCGCCCCTGTGCTGATGAGGAAAAGAGCAACCTGGGCAGACGGCACCAGCCACGCTGCCCATCCTCACCTTCAGTTCCGAAAAATTACATGTCCCAGACTGGATTTTTGCTGCTTTCTTTTTGCCTGCTTGGGTCCTTCCCTCTGCCCTGGGCTTGTGGTACTGTGCCACTTCTGGGTGGGCACCAGAGCTGCTTCCCACATGCAGAGCTCACAGATTCTTGCAGGCAGGGCAGGCTCTGGTGTCCAGGAGATGCAAACCCTGCCTTGTGCTGTCCTGCACCTCTCTGTCACCTGGGTGAGCCCAAATACAAACCAGAGAGGCTGAACAGCTACTTTGAGCTCTTGAATCAGGGAGAAGTGCAGTAATTTTCCTGTTCAAAGGGCAGAGAAAACAACAGCACGTTTGCTATGGATGTCAGATATCTGAAAAGCCAAATTCACCCCTAGTGTAGCTTTATGGGCTTCAGCAAAATTAGCCTGGAATCAATGGCAGGCAGGAACCCAAAAGTTTTCACGTGGGAGCTCCTAAGGGCACTCCTGTTTGCCCCTGTGGAGTGGACAATGTGTTCCTGGTGTTTTGTCATCTGCAAGCTCAAAGCCTGTCTGGGGCTGGCATCCATCCCTCCATTCTTTTCCTGGAGAAGAGGTTCATGTCCTTGGAGCCTGAGCCCCTGGGGTCTGTGTAGCTGGGGGGGCAGTACTAGGGCAATGAGCCTGAGGTGTTTCTCCTCCAAGTGAGGGCTGGGAGGCACAGGGGAGACAGGACAGAGCAGAACGTGTTTTTAAAGCCCGTGCTGTCAGCTGTGCTGTGGCTTCAGGGCCCCTAGAATGGCATTTCCCATATGCACTTTCTTTCATTCTTTCAGAGAGAAAAAAATATATTCTGGCATTGCCTACATGATCCAGGATTTTATTTACCTTAATCTGTTACTTCATTTGCTCTCTGTTTGCTGCCTCTCACCTCTTTTGTATGTTTTCCCTCTTGCTTCATTTCTTAATGAAATGTGATTTCCCCAGTTTTCTGGCTCCTTTGAATCATCAACAAATTCCTGGCATGGCTTTTTTTAAAAGACTTACTACTAATATATTTGTAAAATAACTTTAATCAATGCTACCTCTTGGGGAATTCCTAAGTAATTGCTAGAATACAACTAATTATTGTGCTGTTACTTTACCATTCAGTCGTTACTCTTCTGCGTAGTCGTAACTTTTGCTAAATATTAGCTCTCTGATGAGCACCCCTGTTAGGCTGCGATTTTTCTCAAGAAAATGTGTAATTTACTTAATTAGTTCCATTCATCTGTTTAACTCCTTCGCTGCCATGTTACTACTTTTGAGAACATTTGGCATTTCTAACTTAAATGTCCGAGAGGAACTCAGGAACTGAGAGGAAGTCGATGGCTTCACCTTGTGAGTGCTTACTGACCATTGGGAAAATGATCTGTAGCCTTTTCCTAAAGGATAAACCCCCAAAATATCAACACCTTTGTTTCTCAGGAGGTTCAGAAAAGGGCAGAGTGAGTATTATTTTCTGAGTATTATTCAGAAGAGTTGGGAGTGGGGTGGGGTTGTAGCGTGGTGGTGAGAATATTTCCATTTTTTTCAAGCTGGTTAAATGCAGAATGTTACTGATGCTGGTAGTTTTGCTTAAAATTAAGCGTAATTTCTTTTTCCTCATACTTTAGACTAATGGAAGCATAAAACAACTCAGGTAAGAAGGAGCTTTGGAAGATCATCTGGTCCAACCTTCCGTGGGAATGGGAGCCTAGATGAGATTATTTAACACCCTGTCCACACATATCTGGGGAGGTTGTTCCAGTAAATGACTGGATTTCTAATGCTGTAAAAAATGTCTTTCTTACATTTAGATGAAATCTCTTGTCTTCCAACTTGTAGCTGTTGCCCCTTGTCTTCTCCATGTGGCTCCTTCTGCAGAGGGAGCTTCAGGCCTCTCTGTAGCTGCCCTTCAGGTAATGAAATACTGGGATGGGGTTCCCCTGAGACTTCTTCAGAGAGAAAAGACCTAACTCTAGTATAGACAAAGGCAACAAAAGTATAGGGACTTCTGCCTTGCCAGCATTATGGTGTTTCCATGCCCTATTAGAAACAGGTCTGTGTCTTCCCTGTGCTTCCACTTACTGCCCATGGATCTGAAGATCCCTTGCTTTTTGTACTTGGCATTCTTGGCCAATTTCAGTTCTAGATGAACATCAGACCTCCTGCCTGGGAAACTGTTCAAGTTCTAGAGCCATTTAATACCATTAAAAATGTATTTAGCTGTATCAATTGCAATGTATTGCCTTTTGTTGTCCAGTTCCAAAGATTCTGTAAAATACGTTTTTTTCCCCTCTGCACTAGCCTTGGCTTTTGCCTGTATGCAGTCAGGTGGTGTGTGCTTAGACACTGTCACTTGGAGTAGTCTGTGGTAGTCCATTATTGTTACTATTGTAATAATTATATTAGTAAAGCAAAGCTATCACTAAGGTCTGCAATGCCAGCAGAAGCTTCTTCCAATTTATTTAACACTGGGTACTGACAGGTAATAATGGCTTGAAGAAGTGCTCATAAAAGACACTTTCCCCCCTAACCTGGTTAGAGAGGTTCTTATGAAATTATTGCAAGTGCTGTATCTTATTCAGATTCTGTAAAATAATAGATTCTCCTGTAATGTAGGAGTGGGGGATTTTTTTTCCCTTTATCGAATCTCTCCTGACCTTTTTAGGATTATTTTCACCTTGGTTGCACATCAATGCACCTGAGCAGCAGCACAAAAAACACAACCCCCTGACTGCCCCATCACAGGGTATTTAGCTTTAGTAGGGGCTGTGTTGGCTTGGCTGGCCCAGGAAAACCCTGATCTCTTATTCCCTGCACTTTCCTACCTTGCTCTGGTGTCCTGGTTCAGTGGTGTGTGGCCAGGGGCAAAGTGTGCAGACCCAAGGGGCAGGACAGCCTGGGAATGTGCTGGTAATTCCATCATCCCAGCACTTCTTTGTTCAGTGATTCACAGGATTATATTAGTAGCAAACCTGACTGGCATTATCTCCTCACATTTGGGGACAAGGGGGAGAAAAATGCTCCTGGTTACAATTGCAGAATAAGGGGAGGGGAGACATTTGTCCTCCCATGGGACCTCATGGGTACCAATAGCAAAAATAAAAGAAAATTGAAATATTGATGGAATTCCTCATGCACCTGACATTTTCTGTAGTGCTATGGGAAACTCTAGGTGGCTTTGTTGTAATCTTCATATGATTTATTGTAAAAAGTTCTCCTTTTAGACATTCTCAATCTCTGCTTAATGAAGAGACAGGCATCATGAGACCAGTTTGTAACAAATTTATTAGCCAGTCATATGCATTTAATTAATGTATAGCTCTGTATTCTACTTGCAGGCAAAATTAATAAAGAACAGAAACAGATGGACGCTTTTATCTCGCTGAAAATGAAGACACACTTAATTTTCTCTGCTGGTGATGTAATTCCAGACTGATCTGCTGCCAGAGGTTCTGGTGGTAAATTTGCCTGCTGAATCTTTCAAGGTGTAAAGAGCATTTGGATCAAGCCTGTCTAGGAGTGGTGGCACTTCACTCATTCCCTGGGTGAAGAGGCTGCCTCGCCTGCCCTCTCCTTTACCTCCAAATGCTGGTTATTTTCTTAGTACGTGGAGAAAGCTAAGCTGGGAAGGCAAGGAGCCAGTCAGGGGTTTGTGCCAGGAGGATGAGGCTGTGTGTGACCTAAAAAATCACCTGGCAAGGTCAGGTGGGGGCTGTCAGGGCAGTCCCATGCAGGAGAGGTCCCGCGGGTGACTGCAGTGATACCCTCTAATGCCCTGTGTGGTGTTACAGCAGAGTCATTTGGCATCCTAACAACAGCTTTGATCTGATTAATGCATCCCAGCAAGGGTTTCCACAGGAATCAGCCACGGGATGCTTTGGAGCGTGTGAGCCTAACATTAAGTAGCTACAGGTGGCCTTTTGCTGTTAGAAGGGTAAAAAAAAATGTAACTTCATATTGCTGGATCCTCCTGCAATTGCACACTGTGGCCAACATAATCCCTGAGAATGCATTTGTGTTTTCTTTAGCCTTGAGGTCACCAATCATCTGTGGTTTTCTCTGTCACCTGTGTGTTGAGATGTTAAAACAGAAAGGCCAGGGCTCTGCAGTTGTATTAATACAAAGCCAGAACAAGACCCAAGAATGTCAGGGTTTTCTACAGTGTTTATCTAAGGAAAAAGCATCTCAGACTGTAGATGACACACCTCACCAGCAGAACAAGTCACTTTGAGAAGAGCTCAGCAGATACTCTATTTCTTTCCAGCCTTTCCTACCCAAACGACCCCCTCCCAAACCAAAACCAACCAACCAAACAACAAAAAAAATCAAACCAAAAAACCCACCCCAAGAAAACACCCAAAAAACCAGGTAATGAGTAGTCAGGCCTGTCGAAGCATTGTCACTTGCGTAAACACCATTTTCTTTTAACTTCCTCTCCTTTTTTCACAGTCAAACTCAAAATTATTTTTGAACTGGAAGACTTTAGAAAGCTAGTTGCTTACTTTCCACATGCAGTATTTGTCATAGTTTGACAGTTCACAAAACGTGTATGTTTGTCTGAAATGGCTTTTTTCTCACAGAAAATTTCCAACCTGTCCAATTTTCAGTTAAGTGGCTCCAGCTTGGGAAGCAGAGTGCTATATTTAATTCTTCTGTCAGGTGCTACTCCTAATGAAGCTGTGCAGTGGGCTATTCAGTCAGGAGCCTTAAGTGTTTTTTCTTGAGACAATGAAAAAAGGAAGGAAGCATCAGACAACGGGGAGAGGAACAATGAAATGTAAACAAAGGGAAAGGACAAAATCAGTGGACCTGGGAATGCTGCTAGGCACACTGCCACCATTAAAATACAAAAGAAAGCATATGGTGAACTGTGACACAATATTCTGTATAATCAGATAATTTAGCAAGATTTAGTGGGTTTGCTTTATGGCTGAAGCATGGAATAAAGCAATAATTATTAATCTGTCACTTCCATTGACTTTGACTACACAGGACAATTGCCGCTTGATCTACTCCACAAATCCAGACTGGTCACATTCTCACTTAAACTGTGCTAATTCAGCTTGTCAGAAGCTCAGATTAATTGGTCCTAGGGATGCCCTGCCATGTCTGCTTTCCTCTGACAGTGTCTCCTCTGCTTAGAGCTGGGAGATGGGTATGGGAACTGCAGTGACGCCTCAGCTCTGCTCCGGGAACCTACAAAGCAAAGGAAGCCTTGGATGACTAAACAAATGCAACACTCCCCGCCCCGAGGTGACCCAGATCCATCCTAATGCTGCAAAGGCCGTGGCTGCTGTGAGGAGATGACATTTTCCTCCATCTTTTTCATTGGAAGCAGGGTCTCCATCATTATGTTCATTGTTGGATGGAGCTTTGGATATCTCACACACACACACGTCTGGTCGTGTCCTATGAAGATTGTTGTCTGAGTCACTGATTAAAAGGTTTTTGCTCCTTTTTTTCGCCATTTCCCAGGTTTTTCTAGAAGCACTTTTGTTGATTTCCACCACACGTTGTCTACAAAGCCTCAAAAATTCCTCCTCCCTCCTTCTTCCTGCCCCCTCTTGCCTATTTTCTTCTCCCACTCTTTGGAGGAGCACACTGTGTTCTGCATGGATTTAAAGCCCTGGTATGAGATTTCATGCTTCAAGTTCATTACTGCTTACTCATGAACCGGGCAACAGCTGAGTAATTCACCTTTACAGAGCTCCTGACACCCAGGGGGACCAAAAGACCGAGAATGGCATCACCATCAAGGTGACTTCTGAGGCACCAGAGCACTAAATCTGTTTTACTGGCTGCACTGAGGGCTATTGCATGCAGGGTTTTTGGTGGGGGTGGGTTTTGTGGGGAGTTTTTGCACGGTTTTTTTGGGGTTTTGTTTGCTTGGTTTTTTTGGTTTTGCCTTGGGGTTTGTCTGTTGGTTTTTTGATGGGGTTTTGTTTGTTTGTTTTATATTTTTTTAGTGTAGGCTTCCTGCTACACTACCAAACATTGACTCCTATGTCAGTTTTTCCCTTGCTAAGTGTCTCCCAAACACTGTAAGCATTAGCAGAACTGTGAGGATTTTACCCTACAGTTTAAAAAGAAATGGTGTTTGATATCAAGCAGAAAAATATTTCCTTAACCTCCCTCTGTGGAAACACACAAAAAAGTTGCTCTGAATGTATGGCCTGAGACAAAGGCGGAGTAATTCATTCACTTGCCTTGTCTTCAGGGTGCACAATGAATCTGTAGCCAGACAGGCGTATTTCTTGCTTGGAGTATCCCAGCCACACAAATAAACATGATTTTCTGTCTAAAAACTGAGAAGGACATGAAAAGTGCTGAGAGGAGAAGCTGCAGGGTTTAGTGGCTGGGCTGCTAAGTCTGTCTTCTTTTCTTATTCCCTTTATTGATCATGTGTATCTTCAGTGAGTCTCTCCTGCTCTCTGTAGTTTTCTCTCTCTCAGTTTTCTTTACTGTCCTATTGCTCCATCTCTGACCCATGAAATCTTGGTTTTTCTCTGTGTGCTTGGTGCAACAGGCTGCAGTGAGCCAAGCAAAAACAACATATGCAGGGCACTTAGAAATGTGTGCTTGCCAAGGGGGCTTAACCTGGCATCTCCTTCTGTGCTTGCAGCCAGCTGTGAGGGTGGTCACTTGCAGATGTGATGACAAAACATTGACCTCTGTCCACAGCCACTTTCCCCAAGCACTGGGAATGTCAAATTCTTAAGAGCAGCAGAAAATCTCCCTGTAAAACTGCTGAGCTGTCTGCATGTAGCAGAGCAAAGCCCATGCCTTGAAATCTTACTGTATTTTGTATATTCTGTAGTTTTGGATGTCCTGGCTGCCCCTCTCCCCTCGGTGCCTGCTGTGCTGCACACATCAGCATGAAGATCCTGCTCCTCAGGGGTGCTGCTCAATCTCTGGGCTGTAAATCCCCCTGTGCCATGCAAATAACAAGGAATCATCAGATCATCTCTCATGAAGCTAACGGTGCTTCAAATGGCTCTACAGATTATAGTTCTTAGCAATGCTGAGTTTTTGCTATCCTAAGTATCACCTGCTAATGGTCCCTCCTGTTCACACGCTGGTGAGCACGAAGTGGGCCATTGTTTTTACCTGCAGAGCTGCAATTTAATTACCTTAGAACTGTAAGGAAAGCTTGGTGATACATCAAGTAGAATACCATTTCCAGATTCTTTACTGCTCCTCTTCCTTCAAGAGGGAGCATTCAGTGTAAATTTGGGATAAATGAGAAATTTGCCAGGTCGATTGTGGTTTTCCTTTCTGAGGAAGCACAGGCGGATTTGCCCTCAGCAGTCCTCTCCCGTTATATGCTCAATAACAGACTGAAATAGGTTTAATATAATTGACTTAGCATTGTGGGAGGATACTTTGCCAAGTAGTGGGAACTGGCTTGTGCCAGCTTAAAAGGTCATTGCAGTGTAAGAGTGTTCCTTCACACATTATCTGCAAACATGGCCTTTGATCCAGTGTAATTGATTTTAAAGTCTGATAGCTTGCCAAATTGATTTATAATATGAATTACTGATGGGAAAGATTCTTGAATTCAAATGTAAGTGGCAAAACTTCAGCAGCCCAACCGACCTTTGTTTGCAGTCTCTGCCTTCCTTGTGTTTAATTAATGCTTTCCACAGGAACTGGTGGAAAACCTAGAAGGCAATTGTGGGAAATGAAGGCACAAGTGGGCACTTTGCCTATTACATACCTTATAAGAGAAGATAATGTGATGAAAAGCCACTTTAATTAGCAGCAGCTATGGGTCTGTTTCTGATCTCATACAGGTTATTCTTTTGTATGACTTTATGTATTAATTTATTCCTGAATTACATCCTTTTCACTGCAGTCAAAATTATACCTAATGTCCTCATGATATGGAGAATCTTTTGACTAGGAAACTGCCTAAAAATATGCAGTAATTTGAAAAAGGAAGGAAGCCCACTACAAAAAAAAAAAAAAAAAAAACCAAAACCAAAAAAAAAACCCCCAAAAAACCAGTTTCTTGAAGACTAGAATACAAAGAAGTGATAGAACAGTTGCCTGTATAAGAGTGCAATAAGAATGAAGTCTAGGAAATGCATGGGGTTCACTGGTGCTTGCAGGAAGTCATCTGGTTTACAAGGATCAAGTGAGACTGGAAAAAAATCTGTAACACTGGAGAGAATCATTTCATTCTCCACATAGAGCAGCAAATACAAAAAGGGAAGATTTTGCCTTATGTGAATTTCAATAAACCCTGATATGTGTTAGAATGCCATGCCCTGAGATGATTTTCCTGTGATGGAACAAACCCTTTTTTGTGTGTTTGTCTCTGCGTGCTCGGGCTGTTGCCCAGCAGGGTGGTGAGCACATTTGCCCTGCTTGCAGTTCTGCCCCCAAACTTTGAGGGTGAGGGTGACAGGTAACTGCAGATGAACTGGTCCAGGGAGTGAGAAAACAGAGTTGTAATAGCAGAGAGGGACTTCCATGGTCTGCTTTGAAGTTCAGTGCCTTGTCTGCATTGTTGCTCATTATTTCCTTCCCATGAATTGCAATATGCTTATAGAACCCTTCCAAAAATGGGTCATGCAGGAAGGGCACTGTTTGCTCCTCTGTGTAGGTCAGTTATTTAATTCTGAAAGGCATTGAGTAGCATGAAACTGTGAGAATTATAATGAAATGGAGCAATCAAGCAAAAACTTGGACCCGTTTACTTTTGTCATCTTCTATTAGCATCCTTATTAATGGTTAGTGCTGCATGAGTCTCTCGCTGTCAAAGCCTGAAAGTGACCCTTTTGGGTCACTTCAGTAGCCAAAGGACTGGATTGGCCAAAACCAGAAATATCTTTAAAGTATCATTATTGGCACTGAAAATGGCTCCAGCAGTGATGTGTGTGTCTGCTCCAATTAGTAAGCTTGAATTTCCATCGGTGTTTAGTGACAATAATGATAAAAGGAATCGTTATCCATCAGTGTGATGGATGTACCTGTTGTTTCATCTCATGTCGCAGTAAGGGGGAGGAAAACCTTTGGTTGCAAGCTATTTTCAGTGGCTGATGGTTCTTGGGCTGGATTGCCAGAGGGTAGAGAATTTGGTCTCACAAAGACAAGTTGTAGAGAAAGGAATAATAAAAAAAATTGGTAGTTTGCTCTGATAAACTGAGATACATGGTCTCTTGCATCCAAAGCCTACCAAAAGTTTTTATGCAGGCTGTAATTCAAAGCTGCCATCAGATTATTGACAGACTCAGGGACCTGGTAGATAAGGAAATTGGAAAGAAATAAAATGTTTCACAGGAGATATTCTTGAAGCAGCTGCCTCACTTCTTTCATGTACAGCATGAATTCCATTTTGATGCTCTCAGCTAACCGCATGTCATCTATTGCAGGAAACTTTTGTGACATTCAGAGCAGCCAGGCACATTTGTCTCCAAGCATTTAGCCTGGTTCTGGACTTTAACCACTGATACAGAAATGTTGTGTATTAAAATCTGTCATGTAAGCCCTGAAATCCTCATCTGAGATCTTCTAGGACAGAAAAAGTATGTTACAAAGGCGATCTGCTGAAGTCAGGGCATGTGCCTCCAGCCAAGAAGATGGCACAGATGTGTCATTTGAGAAAATGAGGGAAGCTCCTGATGTACCTTGAAGATCTGTGCTGGGCTTTGCCCTCTGAGAGCCATAGAACCTCTGTCCTGTTGCTTCCCAGTCTCTTAAAGTCACCAGGATTAGGAATTTTTCCCCCCTGTTGCCAAACCCAAAGTATTTTTAACAAAATGTACCCAACAAAGAATGTCTTAACCAACTTCACCATTCACTGGAGTTGTAGAGAACAATAATCATCTTTTCTAAAGCAATGCACAATTAAGAGACTTTTTCTGCCACACTTCCACTGTTGTGAAGGACATGGTCAGAGAAGAGTGTTATATCAGTTCCCCCTATTTTTATCAAGTTTGCTTATCTGGTCTTCTTTAGCAGTAGTAACTCTGTCTGCCATAAGGAGTGCTTTCCTTGCTTTCCTAGATGTGTAACTCAAACATCAATAATTTTTAGTCTAGTTCGGTTTTTTCCTTATTGAAATTGACTATAAACCTGTGATTTTGAGCTATCTTTTAGTGCTTTCAGCTTTACCTGAAAAAACAGAACCCATCTTTTTCTTTTAAGCTAACCGGGTTTGGTCTAAAAAGACAGAGGGAGAAAGAGCTGTTAAGAATTGTTGAACAAAATTACCAAAGCAGGACCGCTACCCTGGCTGAGACTCATCAACATGCCCATAAAGATCCAAATGCAATGCAGTTTTCATGTCCTTTTTAAATGCTCTCCCACTGTCCTCTGCCACATGCTTCCAGAGCAGGAGCAGCATGAATGGTCTGCTGTTGTTAAGCGGAGTCAGTTCAGCCTAAATTACACTGCTTCTAACTCTTGCTTGTTCCACTCTTACAGATGATACTGGTCTCAGGATGACTATTCCTATTTTTCACACTTAATTACAAAAATAAATGCCCCCAAATGCTTCAGGGAGAAAAACAACACTTTCCAGAAGACTCCAGAAAGGACAAAAATACTTAGTCCCTCATTTAGATGTACAAGAGTTGATTAGAAGTGATAAATTATTAGGTCTAAACAGATATTTATTTGCATCTACATTCTGAAACAGAATCATTTACTCTAAGCCAGACATCAAGTTATAGAGGTTGGAAAAACAGGCATTTATAACCCTGTCACAGGACACACAAATGAACCAATTAAATGCTAAAGTATCTGGGGATGAAGAAACAGGTTTTTTCTGGGGCTGAGCCCTTGTGTCTGTGTTCAGCTTCTCTGAACAGCTGAAGCATCTTGGGGGCTGCTGTGATGTGTCCTGGCAAGTGGCAATAGCCAGAATTTGTGGCCTTGGGAGGAGGGAAATGGTCAGGGCTGATTGATTGTGTGCTCTGGAAGGCAACAGCTCTCGTTCTGGACACCACACAATTTTCCCAAAGCAAGAATAATTTTTGTTTTCTTTTTGTCTCCTCTACAAATGTTTTGCTTTGAAGGTCCTTCTGCTTAAATGACTGTTTGCAGAGGAGGGAACACTGTTTTTGTTGTGGGCCCAGACTCTTTTTCTTCCTCTGGATGGATCTTGGTCTGACAAAGTTTGTGTTTCTGATGAAGCCCATAAGAAATTGGATGTGGCCTTTTCTTCCTTCCAGTGGGTGGCTGGCAAAAGTGTTGTACTTGTGAAATCTATGGGCTTGGCACAACACAAAGGAGCCACGCACCAGCCTGGACACACTTCCAGCCTAGCAGGCAACAACAATACATTTGCTGTGCTTCATCTATCCTTTGATTTTAAAATGATTGACAGCTTGTAGCTGCCATCTGTCAGTGGAAAATCTAGTTATTACAAGAAAGCAATTTACTCACAGAATTTGAAAGGAGATTCTACCCTGCTGCCTTCATTGTTAAGATGCAAAACACTGACATGATAAAAAATGTGGTAGCCACCGCTTTAGGATTTTCTTTTGTATCCCTCTGTGGAATCATGCATCTGCCCCAGGCACTAGCATAGAACAGTTTGAAAAATGCTGCTGTGGTGTGTTAGTAGGTGGGGCTTCATCTGATGTTTGAGGAATAGCACGAGTGATGTTCCCTTTTAAAACAAAATGTGAATTTGGGATGGTCACAGAAAAGTGCATTTTGTGACTGATGTAATAAATTTTTTTCCCATCCATTCATAATCAAGATGAAGAGAGATTTGTAACACTTGGAAAATATCCTTCTCTAAAAAGCCTTTTTCACCTCTGGGTGGGTGTGAGCCTATCCACAGCTACAACGACCTCCTCTTCAAAGTGGCCATCAGTTTTAGGAAGACTCACTGAAGTACTGATGCTTTATCAAATCTGGGACTTAAGGAATCCCTGGAACATCTTTGGAATGTTGAGAGGTCAGAGGGTCAGCTCTGAAGTTGGACAATGTGTGTTTCTGTGAGCACTGGCCAAGAATAAAAAGCAGGAATTGTGCAGTGAACACATAAACCAGCTACAATCCATTTGCAATTGTCCAGGGATCATGGGGAGAGGGGGAAGAGCCAACCTGGAAAAGACAGGACCAGATAAAAATAACAGAGTCGAGTTAGACCAAAGGAATCCACCTGGTGTGTGCCCCTTTGTTGGGAGCATCCTGGGAAGAGCAGAGGCAGCTTCAAACAGCAAAAGGCAGAGTGGTGCCTGGGGGAAGTGGAGCTTCCCAGCATCATGAGGGAAGGGAGGAGCTGCAGCAGTGCTGCTGCCAGGATGCTGGAAACAGGTTATCCACCATCTGAGAGCCCAGCCACTGATCACCAGTATTGGCTTTCCTTATCAGAAGCAGCATTTCAGGGCAAGATTACACTCACAGGGCTAGAAATGTCACAGCTGAATGGTTCTGTCAAAAATTACTGGTTTGTCAAAACCAACAGATTTCATGGAGATTTGTCAGTTCAGACAAAGTTGCTTGGAAGGGTAATGAGAAAACTTTGAAGAAATCAGGCAATTTGATTCAATTCTTCAATATGGAATGTTTCAACTTTTCTGTTTCAAAATAAGTTTGCTTCGTTCTGTTTTCTTTTTTTAGTAGTCTATATAATGTCTGCTAGTTAGACTGAAAAGCTTTAAATTAACAAAATATCTCTGAATGATTAATTCAAGCTTTTTGCTTGAGGTGATAGCCTTTTTTTCTCTTCCTTTCTACATCACTGAGTTCCAAAATAGAAGAAATGGTAAGATTCTCTGTGGGGGAGAGGTGAGCCCAGCCAACACACATTCCGTCTCTCCTTTTGCTCCAGATTACATATGTGTCACAGACTCAGCAAAAAGCTCTTCACCTACAATGATTTCCACCAAAATATACAGCTTATAGACACTTCAGAAGATGCAAGCAGACTTGGTAATATTCCATGCTCTTTTTCTGTCACTAAATGTTCCTGTCTGGAACAGAAACAGCTTTATGTCTAAATCCCATGTTGTTATTACAAAGTTTGCATGCAGAATCAAAGAATGTTCACCTGGGTGCCCCCTGACTAACCTGGAGACAGCTACGATGCCCTGTCAGAGCCAGAACCTTTAATTCACGAAGAAAGTAACAGTAAAAAAGTAAAAATTAAACAGGACTGTAAAGGAAGAGCTGTTGAAGTTAGACCACCAAAACTGCTTGTTGCTTTGCAGAGACGGGTCAAGGAGTGGGAATTTCTTTCTGTCTGGGAGCAGAAGGAGTCAGATCAGCACATAATCCTGTCTTCAGTGAATGTAAATCTCTCTGGTACCCCGTGTGTGTTTTACAAGCCGGGAAACGATACGAAGAATATGCTGACCTCATCAGTTTAGGAATATGAAGAGTCAATCCAATTTTAGGGCTGTGCATTCTCAAGGGGTGCAGGAAATTGTATTAACTTTCTACAAAAGCTGTCTCAGGAGCTCTAGTAATAGCCAAAACCTTTTACTTGGCATGAGGCCACCCTAATTAACACGAAAAGGCGCTGGAAAGAAGTTCTGCAGAAAATAAAACCGGGGATGAAAACTGGCAGTGTGGCAAGGGGAAAGATGCAGAACTACACACGATGCCTTAGAATTCCCTCTACTTCCAAAAAACCACCTGTGCCTGAGCTTGGCACAGTGCAGGAGGGATTCTCACAAGTGCCTGGTCCATTGGTAAATACTGGCAGGTGGAAGTTACACAGTGAGTGCAAGCACCTAGGATAACACTTGCTGTGCTGCTGTAGGCTTGGTCCTGTGCTAGCAGGAGGCAAAATTGTAGGCAAATTACCTGGTCTGTGCCAAGGGACCCCTCTGCAGAGGGAATCAAACCCCACTAATCCCCTAAGCAATCTGGCAGCCACAGCCAGAGTTACTGTGGGTCTGGGACCCATCACCACACAACAAAATATTCAGCATCACCAACACTAAGATTGCAGTCTCACCCCGCATCTGTGCCCTGCAACCCTGCAGAAATGCCACAGGTGTTTTATGCCAGTGAAACAAACTACTGTGTTAAATGTCTCACAATGGGGTTGAATTTCTTGCTAGAAAATACACTTCAGCTAAGAGAAGCTGTGGGTTACCCCAGCTGAAAGTCTTGGCTGATGAGCCTTTTAATACTTCAGTCATTTTTTTGTTTTCAAAGTGAATAATATTTTAAGCATTTCTTTGAACAGTTCTTTAAGTGGTATTTGCAAAAGATAGTTTTTTCTTTTTCACTTTATGAAATGTTAGGATATGACATAATTGATGTTTATAGTTTCAGTTTTAAAACCAAATTTTCCTTCTAGATCGCTGGGAGTTTTCAAGATATTTTTGGCTTTAATTTTGAGAAGAGGATGTGGTTTTTGGGGGAGGGTAAGAAAAACAATTTGAAAGAAAAAACATTGAAGCTTTTTGTCCTGACCTTCCTGACATCCTACATTCTATTCTCTTTTCTCAGTTATTCATCTACACATTTTGCCATCTTACTAGACAGGAAGAATAAGAAAGATGATTTACCAATAACGTCAGTATTTTTGTAGGCCCATATTTTAATGCTTACTTTCATTTTGTGAAATGAAATGTTGTGAAATTTTTGTTTTCCCTGACTCAGAGGTTCATTTTTTCTGTGACCAATATGGTTCAGGAGCAATACCCTCCATGCCATGCTGTCAGTGGAGATCCAGAACACGTGGCTTTGCTCTTGCTGGGCTTTAAGTTTATTCTCCAGGCAATCAGGAAGAATCACAAAAGTAGAAGCAACATATCCTAGCAAAAAATGGAAGAAAACAGCAGTAAAAGTTGGGCTGACGTGGAAAAATTGGGACCTTTTGTGTAACCAAAGAAAGTATGCCCTGTGTTTGCAGAACCTCTTAAATAAGAGAAAAACGGAACAGAGTTGGCCAGGAAGACTAATTGAACTTGGTAGGAAAACAAGACTTAGGAATGTACACAGTTGCACCAGTAAGTTTGAAGGTTACACAAAGGAGGGAAACAAAGTGCTTATCATAATTCATAATATGAATTACTATTCAAATACAGCTGGGTGTATTGGTAACGAGCAGAACCAAACCCACAGGTATTGAAGCAAATGGAGCAAATCAGCTGAACCAGCTGAGGAGCTGAACCCTGATCATTCAAGCAAACAGACCTCTGGGGAGGGCTGGGAAGGGAATTGGTTCGGGGCGTAAAACAGGAACTAAGCTGTGAGATCAAGAACTTTATACAATTATATGACTGGAGAAAAAAAGGATTTCCAGCCTCTGACATTTCTGAGTCAGCTGGGCTTTGTTCAAACGTGGGGACACCACTGGAGTTATAAAATGCTCCAGGTGCCAGCAGTTGTGCTTGCTGCAGTCCTGCTCTGTTGAGTGTTGCACGCCTTAATTTGTTTTCATTTCTACTAATGAAAATAAATAGCAATGAGAGAACTCCAGGGAGGGTAGAAAGAAACAGCATTTAGGTTTCAAAGCTCTGCAGCCCTGCTCTCTAGCGTGCAGCTGCAGTGCGAGGCAATGTTCGTGCCTTGTTAAATAAAAAACAAAGAGTGAAAGAAGAAAACAGAGCAGTTTTATCAGAGAGCACAGATTCCATCTCCTATTCACCACTTTACAGATTCTTTGCAGTTTCTGGCCCGAGGCTACATGAACATGCATATCTGAATTTTAAATGCAATAGCTGAAACCTTTCTATCCACCTTGAAAACACTGACAAAAGCATCGCAAAATTCAGCCTGAACTTGAAAGGTGTGGGAAGCTCCCTAGGAGTCACAGTGTGCTGCCTGCCTAACAAACAGAAGAGCCACGGAGCCAGAGCTTGAGCCCGGTGAGTTATTGTGGAGGCCCTCAAGCTGTTGAATAGGAGCAATCCAGTGCATTCAGCTGCCATCCTCCATCAGCTCTTCAATTAGGCCCTGAACAGGGATCGCTGTGAAACCTCCATCTCGGCTCTTGCTGCTGAGAACTTCAAGAGAAGTGGCAATTAAAAGACTTGTTTGTTAATCAGCGCAGGGCCTGCTCTGCTCGGTTTGCAGGCAAGAGTCCCTCCACAGGACCTGGAGGAGCCTGGCAGGCACGAGGGGAGCAGCCCGGATAAAGCCGTGCGTGCCTTCCCCTGACGGATGTCACACCACAGCAGATGCTCCATAATTCATCCCCGAGACAAGCAGCACGTGTGGTTCAGCGTGGAGCCAGCTGTCACCCTTCCCCAAGTTGTGACCTCGCCAGATTTAGCACCTAAGCTGAACTGAGCCCAGCTTATATTTGGCTCTGAAACCTCTTTAGAGAATCCAAAATAATTCAGGGAGCAGTGGCATGCGTTCAACAGTGAAAGATTTCCCCCCAGTTTTGGGCTAATGTAATTTTTCAGCATGGAGTTAGGAAGATACTGGTGGGAGCTGTGCTTCAGGGGAGATATTAGTCCCTTTCTGGGAAAATCCACACAGAACTTGCTCAAGAGAGAGCTGCAGTGCAGGACTTTTAATATATAGTTGTCACTGCTGTTCTCCAAAACACAACAAAAAGCGGAATCTGACTGCTCCACTCCCTGACTGCAAGTCACAGCACGACCTGCACAATAAGGCTCTCCACCTTTGCTCTGTGTTCAGCCTGAGAAATACATTCTCTGTTTCAGTGAACCCCTGAGTTTTCCCTCAGTGCACACACTCATTCTTTTAACACCTTGTATTTTGATGTGGAAAAGGAGGTAGAAGTAAGGGGAGCTGACCTCCATCATTCTGTGAGTCTCTGATTTTTATCTACTTGCATTCCTTCCACATTCACTCCTTCATTCTCTTTCTTCTTCCCTGCTCACTTTCCTTCCCCAGAGAGCACTGACACTAGAGATATGGTAACTCATCATCTCAGGAGCAGAGTCAGTTCTTCAGAAGTCTTCAGGCTCACCTTCTGCTTCTCATTCTTCCACAGCTCCTGCACTGACGTAAATGACAGTGCACCAGCGTGTCTCAGAGCAGCCTCTGGCCACAAACCTCCATGTGTTCCGCTTCTGCTGCTGAATTTCCAAAGATTTAATAACTACCTCAACTTTCTGGATGAGCAGTTGCTCTTCATGACAGCCTTTAAATCAGCTCTACCTGCAGTAAATGCCTGTAATAACAGGGTGTCTGGTACCCCACCCAAATCATGGGATTTCACTCTGTATCAGTGACTGCTTAAGGCTTTCCTACCTTACATCTTTTATTTCATGGAACTGAGTGAAGCCCCCCATCTGTGGAGATAGAACCACCTCAGAAATGTCTTTCCCAAGGCTTGGAGCTGTAAGGGGAGAGGGTGACTCAATCAGCATTTGGATCTCATGGCACTGGCACTGTTTACACTGGGACCTTCTGGAAGAACCAAAGGGGCTTTGGACAAGGCCTGAGGCTGGCACCTGTTGGAGCACCCTAGATCACACAGGGAGTCAAAAAAACTTTAAATTGAAGGTCCAGTGTGATCACACAACTTTCTCTCTCCCTCACACAACAGGGAATTGAAGCAGAACCCATGTTCTGTTGCTTTTGGCGTGTAGAACAATCTGTTCTCTTCTTTTAGGCAGACAGATACCCTGTTTCTTTCTTTTCACAGCATGCTGCCTCATACACTGTGCAACAAATGAAGGTGTGTTGGACAGGAGACAGTGCGAGACAGGAAAATTGAATTTTGATGCTTCCTCCTGTTTTGCAAAACTGGTTTCCATGAAAAATCAGAAATCCTGAAGTGATCTACAACCAAGTTACCCAAGAAACCATCACATTGCCACTGATGCCCAGCTGTGCTATCAGAGAGCTGATATACCACAGACTAGAATGGTTATTCTTATCTGCAGCTAATGCAAATCTCATTTAAATATGCAAACAGACTGGGGAAAAGAGAAGTACTTCAGGGATTTCAAAAACCTGAAGTCTCTCAGCCTACTCCTTGGTAATTTTTTTTTCTTTAGAGGTGAAGTTTAACATCCAGTTTAACCAATACAGAGAAACAATAAGAGACTTCCATATATATTGTTCATCATCAGAAAAAGCTGGCCTGTCTGGAAAGCTAAAACCATATTTTCAGTGGAAAAAAAATGGATACAGAAAAAAGCAGCTGGGCATGAACTTTGCAGCAGTGAAATATTTTACTCCAATCCAGTGATCTGTAGAAAAAGCTGCTGCAAATGTGGGTTTGTTCAGTGTACACAAGGCTGTGATATTTGAAGTGCTGAGAACCTGAAGTTGACCTTTAATGTTATTCAGCAATTTGATAATGACTCCTCTGGACTCCAGGAGCTCTTTGGAAGGTCAGGTGAATGTAACTTGTATAACCAGTAGAAGAATTTGGCATGAATTTTTGAGAAATTAATATTTTGCAAATGATAAACCCTTTTAAGCTTTAGATTCCTGGTGGATTATACGAATTATATATTGATATGCATATTTATATATATATGTGTATATACTCACATATATATACCTACAAATCAGTTACAGCTTTAACATAAATATATTCGCAGGTGTATTTTGTTTTGCATCCTGAGATTTACCTAAGCAGGTGAAACAATTCATTATTCAGAAAGTATTAAACCATTAATCTTTTAACTCAAGTTTGGGGTTTGATTTAAATAAGGGAGGAAAACAGTCCCCAAACCAGCTCCTTCTCTGTTTTCGTATTTCTTTTACGCAGATATTTCACTCCACAGGTTTTATGGCAAGTGTCATAATGGCAAAATGTTTGCAACAAATTTATTAACCCTTTAAACTGAAGGGGAGGGGAGAGATAATGGTTGGAAAATTAATGCATGAGTATCACAACTTACAACCCATTGTCACATGGTGCCACTTCTTTCCAACAGTAAAACTATAACCCATAGTGAGAATAACTTAGAGTGACAGTGACGATCAGAGTGTAAAGCAACAGAACTGTTTTATCCCTTGAAACCTGCAGGAGAGAGTCCTAGTGACACACCATGTCATGAATGATGATTATTTTTATGTCACTGAAAACCAGTGATTGGAGGTATGACCTCTATCACAAAAACACCTGTCTGGGTAAATAATTCTACTCTATTATAAAGAAAGAAGAAAGTGATGCGGGGCTTTCAATCAATTTTTAATTGTACCCACAAAAATGGGTATCTGTCATGATGATGTTAGGGGAAGGACAAAGATCATCCTATCAAGTTTGTTCATTGGAGAAAAAATATGCTTTAAAGTGGTGCTCCATCATTTCTTGCTGAGCCAGCCTGCCTTTGGTGGATGACTGAGTGCTGACTTTTGGAGGGGGAGCAACTCATTATGGGCTGGCCTGACTCCCTGAGTGAGCACTGACAAGCTTCTCACCAAGTTTCGTGAAGAACCAGAAACCCTTGGTTTTAAATCCGAATCCAAATGCTTAAGTGGGCTTGAAATTATAATTCTATTGAATTATAAGTCTATAATTCAATATAATTCCTAGTATTCTATTGAACCTCTGCATATCTTTTGTGGTTTTTTGTGGGTTTTTTATGGTTTTGGTCACTTATGGTGGTGCAGCTAAATTTCAGCCTTTGCAGTGTAGGTGTCTGCTGAAGTCAGGCACCCTGACCTGCCTCAGTAAGCCAGGAAGGGAAACTGGCATTTCCACATGGAACAATTCCTCTGACCAGTTTTAGACATCCGATTTAGTCTGAGACAATTCTCATGTGAGAAGCAGACATTTCTCCCCATCAAAACCACCAAGAAAGACCAGAAAGTGTGGTTGAAACCTCGGCATGTGCCTGAGTTATGCTTTCATTTGACCAAATGATTCTTCCGATGTCTTGAAAACAAATAAAAAGTGTCCCAGGCTCCTTGCTATAGATTAGGTGTGCTTGGGACACAGGATTGCTGGTGCCTGCAGACAGACTCAAGTAGGGGCAGCCTGGCTGCTTTCTGTGGCCTGTGTAATTAATTTAATTAGGCAGTGGAAGGAGATGAATGCAGAGAATTGATGAAGGCTGCAAGATATGGCCATGGCAACCCCTGAGCAGGAGCACCCTGGGGCAGTGCTGGGCCAGCCCTTATATTCCTTCACTTCAGCTGTCAGGCTGCCCTTGATGGACTTCTCCTGTTTTTCCATGACTGTGGCCACCCCTGAGGGAGTTTGCTTCATTTCTGTGCCCGTTTCACTCATACCCAAGAAGGAGATGTGATTTTCTTACAGAGGATACTTGTTTTTGTAAAAATGCATTTAATTTCCTCAGAGTTTGATTTATTTTTGCTTTGAAAGTAAACCTAGGAGTTCTACTTCAGAGAAAGAACTGGAGCTGTTTAGGCCCATTTTTTAGCAGCTGCAGGTAACAGTGATCTTTTCAAATATAATATTGTCTAGAGCATGGAGGAGAGGTAGCTGAAGAGACAGGGAAGAAAGCATCTTCTTGAGAGAGCTGAAGGAATTAATCTGGCTTCATGTTTCAGTGATGATATGAGTCCTTTTCAACATCTTTTAAGGGTGTTTCATAAGGATTTCAGTATTTCTATTTAGTGCTGAGTGCTAAAACAAATCCAGGTGGTTGAGGACTTTCTACTTGCCCCCTTAGTTAATCTCCTCCTGTTCATCTTCTCTTTTGGCTTTCACTGACTGTGGGTTTTTTTCCTTTGATATTTTGCCTCCTGGGAATTTAAAATACAAATACTTACTTCTTTCAGTAAACTCTTGCTCCGACTTCAAGCATCTTCCCAGTGCAGGAGAACATACACAGACCTAATAACACACCATGTTTCTGTGGCACCCACTCTTACTTAAGGAGGGAACGATATCTTTAAGTAGGAGAGCATTTGTGTCTCAACAGTGTCTGATAGTCTGAAAAATGAATGCAGCTTATTCAAATACTTGTTGTTTTCAACTCTTTGAAAATATATTATCCCAGTAAGTTGAAGGAAAGTATTTAACTGGCCTTTTGTCAGATTTCATGCATAAATTTTGAGGAAGTTAATAAAACAGTTTCTCTTGAGAGTCAACAAAAGGCCTCTGAAAAAGGTAGTTGGGAAATGATCAGACCAATTGGAAAAATTAAATAACAAAAATTAAGCAGAGCAGCAGGCCCAGGCATGCCTTGTAAGCACAGCCATTTGGGCACAGCTCGGGGGCAGACCCCAAACCAAAAGGTGCAGAAAACTTGAAAAGTTTTCTTTCTGGGCCAATCTGGAAACATGAACAGACCTCAGAGGCTGCTCCTTGGCTTGCTACACGATCCTGGTCATTTTTCCCCCAGCACATGGTGGTCCTCCCAGGAAGGACATGGAAAGATGGGAATGAAGGAGGACTGAATCCTGGCTCCTCTTGGATGGAGCAGGACTGAACCCTGGCTCCTCTTGGTTTCCTTGTTCTGGGGATGAGGGAAAGATCACTATCCTAAGGAAACATTGGTTTTTAAACACAGAGGCACATGATTTTCCACCCCTCATATAAAATTAGTTGTATAACCTTCCTTTTTCACACTGGTCCATATTCGGGGTAGGAACTGTGCCTTTTATCTTGCAAATGTTTCTTCTGAGCACTGGGAACAAATAGGAATAAGTAGTTCAGGTCTCTTCCCCAACAAGTATTAGCTACATTAAAACACCCCAACCAAACAAAAAAGACCCAACACTTTGTGACTGTTTCTTTTAAGTCTGAGAAAAAAAAAATGATGATAATAGCTGTGGAAATTTTCTACACAAATCAAAAGAATCTGATGTTGAATGTGGACTGAGTTTTTTTGGTGGATCATGATACAATGCATTTCAGCTAGGTTTTTTTTTTTTCCTCCATCATACTAAGGTCATGAGGTTTTATCTAAAAAATGTCAAGTAAGTCCCACCATCACAGAACACTTCACTGCACCCACATGTCCTCCTTGGGAGAGGACAGAGAACAAACTGTGCCAGGTGTAGGATGTGTTGTTAATGAGGTGCTGGAGGGCACTCGGGCACAAAGGGTCTGCTGGAAGAGCCTGGCAGAACACAAAAGAACTTAATGTGTGGCCAAGTGAGGGACCCTGGTGCAGATATTCTCCTGCAGCGAGCTATAACAAGGCTATAACATCAATAATCTGCATGTTAATGAGTCAGAAATCTTCAGATTGAAGCTTTCCCAAGTGAGCTGTGAGACAGCTTTATTGCTGTCAAATAGGACAGCTTTCCTAATACTCATTGATAGTTTTTTTCCCCATCTCAATCATGGAGAGGTCTTGACCATGAAATGAATCCTTTTTTTCCAGAAAGAGAAAAAAAAATGGCTTTTACATATTTTTTTGTATTGTTGCCATCATAATCTTTGCTGCTACAAGGATTTTTGTACCTATGGAAATGCAAAAAAAAAAAAAAAAGGCAATGTAGAGCTAAATATTAAAGGTAAATCCTAAACTTTGAAGTTACTTTTAAGCTTCTCATTTTTTGTTTCATGCTGTGACAAACAAAAAACCTCTGAATGCTTTGAAAAACAAAACTGTGTCCAAATGTGCATTTTCTCGCTGTAATGTTTAGGTTTTCCATTCCAATCTCTTTCTGATCAGCAATGACCAGGGAGTCCTTATCATCACAATTTAAATTTCTGGATGAGAACATCCTTGATGATGTAGCAGGAAAATCTCATTTTCAAAACCCAAATCATTTTTCAAAAAAGCCCCAGATTTCATGAGTTCACTCTAGGCAGTGGTGATGGTATGCCCTGCACTTGGACACAGATCATACATAAATATAACAATTCATGTCCAAAGTGTCCCGATCTCAATAGTGAAAATGGACAAAGTATATGTTTATTCCTTACTATTTAAAGATCCTAATGAGGTTTAGAAAGTGGATGTAGGGCTTATTTCAAATAAGCCCTATATTATTATATTTATTTATGCAAAAACTGGTGGGGCATGTAGGGTCTCTATATTGCTGGGGTGAATAATATCTACCCTGGAGTTTTGGACAGCTGATTGTTTTTTCCCAAGTTTAGGGTACTGTTCACACACTGTCCCTGGGTTTGGTGCCCACCCCCAGGGAATATTCATGGCCTGAGGACTCCATGCTGAGGGAGGACTTTGCCATCATCTATCAGCAAATGCACAAGACCACAGCTTGTACCCATCCTCTCTGGAGCTGCCTGGCTTCCAAAGCTGCTCACTGGAGCACTGAATCCTGGCTATGGTCACAGATGGAACACATCCCAGTCCTGTTTCTTAAGCACAGGCACTGGATTAGCAAATCTTACTGTTTTTGTCTTCGTACTCAAAGTAACCAAGAACGAGCACAGTTAATTATTGTCTCTGTACTCAAAGTAACCGTGCACAGTTAATTATTTTTTAAGGCTCATTACAATAGCAATTCCAATTCTTTTCAGGCAAGTAAGACAACTGAGGAGTGAAAGCTGAAAATTCTCATTTTGTCTTATTCACAAAGCTCGAACTCTGCTTCCTTAGCAACCCTCTGTGACCTGCAAACTGTAATCTTGGTGAGACAGTAGAAATGTAGTTCTGTTTTTGTATTGTTAGAGGATTTCAAACCTTTGTGTGAGATTTTTTTTTAACTGTCTAGCCTCTGGTAAAGTAAACTGGAGTCATGCAAACCTTTCAAAAAGGAAAAATTAGTAACATCTGGATAACTTGAATACAATGTAGTGTGTCTGCAGTTTTCTACAAGCTTTAGCAATCTATCTAATTTAACGGGCTGTGTAACAGTTTCTCCTGTCAGAAGTATATTGAAACTGCAAAAGATCTCCCACATCTTAGTTAAGTATCTAAAATACTCAAATATAACTAGGCAAAAACCCCCTTACTATGTGAAACAAGAAGGCTGCATCACAAGAAAAGGAAACTTCATTATTGGCCCAAATTACCTCTCAGAGGTAATTTCAGAAAGACTAAATATGAGGTTAATTTAGATCACACACTTTGCACTTCTAGTATTACCCCAGAACTACCTACATACATAACCTAACTGATATAAAAATAAAGCAAAACTGGCATCCAGGTTGGCTGGTATCAATGTGTCATGAGCCCATGTGGGACAGCAGTGTGAGGTCAGATCTGGAAGCCCAGGAGCTCACCCAAGGCTGACACTTAAATATTTGTGTGCAGCCTGGAGATGAGGCAAGTTTTCATGGCAGTGCAAGCATGGAGATGTACTGAAGGCACAGACTGGCAAGCCTACATGTGTCCTGACCTCTCTGGCTCGAGCTTCAGCTGGGTTACCCTTACCTCCTGCCACATTTCTAGTGAAAGCTGGAACAGTTTATTTTTTCCTCTTGAAAGGCAGAAAAAAATTTCTGACTTGCCTGTTTATCAAGGCGAGGTTGGATGGGGCTCTGAGCAACCTGGTCTAGTAGAAGATGTCCTGGCCCATGGCAGGGGGGGTTGGAACTGGATGAGCTTTAAGGTCCTTTCCAAACCCAGGCCATTCTATGGTTCCATGATCTATGACCTTTCTTTATTTTCTGCAGTTACCCCTGCTGCTGCTCCAACATCTGCCTTCAGAAGCATCCAAGGTACAGCATGCCCCAGTGGTTTTAAATGTTTCCAAAGAGATGCTGTTCCCTGGGTCCAAAATAGTGTCAGTGTGACCTCTGGAGCTTTCCTGCCCTCCAGCCCTTCCATCTGCTCAGGTTTTGGGGCAGGGGTGCCAGCCAGAGGAGATGAATGCAGCTCCCCTTTGAAATAAAGCACTCAGGCTATTAAATCCCCGTGGTAGCTGGCTCTGCTCTGCATGCCTTTATACAGCACTGTCAAAGGCATCGAGCAGCAGGGGTAACAGCCTTCCTGTTATGTGGGCTGACAAAGACATAATGGTATAAAATAGGTTTTCCTCGTTCATTTTGTGTGATAAAGGTAAAGTCCCTTTGCTGACAGCCCCCCCTACCAGATCCGTATTATTGCTAATTTACTATTTCTATCACAGCAATGTGCTGGCTCTGCGAGAGATTGATGTTCTGTATGCAAAGTGCTCCTTGTAAATAGAACAACAAAGAGACGTTCTGCAAGCATTTAAACGTAATAGTAAATGCTTTCTACTCCTCGTGTTACTTGGTGCATTTTACTCACATTTGTCTACCACGTTTCGGTTGTTAGTGTCTCCAGCACTGCAAATGTTTAGCAATGGATTTCCACATTTCTCCTCTTCCTCTAAACCTTTGCAACAAGTTTGATTCTTTTCCAGTACTCAAAACTGCCTATAGGGAAAGGTGTAGCTTCTGTCTGAGGTCTTTGAACAGCATTGAGAATGCCCCGCTTCCTTGTCCCATGCATAGCAGGGAAAAAAAGGACTATCACTGTCTTAATTTTTTTTTTAAATGTCATCCTCCCCAAAAGGCCACAGTTGTTAACCTGTGAATTTTGGCACTTGAAAAAAATCTCCCTCCCCCAGCTTCAGATAATCCAAGTTTCTTAAAGTTTTTTAAGAGACTTGGGACTACAATCATCTGACACAAGTGGAAACCCCAGGAGATTCTTTCAGAAATGACCTTTCTGGACATCAATTAAACTCAGGTTCCATTTCTTTCAACTGCATTGAGTTCCTATTTTTGTTAAGTCCTTCTTCTCAAAGCTCAGCTTTGTAGTGTGTCTCCCCAGCCTGGGAGCAGGCAGGGCTCCTCTGCTTTGCCTGCACAGGTCAGCTCTGCTCAAGCAGCCCTGGGTCAGAGGTAAGAGCTCAGTAACTCTTCCCATCTCTTTCAATCACAACAGGTTAACAAGGCCACGCAGACTGCCTCCATCTCCTGCCTTCCACTCCTAAGCCACGAGCTGGGCACAGCCTTAAAATGTGAGTTATGATTCATAAAGCCATTACTAAGAACTCCTAACCTCAAGTATACGCCTGCTTTGTGCAAAGGGAAAGTAAATGGCTGTTTTCCAAGTAGGCAAAGAAGAAAGATAATTGGCAAGTTAGTCATGGCACAGTTCAAACAAAGGCTACTCTTCTGTGGCTGCAGGTAGTGAGTTTGTTTTCACATTAAAAAAAAAAAAAAAAAAGGGGAGAAGGAAAGTAACCTTCTGCCTAATTAAGGACATACTTTGTGGTCAAAATGGAAGCCTGTTTACAACAGCTGTTTACAACATGCATAATATGAACAATTTCTATCTACATTTACAATTTGTACAGAACAAGCTCAGTGCAGGGTAGGATTCTTAAGGGTGCCTGAAGTGAGGCTGAGGTGAGACAGAGCTGCCTGACTCCAGAACTGAGATGAGAAAACTCTTACTCAGACTGTGGGGTTAAAATGCTACAAACAGTTTGCACATGGACCTTCAGGTTCTGGGGACTTGGCACTCTGTGTGACCCAGAACAGACCCAGACAGCACCAAATCTTTTACCACCCTGTTTATGTCCCAGGCTAATAACAGCCCATTGCAGTGCCCAAGCCCTGCTGGCAGCAATGCCCTGTGGCAGCACTTGCAGCACATGCTGCCCTTATCAGACTTCCTACATTGCCTGAGCAACCTGCTCCAGTGGAAGATGTCCCTGCCCACGGCAGGAGGCTGGAACAAGATGATCTTTAAGGTCCTTTCCAACTCAAACCATTTCATGATTCTCTAAAAAGATGGTCACTGTGGCTGTTTCTTTTCTGCAAAATGGAAAGTGGGAAAAGTGTTGTCACTTCCCAGACTCTGCTTTATGCAATATTTCACAGGTTAGACTGATCAATAGAGGAAATGGAAGAATGTGTTTCAGGTCCTCCTTGCACATTAGGTGTCCCTAGATCGATGCTGCACATCTCTCAGGTGTGGAGTAAACTGAGATGTGTTTATTCTCCCTTCCTGAAATCCTGACAGACCACTGGCCATGCAGGAGATGAAATGCCATTCAGGAGTCTGGATCTATACAATTACTCGGGCATGTACCTGTAAAGGAGAAAGCTTTATCTCTGCTCCCAAGACCACATCAAATTACTTAAATTACTGTTCTTTGGGTTCCCATTCTGGGGGCACATTTTAGATGCAGAGACCTGGGCGTGCAACCTCTGCTGATTGAGCTGACTTTGTGGAGATGTCACTTGGACACATTGACATGAAACTCTGCTTGAGCCATCATGACCTGCCTTGCAAGTGACTCTGATTTCCCATGCAGGTCCTGAGACCCCTGCCTCAGGTGGTAGAGCAACACACCAGCAGTGCCAAGGCAAGGTTTTGGAGCCCCTGAAGAATTTCTGTTTTGATGCCAGAGAGAGCCAGGGCTAAGGACTCTGGGAGCCTGGCCTGTGTTTTTCCTCAGCCACCCTCTTACAACTGCTGCTGGAAACAGAATAATGAGCTCCACAAAGCTTTGTAACCCCATTAAATGTTATTCTTGTGCAGCTCTCCCCACGTGCTGCAGGGAGCACACCTACCATGGCCGGGGTGGGATTCAGCCCTGGCTTTCAGGCAGTGAAACGCCACAATTTGCAGCTCCTAACTTTTAATCATTTATTTGACTTGATCTTTGTTCAGTCATGTCTGTAGGGAGAAGCAGATGAAATAACCTGTAATACACTAGAGAGAGTTGCCAGTCAGTTCCCATTTCCAAAAAAAGGATTTATGATCTCTCGCTGCTAACAGCTCTATCACCTTGCCTACAGTCCTATTGTGCAGTTTATCAAACTACCCTGCTCCAAGTTCTCCACTGCAGTTATAATCACTCACACTTGGATCAGGATGCACCTAGCTGCAGTGTGTGTCATTATGTTGCAATATCCAGGTTCTGGGTTTTTTTTTTCTTTTTTTTTTCTTTTTCTCCTCACCAGAACTATTAAAATACTAATTTCAGAGCAAAAAGTTCAAAAAGTTTTACTAAACCTGAACCAAACACCAGTCTGAAATTCTTCCTCTCTGATGCATTCCTCCACCAACTGAACTGGAACTGAACTTGAACTGTGGGGTTTTGAGGTCTTCATTGATCCTGAGCCAGAGCCGAACAAAGGAAAGAACGAATCTGTGGTTTCTGGTTCAGCAGTATGGAGTGGTTAAAAACCAGCATTTCCAACAGGGTCTCCTTGGCTTGGAGACTGCAGGTACTGGATCTGCAGGGCAGTGCAGCACCTCAGCTGTTCCATCTGATGCCTTAGGTTTTAACTTTTATATTTTTCAAATTCTGCATTCCCAGTGTGTAACTCTGCAGTGTCCTGCAGCCTGTGAGCTGCTGCTCTCTCATGCTGAGACAGACAGAACAAAGCCTCTCCAGGCTGCTCTCCAAGGACACCCAGCCCGGCCTAGGCCCAAAATGTGTAACCCAGCATCTTGAGAAGGGGAGCAAGCTGAGGGGAAATTACATCATTAGCTAAATTTAACTGATGAAATTGGGTTGAGATGCAAATGGACCAAAGCTATAAAAGTGTGAAGAACTCGTGACTCGGGGTCCATCTTGGGTGTAGCCTTTGGCCTGCCCAGGGTGTACCTCTGAAGGCCTTTCAAATAAATATCCACCTTTATTCCCTTCCTCCTGTCTAGTCTCTGTTTCTAGGCTGGCCTCTTTAGGCATTACATCCCCTCACTCCAGTGTCTGACCCAAACCTTTTCCTCTGCCCAGGATCACCCTGTACTGCTCCACAGGTGCCAGGAGGGATCTATTCTGCGTGGGGGCTTCAAATGCCTTCATAAATAAAGCTCTGAGGCAGAGTTGGGTCTACCTCTGCTTTTTTGTTTCCCAGTTCTTCGTATTCCCTTTTCTAAGCAGAGGTGCCCTCGCTGGAGCACCACATGGCTCAGTGTTTACACCTGAACATCTCTGATGTGTGTGTGTGTGGAACAGGACTCCCAGGATTGTTTCTGCTCCACATTTTGGGTTCTTACCCGAGCTCTGGCAACTCTTGCATGCCTTCTATGCTCTGACTTCTTTCTCCAATATGCCAGATTAAGAGTGATGAAGTGGTAGGGATGTGCTGGGAATGCGAGATAGGAACAGAGGCTGAAACTTGACTTTCTCTAAAGGTTTACTCCATCACATGATCCCACCCATTCGTAAATATTGTTTTTCTCAGTTTTGACTGGTTTCTGAACCCTGTTAGCTCTCAAGCAGCTTTAGTTTTATCTCAGCCCATTGTGGCAGGGAGCAGGAAAACATGGTGGTTTGTTTCCCTGGAAATGCTCTTTTGCTATTCTCTTCAGGCATTAATATTATGTGTTACAGCTGTTTAAAAATTCAGTGGTAATTATGCACTCCAGCAGAGATTACTTCATCAGGATGAGGGTAGAATGCTCCTTTTTTAGCTCATGTCAGGGTAGGGAGATCTCTCCCACAATACATTTATTTTGGGAATACAGCTGCAGCCAGGCCAGGGCTGCACCTACACCTGGCCCTGGCTCAGGACAGAACTGGCCCTTCACCAGAAGGGACAAACTGCAGTTCCTTCACAAGCACAACTGTACTTTTGAATTTAAACATTTCCAATTATAAATTCAGCAAGAGGATTACTAAACGGCCGCAGCAGTCTTTTCTACCATAATTTCTTCAAAAATTCACTCATATAAGCCCAGAATTGATGACACTGCAGTATAGATCCACTAATTTATGACCCTATTATTAACTCCTAACTGCTCTCAAAGAGAGTGGTCCCACTTATTAAGAGAAAAAAAAGTTTTTTATTGCTTTTATCACAAGCAAAAGACCATTAAACATCATCACAGAAAGACAGTCTTTCCCCTGTAAACAAACTGATGTACAGACAAAATGTAATGCCTGGGACGGAAGACAGTCCACTGCCTAATCCTGGGCTTTAGGCAGCTTGCTGTGATTCATGAATTCACTCTTTCCTTCCAAGCCCCATTTGTTTCTTTCGTTTTCAAAAGTTTTGAAGAGCCTTTTCCTGCACCAGCTAACGAAGGTTGCAGGGAGGAATTGATTTCCTCCTGTTCTCCTTGGTGAGAAATGTCGATTTAGTGCATGCACAAGCATCGTGCTGATGAGGCAGACAATCAGGTTTAGAGCTCTGGAGAAACGCAGGTCTTTAGCACAAAGAGCCTCCTGATGACTATAAAATCATATTTTGGATAACAAAACCCTTCCTAGCAGAGCGACACAACCAGTGCTCCTGCCAGTCAGGGTACGTGCCCCATCTGTGCGAGCTCTGTTCAATTTGGAGCACTCGAGGAGAACACGTTCACTGGCTGTCACATTTTCAACATGTTTTCTCAGTTATTGCATCAAACCCCAGCCAGTGGTGGTAGATATTGGCAGACACCAATCAATTCCTGAATAATATCAGCGTTTCCCCTCACTTGCTGAAATTCATCACCCAGCTTCAGGGTGTCTGTTACATTGCAGCTCTCATCACTGGAGTGAGAAAAATACCTCCATGCAGCTGCTGAGAATCTGGTTTGCACTTGCACCTCAGTGAACTTGTCAAGCCTTTGCACCATTGCAGAGGCATAGACACAGTGCCCATTTGGAGGTCACCATTCAGTGGTGACAAGCTCTTCTTCAGTACCCCAAAATGCACCTGTGAGGTTGCCCCCAGGCTTTGCAGTGTCCAGTCTCAGCATCCCCAAGCAGAAGGAGTGTTGCGATAGAGACAGGAGACAACAGGGTCAGGGAGTGACCACACAAGCTCAGCTCATACCTTAAGTTTCTATTTTTGTAAGTTAGCTTAAGTTTCTATCCAGCTGTTCGGCAGGAGGACCATCAGAAAATCAGCTATTTCATGAAGGGGAGACAGTCACAAGAGTCATTATGACTTCCATGTTATTTGGGAGACCTCACTGTGCTGTAAAGTTCCCAGGGGAGCAGGCACCCCAAAACAAGAGCTGCAGAAGGCTTGGACAAGAAGGTGTTCCTGACTGTTTAGACATTTTCTGGACAAGGAACGGCAGCATGTCTGCCCTGTTTGCTACAATTAATAATTATAATTATTAATAACTATTAATAATAATTATTAATAATTATTGCTCATATTTAAAATCAATAGATCAGAGTTAGGCTGCAGACAAGCAAAACCGGGCTTCTCACCCAGCTAGTCCCCAGTTCCAGTCTCACTTACTGGGGCAAGTGATGGAGCTGTCAGTCTTGGCAGCAAGAGGAAAGTGGCAGCAGCTCATCCCTGACCATCGCTGCACCCAACAGAGCAGGGGGACCCCTCTGGAAAGGGGTGGCCCTTTCTCATTTGGCCATCCTGCTCTGTCTGAAGTGTCAGTGAAGGTGTGTGGAGGCTGAACCTGTCTCTTTGTGCAGGCAGCTGAAGGCAACTGAGGCTTTGGCAGAAGCTCTGTGGTGGCACAGCCCTTCCTCCTCTTGTGCTCCCACCGTCACTGTCCTATTTTCCCACTCCGTGTGCTGGGTTTATGAATATAATTTTGATGATGAAAATAATTAGGTAGCTAGATAAAAAAGTATGCAAATCTGACATAAGCAGTGGGGCACTGGGAAAATTGAAGCTGATGAAGGGCAGGCGAGACCCTGCTGGGTCCCTCATCCCTCCTTGTCTCTGCTTTGGTGTGGCAGAGCTGCCAGCTGGGACTCGGCCTGGATCTGTTCCTCCAGACCTCCTGGCTGCCTGCAGAGTGCTGCAGAGCCATGGCCAGCTGTGATTACAGCACCTCCTCTCCACAGCAGGGTTCTTTATCAGCTGAAGGTTATTAATCTCGGTAGATTGTTCTGCTGGGCTTCACAGGCATATTAAATACAACACACACCACGGACAGGGATGTGTTTTGTTAAATGGAAGGGAAAAGCAGTTGGACTACATTTTTTGGAAGAAAGCAGCTAATTTTCCTCACTCATATTCTGGACTTTTTGTATTTTTATGACTGTGTTCAAGAGAAAGAAGCTCTTAATTGGCACATGAGCGTGTAACTCCAACAAGCCCAATGCAGTGCTAACCACCAGAGCACTTCTGCCTGTGGTTAATTCCAAGCCTGCAGGTGGATCCCTCAATGTCCACAAAGTCTTGAAAATCAGCAACTCAGCCAACTTTAAAATAAAGTGGCTGTTAATAGATTTGTGAGGACAAAGAAGGAGCTGGAAGTTGATGAAACCTGTCTTGTTGAGCCTGGTTGATGTGTGTACTCTGCTCTAATAGCAAAACTAAGCAGAGGAAATGTCAGGCCTGGAGAAGTCATTCTGATGAAGAGTCAGCTCACTTAAAATACAGAATAAAATCCTGAAACTGTTAAAAATCACCATGGCTGGTCCTTACTTTAGGATGCTGTATATAAACCTCTTATCTCTGACTGCAGTTTCAACAAGATGTTATTCATAATGACCTCTGAGAACACAGACGCAATAAAAGTCGTGAGACTCTCACTGAAGACAAAGAAAAAAATGCACCTATTTATGGAAGGAAAACTTTCATAAGCACAGATGGGAACACTGTGAGCACCATAAATGTTCAGACTAGATTGTATTAAAACAAATTTTCATATTGTAAGTGACATTTTAAGCATACTTCTCCTGAAAAATTCCAAGCGATGAATAATGGAGCTGAATCAGATGGAGAACAAGGCATCTTGTAGCCAGTGAGTACTGAAATTCACTGTCTCACTCCTGATCTTTGTTTTTTGTTTTTTGAAAGCTTCACCTGCAATGAATGTGACCCCATGAATGGAAGAAACAAAAAGAGAGAAAAAGGCAGCAAATAGCTTATAAGCCACCCAGGGAAAAAAAGATTTGTTAACATAAAACTTTCATTAAACAACTATGAATAATGAATTTGCTGGTGTTTACACTGAACAATTTCTTAGATGCTGTTTTCCTGTTCCCTGCTGGCAAAAATCAACTTCCATTTTTACAAGAAATAAAGAGTACCAGGCCAGATGGAGGTCCTGACTCCCGCTCCCTCTCCCATTTGAGACTGATTTTGAGCCCTGGTCAGAGAAGAGAATAAGGCTATGAGCTGGTTTCTGTTCCCATTACTATGATTCAACATAGAAAATATCCTAAAATAGGACCCCAAAGCCTACATGCCTGGCCTGGTCTTATACTGAGGCCACAATCCTTGGTTTTTGGTTCCTTGGTAACTTTCTGGTCCCTAAAGTACTTTGTTCTTATCATACCATGCCATAACCTCAACAGGAAGGGCTGGTTAATTTTTGGTGGCTGTGAGAGAACAGGAATAGTGGTCACAACCACAGCCTGTTATTGCTGATTGTTCCCTCTCTTTTGAGGGCTCAGATGAGAGAGCCTGGTTTGAGGGAAGGGAGGTACATCCCTGTGACTCAGAACCTCCTGAGGAAGATGTGGAATTAAAGTTGCTGTGGCTGAAGAGAAGATGGAGGTTTGCCTCTTTCACCACAGAGATCAGATTCACAGGTGAATGAGGAAAACACCTTGCCCAACAAATATGCTTAAAGAAAAGACCTGCTCCCCACTCACTCAGGAACCCAGTGATTGAAAAGGACTTGCCAAAATATCTCCTGTTCCTGATGTGGAGTCCATCCAGGAAGGCTGAGCCCCTGAGAAAGGCAAGAGATCCCTCTAAGTGCTGCTTCCTCTTGCTTTGGTCCAGGAAACTCCTTATTCTGGGGAGGGGATCCAAAGCAAGCAGGTCTGGACTCTGCTTTGGAAGAGTTTACTTTTCTCTGTGGCTGTAGAGCCTGTGTGGCATCTCATTGTCACTCCAGGTCACCCTAGGAGAGAAGCAGCCAGGTAGCCTCTCTTAAGGGAAAGCATTATTGAAAATGTCACAGTAACTCCTTGCCGAGCATTTCCTCATTTTCTTTGTTTTCACGGAATTTCATTCCATTTTCCTTCCACATAAAGCATAATAAATATTCAGAGTGATGATATTCTGACTTGCTGAATCAGATTATTTTTTCCAGTCCTCCAATTTCCAGGCTTTGATGGCACCTTAGCACTCCATTAGAAGAAATTCTGATCTATTCCTTTAACAGCAAGGTGACCCAAATAGGTTCTACAAGTCCAAATATTATGGAGATCGGTTTTGAGTTTGAATCTATTAGAATTCAAATTTTTTTTCATTTCATTACCATACACTGGCAAATTCAGGAACCTATTGAGATGCCGTTCCTGGGAAGACCCCAGCGATAGTGTCTTTAAGCAACTTTGATGGTAAACTGAATATAACAATACACTTCCTTTAAAATTCAATCAAATCTCTTGTTAAAAGATCCCTTGGGCTATGATGGATCTGTTGGAGAAAAGTTTGAGTTCCTTTGGAGTCCTATGGGAGAGTGCGGCTCATTCAGTTGATTGAGTCAATTCATTTAATCTGTTAGCTTAATTTCAGCTAGGCTGTGTTTCAGGAGCATCAAAACCCCATGAAAAAGAAATTTCATCCGTGTTTCACACATTAAATCACACTATTCCAAAACAGTAAGAGTCACTTCAATAAGATAACAGCAAATTTGGAATATCTGTTAGAGGGTTGGGGATCTTCGCTAATGAATCCAGAGGCAAGTGCTCTTTAGAAACTATTTGTTTTAGAGAAGGGGACAAACAACAGACTGACTTGTCTGGCTACATTCAGTCTGCAATGTTAATGCTGGAGTCAGCACCAAAGGGACTTTTCCTTATAAATCACTGCAAAGAAAGATTACAAGACAAATCTTGACTTTGTTGTGATCATAAGATTGTGTATTCATGTTAACTAATGCTGATGTGTTTTAATTTTAATGTGTCAGCACTTGGTGAGAAGGATAATGTAAACACACAGCCTGAAGGGAGGAGCTGGAGAAGCATGGAAGGAGTTGTAACACTGAGTGATGGACTCCCAGGAGCAGGAAACCACTCCCAGGTCAGATGCCAGGATCCTCACGGAGTGAGGGGGAGAATCTGTCCCTGAGCCATGGCATGCACCAGTGCTGTGAGATAATAAATAATTAAACAAGTCCCGAGCCAGGGAGAGAAAAGGATAAGGATTCCATAACCCACAGCAAAAACTTTAGCAAGTGAAGTGAAAAACCCTGTTAAAGCAGTCCAAGAAAAAATAATAGAGAAGGTTGTGAGAAGCAATTTGATAAATGTGTGAAACTTCACAGCAACAAAAACTTCAAAGGCATCAGAAGTAAGACATTTACCAGACTTGGGGAGATTCAGAAGTGAAGAGGCTATAAAAGCATCACATGGGGCAGACAAAGTCATTGCAAGAAAGCTGAATGAGTGTTGGAGAAGGTGAATCCCAATGTAAACAGGTATCTGCAAAGCTGGTACCACATCTGCTACAGGAAGGCATGAAATAGCAGCAGCTGCTTCTGGAGGGAAGCAAATCCTTGGCTCCTCCTGCAACAGGTAGAACTTTGATTTCCTTGTCACTGTGTTCTCCAGAGAGAGGGGAAGGAGAAACCTGAGACTTTGTTGTTCTTTAGGGAGTACCTATCCAGAAAATACCTGTCTTAGCTGGAAAGAACAGTGGACTAGCATGTGGAACAAATCAATACACAACAATAAACAATTTCAAAGAACTGTAAAGGGGCTAAAGGTTTTGGTTTATTCTGAGAATTAGCATAGTTTAGGCTCTANTTAACCAGGACTACAAGAGAGATGGAGGAAGTAAAGAGCATTGCACCTGGCTTTTGCATTGAGCAAACTCACACTTTCATACCAAGCAAACTCACAAAAACTTTCCTACAGTATAGATTTACTAGACACGGGGAAAAAACGTGATTTATTGAGGAATAGTCAACACAGATTGTGTTAGGCAAGTCATGACTTACAAATCTGTGAGTACTCTGTGAAGGTATAAGGAAGTACATGAATAAAGGTGATTCAGTTGATATTGTGTATGAGGGTTTCCAGGAATCTTTCAGCAAGTTTCATCTGCAAAGGTTCTTAGAGAAATGAAATTGTCATTTGGAGTTGTTGTCATTTTGAATTTGCATTTGGCCTTATATGGATTAATAACTGGTTAGAGGATTGGAAATAAGGAAGGACTAATGACTGAGTTTTTCATAGTAGGGAAATATTAACTATGCTGGGATGTCACCATTTTCTCAGAAGGAAGCTTGAAAAGGGGGATAGGCAGCAGAGTTTTTTAATAATGCAAGAATACTTAATATAGCCAAATCTAAATCTGACTGTGAATGACTGCAGAAGGTCTTGGTGTACACTGAGCAGAATTGAGCACTGGTATGTGCAGTATAATGAATCTGAGAAAAAAAAATAAATTTCAGCCACGCATATACTGTTCTTGGCTCTGAATTAGCTGTTACCAGTCAAGAAGTAAATCTTGGAGCTGCTTCTGTAAGCTCACTGCTCAGCAGCGGTCGAAAGGGCAAACAGGCTGTTAGGAATTATTAGGGAGAAGAACTGAGAGCCAGACTGAAAACACTTTTAACCATCTGTATAAGTGTCTGGTGCAGACGTATTCTGAAGACTGCACACAGGGCTAGTCCTTTCCTCGTCTCATAAAAAGCAGAGCTGAAAGAGGTATGAAAAAGTTTGATCAGAGAACAGCCTGCACAGGAGGAAAGACCAAACAGACCATGATTGGCTTCAGAAAGAGGCAAAAGGGAAAGGCATATGCTAAACCAGGATGAAGTTATTAGAGGGTTAGAAAAAGGCCATGAGGAAGGACTATTCTCTGATTCTGATCCCACAGAAATGAACGGGACTTCAATGCCAAGGCATCAAGCAGCAATTTTAAAACAAAGAGGAGAAGGCGTTTTTTCACACAGCCCATAACTGAAGAAGGCATTCGTTGCTGAGAGAAGCTGCAGAGGCAAAAATGCAAATGGATTCTGGAAGGAATTAGCTAAATTAAGGCAGGTCCATGGGCGCTCATTAAACAGGTCAGTCTCTGTACGACCTTCAGCTCAGGTATTCTCCAAGGCATTGCCTGCCAGAGAGGTGCTTGGCTAAATACCAGCCTGTGCTTGTTATGACCTTCCCCTGTGTGTCTGTGACTGGCCACTTTGGGAAACAGGGCTTGGGGCTAGTTGGGTCTCGACCAGGCTGGTCATTATTATGTTCTTATGTTAACAAACTAAGCAATTAGTGCACTCCATCGGGAGCAACCTCTGTCCCAATGAGTATGAATATGTCCTTGATTCAGCAAGTCCTGTGTACTGATCCTGGGCATTTCTAACGTGTGAACCCTGTGGAGCCAAGGGTGACTACGTTCTATATGTGTTTGATGTTATATTTGCCACTACAGACTCCCTGTCTGGTGTCAAAGGAAAGATGTTTAAATGGAAAACTTGCTCCCCGCAGTCTGAACTTCTGTGTGTGCTCAATGAGAGGCAAGGATGCAGAAATACGGATGGATTATAGTGGATACAGACACACCAGCTGCTTTTACATTTTTCTACTTTAAAATGTATCAGCAGACTAAGACAGTTTCCGAAAATTTACAGCTTCTCAACAAGCATCTATTATCAGTTTAACATAAAATCAGTACTTACACAATATGTCAAACTGCTCCGTGGCGTTTACTTATGCTATGCTAATATGTTCCAGAAGAAGGAAGCAAGGTATAACAGCAGGTCCTCCCTGGCAGTTGTTCCTCAGGCAAAATTCTAGTGATATTACATGATGGAGGAAATCCCTGAGTAGATGAGCTACACGATAAATCATTGAGAGTGTGAGGAATTACTTGTAGCATTTAGCAATAAAACACAGCACTGTCAGCGTCGTGTAAGACAGAATCTGATTTCAATAGCAGTAATTTAATGTGCAAGAATATCACTCTGTGCTTGTGTGTGTGCTTTGAGGGGGGAAAGAAGGGGATGTGATAAACAGTATTCACACCTGCCAAGAGCAGCTGCTGCTTCTTCTTCTGGAAAAATTCATGCAGAGTGAAGCACATCTCTGTACAACAGCACAGGGATAAGCAGGTATAGGTACAAGTAAATATCAGAATAAGAAGGCAATAAGGAGGGAAGTGGGAATGCTGAGATGGGCCCAGGATGTTTCACTGCCAGACCTCCAAAAATGTGGAGATTTTGGCCAGCTTCTTTAGTCTCCCTGTGTTTTCTCTGAAAAGAATAGCTGCTCTGAGGACATCAGAGATAGAGTTTGGGTTTGGCTGACGAGCTGTCTTGGCAGAGGAGTGTTTGTACCCTTTTATGCAGTTTTCTCCTTTTTGGTTTTTTTTTTTTTCTTGTGTACTTTCTCCTTTTCTTAAACTAAAGACGTAAGGGGTTTCACCACATCCAGAGAAAGCAAAACATTTCAGGTTGGACAAAAAAATGCCAAGACCCTTAAAAATGAAATAATTTCAAAGATACAAAACTCTGCAAGAATGTCTGTTAATTTTGAGTGATCCCTACTCAGCCAGTGCATCCTTCAAATCACTGTAGCATAGCTCAGGTAGGCCTCAAAGGTAATAGGAGTGTTTTACTAGCCTTTACACAGGTCTAGTGATCTGCTCAGATTTCACAGAATCACAGAACCACTAAGGTTGGAAAAGACCTCCAAGATCATCAAGTCCAACCTTTGACTGACTACCCCCTTGTCAACTAAACCACAGCACTAAGTTTGACCCAGTTAACTCAAGATTAATTCCTCAGGCTGACGGTGCAAAGAGGGGTAAAAAAAGACTCCATGGCAGCTATAGGGATTTCCCATGATGGCCACTTCCCCATGGAAACATGGCTTGGCATTTTGATTACTTCAACAACTGTATCTCTCCGAGACAGGTGTGTTTGTTGTTTAAATCACCAAAGACTAATTCTGAATAAAAACCAACATGGCCTTACAGGCATAGTTTGCATCGGCATCATCACCATCAGAACCAGCAACAGGACATGATTCAATAGATCATTAACCCTGGGGAAGAATAACACCTTCCATCCAGGACTTCAGGCACTCCATCAATTAGCAGGCAAGCACTGCAATTTACAGTAATCCCAAGCAATTCAGTGTACCAGTAATGACTTGTAACTCAAATTAAAACCACAGAACCCCTGCCTTATTAAAAGCAAAACTATAAAGTTCAGCAGACAAAGCCAAACAGACCACAACATCAAAGGCCTTTTGAAGATTAACACATTGACTAAACTACCAGAGATTCATTTAGAAGCAAATGACACAGATGTTCTTTGCATCTCTTTAATATTACATTTATCAGAATATGTTCTTCATTTACAATGCTCTCTATTTCCTAACTTACGTCTGTAGATGATTGGATCAATTTTTTTGGATAGGATCCTTTTTTTTTCTTCCAGGATAAAATTTTTGGGGTCACGGTCTAGACGCATTTAGAGGAAATCTTCTGAATCTCAAATGACTCATTTGGAAAGTGTCCTGCAAGTGAGAGTTATGTTTGCTGAGGCATAGATAGAAAAAGCTAGTGAGAACTGTTGCAGCTGTGTTATATAAAAGGAAGAGACAATTTAATGGAAAATTTCATACTTTGCAGAAATTTGATTGCCTATTTTCTCTATGTAGATATCTTATTAGAGCAGCTACAGCTGCTGCACTGAAGGTATATTTTAACTGATGATGATCAGGATGGGAGTGCCAGAGCAGTGTGTGGAATTTAACATTTTATTCTGTTGCAGAATTACAGCAAACATTTACAAATCTCTCAGCTGTTATTTTCCTTTTATTAGACAGGAGTGAGAATTTGCTCCTTATGGCTGCTCTTTTTTGGCCAAGGGACACAGAGTGTTTGTTGATGCCAGAACCTTAACAGGTTGGGTGTAATGGCAAAGAAATCATGAATTAACTGTGTCTGCCTCACCTGCTGGTTTTACTGAATGCAGTAAAACTGGTTCCCTTAGCACCAAAAGTGTAGACTGTCCCATATCATTCTCCCCTCCTTATCTCCCTTCTTCACCAGTATAATAAAAAATATTAGATGCTTTTAAAATTACGTCATGATGCTACAACCTGTTTTTTCAAAGACCTCTGTTTATAAGTAGCCTTGGAGGTAAATAAGTCATAAAGTCTACATCACAGAATTTCTTGGCTTCATACCTATGAGAGTTGCTTTGCTTCACAGAGGCCAAAAACAATTCCAGGACTGCTGTCAAGTGGTTTATGTTCAGCAATTTAGAGTTTACTTGTGTTAACAGGGTAATGCTATATACTATTTGTGGTGTACAAAGTCCTGCAGGCTAAACATTCTTGGGCTACAGTGGTTCGATAGCCAAAATAATTTTAAAATCCTGTCTACAATTCTTGGTGGAAGTTTGTTTGATTTCTACAAAAACAGAATTATTGCAAAGCAAGAGATTTTTAGGGTTATTTGAGGTAAAGGATCCTCTTTCCCTTCAAGTCTATGAATAGTTCTTCAGCTTGAATGAATCTTGAATATCTCAGTATTTTAAATTGTTCCAATACCCACAGGGTGAGCCCTGTTGCTCCTGAGACCATTGGGTGAATATCCCAGCTGAAATGCACAGCAGCTGAAAGCAGATGCAGTTAGCCTGTCTGCAGATGAGTTATTAGCAATTTTGCTAAGCAGAGGTTATTTCTCTCTCCACTCAGGACAATCTAGTGACGCATCATCTAAAGATGACCTTCCCTTGGAGGTGTAGCTTGGAACACATCCACTGACTGCTTTTGTAAAGGCCTGAAACTTCCTTTTTTCACACTGGATTCCGTCTTGCCCCACTCACAGTCTCAACAGCCTCAATACCAGTGGCTCCACAGACCACCTCAGCCTGGTCTAGAAATATGGCAAAGAGTCTTACACCAGAACTGCAGCCTATCCAGCCACGCAGGAGGTTGAAATATTACCATCACTAAAACAAATTGGTGACAAACATTGGCTTAAGCACGTCCAGGATCTCAGAAAATATTGCATTACTAACCTTTTTTTGTCCTGAGTTCCCATCACATGTCATGGTACCACTCCAGGTGACCCTTGCAGAAAGAGTTGAGGTGGCACAGAAGCAGGTGGAGAAATGTTTCTCCAAACACTGTGGTAGGTAAACTTGTAGGTAATTTATTTCCCCTGCCCGTAACTCATAGCTGAAATCACTATACTTTAAAATTCCAGTTCCTGCTGGGTCCAGAGATGGCTTTATTACCACAGAAAATTCTGGTAAATAGAAGAACCACAGTTTAAGCAACGGACTAAAGAGCCCAACTTCCTAGAATGTTATTTTTTATGAAAAGGAGCTGATTGTCCTGCAAATAATTTAAGACAATCTTCTTAAGATAAAGTCGCAGCTTCTGTGACTGGGATTGTACTGCAGCATCCCTGGAATTGCAGCTGTTATCTCAGAGCATTCCTGGGAAAGCACTGTCAGCAACAGGGTCAAAGAGTTGGTTTAAAGCTGTTTTGCTGGTAAGATCGGAGCACAGCTCGCTCTTTCAGCAAGCAGATGTATGGTGGTATGGAGAACCATGTGACAAGCTACTGAGAGGAAAACAAACAAAACCAAAACATTTCTGCCTCCTGAATGTGTTTCCACTTGGAAATTCAGGGTGCTTAGAAAAATAACTAAAGGGTAAAAAAAACAAAACCAAACCAAACCAACAAAACAAAAAAAAAATCAAAAAAGCCCCAAGTAAAACAAACAAACAAACAAACAAACAACCCCAAACCAAAAAAAAAAACCAAACCCAAACCTAACAAACAAACAAAAAGAGGATTGTCTATATGGTCTTTTAACTGTGGGAAGCTAAAATGGTAAACAGCTTGTAAACCTGCCTTCACAAAATCATCTAGGATCTATCTTTTAATCTCTATACATTGCATTCGATCTCCTTGAGTTCACTCCCAAAGTTTAGGATCACCTTGAAGGAAAAAAAGATCTTGAACTGGTAGTGGAAGATAGTTATCTTCAAGGAAAAAAAAAAGAGGAAGACAATGTCCTAGCTTCCTATTCTAGAAGGAACTGAGGTCGAAAAGGCAAGAAAATTGATCCAGAATTAAAGCCTTCTTAAACCTGCCTTTCTGTTGATGTTGGTGTATTGGAGTAAGAGATTTGTTGACCAGGAAAAAGTCTTTAGCTTCTGCTACTGATAACATCTTCCAGGGTGAGAAGGGAATTAATTTCATCCCTCTACAGCAGATCAGCACAAGGCCATTACACCAGTTAGGAGCAGAGCCAGTCCTGTTCCCAGCTCCCTGACTTCAGTGGTTTTGAAGTCATACACGGAGTTTGTACTGTTCCCTGTATTTGGGTGAATTTCAGCCTCAGGGGATCATTTATAATGAGAAGCTTATTGGGTCAATCCTATCTTTTCAGCTTGTTCGTGGGCAAGACAAAGCACAAAGCAACTCGTAGTGGATTTGGATACTGGGATTTGCTGAAGAATCAGAAAGATAAGAGCTCTTATCTTATTATTTAACACACTCAGTCACTCCCCTTCCTGCAGTACCTTCAATGATGTCTCAATTTCCCTCTCCAGCTGGTCTCTCCCAGTCTGGGAAGGCTGGACAAAGCCATGTCCATTCATGCCTTGCTGCTGCTTGCAGTGAATGACCAGCCAAGGTCCCTCAACACCCCACTGCTTTTGTCTTCACTCTGTTCCGATCTCCAAGAACTCCTCCTGCTCCCAGGATCTTTAGCAAAGATCTTTTTAATTTCAGGTCCTGCTTTTCTCTCCTTTCTTCTTTTGGGGAACCCTTAGTTTTGCTCATCTTTCTATCCATAGCCCCAAGTTCTCTTTTTTCCTAATCTAAATGGTCTGTGCAGAAGCACAACACACGATCAACCTCTTAATTGGTGCTTCTGTCTTCATTAATGGGAGGACTCATGACATGGAAGGTTTTTTCAGTCCAGAAACTGTCAACATTCAGAACCAGCCTGCAGACCCAATAAAGCAAAGTTTCACTTAACTCCAGTAGCTCTGAATCTGAAACCAGCACCTGAAACCAAGTCCTAGAAGAAAGTGAATCTCCTTAAAGCCATAGAAATTTTGATTGCCAGCTAGTGTTAGACAAATTAGTTACTTTGAGGTTAATGGTATCATGCAAGTTCCACTGTTTCTTCTTCCTAACAAAAGAAATAAATTAGTAAAAATTATCCCTTCCCTGTTTCTGCTATCCTAAAGAAGTCGTGTATCCTGCTTCCAATTAAATTAACCATTAACTCCTTTTGATGAAGCTGTACATGATCAGCACCCAAATGAGCTTTAATCTATACAAAGATTTAAGAGCACAAGTGGAAGTGTTTGTAGATTTCAAAGATAGAGCAGGGAGCTGCAGACTCAGACTGGGGACAAGTACAAGCCTATATGGTTCACAAGGTTTTTTTTCTGATCCAGGGGGTTAAGGAAAGAGCTAGAGGCAGGCTAAGTTGGGTTTTGATGCATAATGCTCCTTTGGAGCTTTCTGAGCTCATCCTGTAGATCCCATCTTCACTGAGACTGAACTGAAAATGGTTCTGTCTAAACCTGCTTATCTCAAAGATAAATCACCTGGATATGCATCCCAGGATATGCTCAAGAAAACAGCACACTACTTCGAAAGAAAAATTTAAAATAGATTGTCTTTCCCAGCACAGCTCAAGGTTCAGAACAGACAACAGACAACAGATTTGGGATGTTCATCGCTGGACTCACATGAGTTCAGGTGAGTCCTTACAAACACTGTCACACAGAAAATCCATGACAGAGATATGATCACAAAGCTCTATCCATGGTGTCCATAGCTGCTGGCATAAAGGGAACTCGGTTATCTTTTGATAAAGACAAGAGATAGAAAGAAACAAAATAAAATGGGGAAGGAAAAAGTTCTCCCAGGGTTATTTCTGGGTGTCCAGAGAAGCATTTCCTGAGATTGGTTTCTCCAATACAGCGAAATTAACATAACAATGAGGATTATTTTTCCCCACTGTGTCTTCCTCCTAGTCAGCCAGAAAACTGTAGTAATACCATGTATTTTTCACAGCTCAGAGTCTCTATTGTTTTCCCCCTTTTTGCTGCTCTCAGAGCTGATTGCAGAGTGTTTTAATCAGCTACAAGTGTTGCAGGCTGATGGGCAGCCAAGCCTTGTGCAGGTGGTATTACTAATACTTACCAGCTCCAAGCTATCAGTTAAGACTTATTTCATTCTCTGTTAAAAATCAAAGGCTAAAAAAGGTGAGGCAGGAGAAGGGAAGGAGAAACAGGGGGCAATTCTTGTGCTCTTGGAGATTTTAGGTGCACAGCCAAGAGAAAAGTCACCCAAGAACAACAGCATGGGAAAGGCAAGGGCCAAGGCTGTCCTAGCAGCTGTGAAGGAAGGGCAGCCTGCAGGGATGCACATGGGAGGCCCTCAGCAGGAGACAAGGGAAGGCACTTCAGACAGTGAAATATTATCTTGCAGCAGGAAGGAGCATCCCTGGCAATACCAGTATCCCCTCAAAATGCTGAGAGGGGCACTTCACCTGATTTTCTTTTCCTTGCTCTCCTGTGCCTGTTGCATCCCAGTGGGTAGGAAATACCTCCTGGCTGATGTTTGTGTTGGCAGGACCCTCAGGCCTGTCATCTCCTGTAGGAATCCAAGGTGCTGTGCCAATGCACACTCCCCCAGTGACACTTCTCTGTCACTCATCCTTGGCAGTGCTGCCGGGTCCTGAGCTGACACCCAGGAGGGCGAGTCTGGGAGCTCCAGGTAGTATCCACTGAGGGCAGCACGGCGCAGGACAGGGCACTGCCTGAAGTCCAGGTCCAGCAGATTAGCAGAACATTGCTCTTGGTGAGTCCCAGTGTCCTAGGTTACAATGTAAGATGTAACCAACAGAATGTATTCTATTATCATCTTCCCAAGCTGTTAGAGCAGGTGGGGCAGTGTTTGTTACCTCCTGCCAGGACTCATCCTTGATAACTTAATGGGCAATCAAGGACCCACCCCATGACTCATAGATAACTCACTCCGGACTATCTCCTGTTAATGGGCCCATCAATGCCTTGCCTTGTGACTCACCATCCCATTGTGAGAGGCTCCGCCCAGGAGGAGGAACTGGGCATCCTCATCTCTATATATACTTGGAGGTTTGGAACACCAGAGAGCTCTTACCTATGGGACTCCCCGAGGACAAGAGCTACACCACTGGACCTTCAGGCAAAGACCACCAGACTTTTCTTTCTACAGGATCACCACTTCAGTAGGACCACTTCATTCGGACTGCTACTAACACCCTGACCGACAGGGAGTCAGGTTGTATTCTGACTCTGTCAGTGGTTTGTCTTTCTTTTTCCTTGTACTATTGCATTTATTTTAATTTTCTTATTAAATTATAATTCTGACTTGCGATCTCTCACTGGTTTGTTTTCAAACTAGTACACCCAGGCAGGTCTGGGATGTGCAGCACTCCAGGATAGCCACTGTGCACATGATGAAATGGCAGAGTGGCTGTGGCTGCACACAGTGCTCTGCTGTGCCTCCATGCACAGGTGGAGGGCCAGCAGTACAGACTGGTGATTAACACAGCATTAGGGCAGGATGCTCAAACAGAAATATAGGTCAAAACACTATCAAATATCCTGCATTAGAGAGCTTATAGCACATTTCCTGACATACTGCTGTAAGCAAAGGTTAATCCTTTCTGGGGTCACGTGCAAGCACTTTCAGAGTTATACTATGCTGATTTTGCAGTCTGCTTTAAGAGTACAGGGCCTATATTGGGAAACTGGAAGTCAGCTGACCACTTTGCCTCCAACTACCTCAGGAACAAAGATTTTTTCCTCTTGTCTTTTACCTCCTGATTGTTTTTATGCTCGGAGACCCTGCAGAGAACTCTGCCTGAAGTCTATGGGCCCCTCTGAGCCAATGTGGTACCACAGGAGGTACAGGTGGGACAGGAGGAGATCTGGCAGTTTTCTCCCAGCAACCTGCACAGCAGGTTTGAGGCCCCTGTGTGCTGAACCAAACAGGACAGGTTCCCACACTCTGCAGTGTTTCATTCTGATGAATCGGCGTTTCTCACTGGGACTTGGCTCCACCAGAAGGTTTCCGGCCAGATTTAATCAGGGAGGTTTGAAAGCCATCCAAAACACAGGCCAGGAAAGGATATAACTACAAAAATATAGCAGCTTTTTCACATTTTCTGAATTGTTCCATAATTACATTTGTTGGAGATATAATTCATGCACGATTGTTTACAGTTGTCCCTGCAACATTTATCAGCTCATGCACAATTATCTTTCTTTCCTTGCAGAATCAGACTGTAATCAGCTCTGTAAACCCTCTGAGATATCTGTTTGAAGACAATGTTTTTTGTGGGATATAAAGATGGTAAAGAAAAGCGTTTTCAAAACTGCAGCCAAAGAGAAAGTCAGTAATCACACAAAAAACACAGATTTTTCTAACCTAGTGAAAACAGATTCGTGCAGAGTTAATTTTTTTCTCTTTCCACTTTTTCTTTTTACTCGCTATATTTTATTTGCCTTGCTAAACTGTGCAAAACTCTGATGCATTTCTGGGGCTCAGACTTTTTCTGAGGACGAGAAGTTATATTGCTTTAACACAATGATTGTGTACAAAGGCTGTATTACATCAGTACAGTTCAAGTGCTTTGACCTTCTAAATTTTAATGCAGCTGCACCAGTAAATGCTTTACACTAGTCTGGGAAATGAATAAGGAAGATAGCTGTGACAAACTGTTGTGCCGAGATGGCCATGCCCACACTCAGGATTTATTTGTGTGAGCCAGTTGGTAGGAAACATTTCCTACCTGGCACAGTTACAGTGGTTAAAACCAAGCAAACATTGTCTGTGCATCAGGCCATAAGGATGAAATGTTGCTGAAAGTCTCTGGCTGCTTTGTGCTCCTATAGCAATATATGGTATCTATAAATCTGGTTTAGCAGCCTAATTAATCAGAGCTACAGCAATTTGCATCACTGGGGCTGCTCAACCAGAGCACCAAGTAAATTCACATCCTGGAGCTGGCTGCTGCCCCTGCTTGTGCTGTCTCTATCCTTGTGTGACTGACAGCCCAGCTTTATTGTCTGCTCGCTGTGCAGGAGAGGAGCTGCCGTGTTTAGTTGCTCCTCAGGCAGACTCCAGCATTTGTTCTCCCTTCCTCCAGAGGCTTGTGAGCATTGTCACATCCAGAAATTTTCCTCGGATGATTCAAGCCATCCCTGGAAGCTGGGTCTCGGTTCAGTCCATCTCGTCTCACTCCATTGTCTCCATGTCCCACCACCTTTCCTTCTCTGCTCTTTTCCCTCTCCCAGGAACCTTCTGCCTTCAAAGGAAGCCTGGGTGCAGAGAGCTGGGTTTGGCTGGAGGGTTTGGCTTTCTTTGGACACTGTATTTGTGCTCGTGTCCCTCCTTGGCTCATCCTGGGCCGCTGAGCGGGCTACCAACCTTCCTCCTTAATGACTCTGGTCATACTTTGTGGTGCCCAAGCCCCTCTGTCCTGTGATAAGGAAGACACAACTTGCTGTGGGTGATCTTGTGACTCAAGGATGTCTGTGAGACAGGGTGAGCAAGGACAGAGCCACAGCTGTCCCAATGGCAATGCTGCAGCAGAGCTTTCTGTGCCTGTCCCCATGCTGCCAGCCCCCCAGGGGGACAGGGGTATTTAAGATTAACACAGCAGTAATCTAAATCTGTTTTTTTTCAGAAATAAAACAGTACAGAGGATTTATTTGCATGTTGGCCTCTAAGATAAAGGGACAGCAGAGTGGCTGTCTAGGCAGCAATGCTAGGACAGAGCTGTTAGCTGGAAGATAAGTGTTTGGATACCTTGGATTGAGAAATCCTAAGCATCAAGGGTGTGACTATTGAGGATTTGAAATTTGCTGCTTGCTTATGTAGGTGCCATCTGTAAAATGCAGCTCTGGATCCTGAGCATGCACAACACGCTTGGTTGCTCAGACCTGTGCTTGTCTAGAGCCAGCCAACATGGTTACAGGAACTTCTTCTTCTCTAGAACTAGAGTAAATAACATGGTAGTTATCTTCCAATCAGTTCTTAAAATCGGTATTTATACAGTGCCACTACAATGTGGAGCGCTTTCCTGGAAAACAGTCCTGATGCTCTCTCCGGGGAGACAACAGTCTGGTGGCATAAAACATAGATTTTTAATTAGTGTTGTTTGGCTTCAGTGAATTACTTGCATCAGAGCTACGAAGTCGAGTGGAGATTTGTAGACTGAAGCTGGACTAAACTAGACAAAATAAGACAAGAGGACTCGTGTTGCAGGGTTAATGAGAACGAAAGATAGTGATTGCAGTAATACAGTCAGAAAGTCACACCAGTGTATTATCACAGCAAGCAGCACTGGTCTTCCTATTTTTAGGTTCAGTCCTTTGTGAGGGAAGATTAGCTTTTTGCAAAGGGTGTTTTAAGAGAGAATGAGCAGAGGACTAATGACAGAATTATGAAAGCAGGTCCAGGCATTAGGCACTGAGGACAAAAAAAAGAAGCCATTAGCAATAGCCAGAGAAGTGGATGAAGGAAGCAGCTGGTGGAAAGGTTTGGAAAAAACAAATCCAGTCTTGCAAAAACAAAACAAACGTTTGTTTACAATGAATATATGCTTTGGATATGCTTCTGGACATAAAGTAATAACCAAAAAGTATTTCATAGGAAGGGACTCCAGGAAGATTCCAGTCTGAGAGCTATAACACAACTTTTGTTACTGTTGTTTTTATTTCCAAGCCCCCCCCATATGCCTAGAGTATTCTTATTAATATTCATTTTTCTTCTCCAACAAAACAGTGAAATCAAAGAGTCCATGAGAAAGGTAGGCATTTCTGATATTCTTGGTGAAGGATCTGAATTTTGGGGGGAAATTAGGAATTTCCATGTGTAAATTCTGGGGCTTGTGAAAAGGGCATTTTCTGGTGGAAATATTTCAATAGGAAAATTTTGATTCTTTCTAATGGCTTGAAAAGAATTTTGGCTGGTGCAGAGAGCAACAAGAAATGTCTACAGAAGTCCGGACAGCATCGAAGGCAGCCCTGGACTGAGTTAACCTGCCATGTCCTCTCCAAATCTATGCCTTTCCCCCTAAAATGTATTTACCTCTGACTCAAGCAGGGGGTAGTCCTGGCACTCCTGTAACTGAACTAAGAATCAGCTCATTTATTTTTAAGTCACATATGTCGCTTTGTAATAAGAGCAGTCCCGTGACAGTTTAACAATTCCTTGTAAAATCCACCCCTTCACAGCCTTTGATGACTCAGTGTGCACCTTTCAGCATGAGCTACATCTGCCCACTGAGTTTACATTTCTGTTGATCTGTACATTAACAAACATTCTAAGTGTGACCAAAACAGGTAAGTCATTACTGGCTCTTGGCTGAAACAGCCGTTGTCTTTCCTCTGGGATAATGCAGGCAACAGCCCTGGGAACCATTCCTAGAACAAACTTCCCAGGGAGACAGGATGGATCTGGAGGATGACTGATGGATCAGAAGTGCTGCACAGGTTTTCTTTGAGGAAACCTTTCTATGACATCATAGCATTTAACAACACTGGTATCCTCTTCCATCAGGTAAATCACAGCTCAGTGAAAAAATTAAAGACCATAACACAGTCAGAAATTAATTCAAATCCTGCCAGGAGTAGAATTTTAACATGCATGAAGTGTAACACCAGCAACTCGCCTAACTCACAGCGGGGTGTCCTTATTCTGGTTGTGCATCTCTGTGTTGGTTCTGTGTGTGGAGGTGCTCAAACACCAAGGAAATAGTAACCTGTAACTTATATGAGTGTATTAGCCCTACAGCACAGGAGGAAAATGCAAAGGCAGAGTGATTCCCCTCCCATAATGAAAGCAGCACAAGCTGGGTGCTCTGAGGGGTGCTGGGTTTAGGTACAAGCAGCTTGGTGACACTGCAGCTGTCTCAATGAAACCAGGTCATCATCCACAGCCCCACTGTACAGGAAAGACAGGAGTGTCTGAGGGATCCAGTGTTCCCTCCCATGCCCCAAAATGCTGATCTCTAATTGAACCTCATAACTACCTAAAGTTCTGCTAATCTGGTTAGTTTCCCGCTCTCCTGCTGCCCTCATTCCTTGATAGTCAAGATCCTCCATCAAACAGTTTGTTTCCATCATAGTCCTGATGCACTGGGTAGGGAATAAGTGGCACTGAGAAATCCTCATTGCCCACCTGCAAACAGCATCTTCCTATTCAAGGGAAGCCCTGGAGCATCTGGGGAGGCTGGCTTTGCAGCAGCAATTCTTTGATACATTAGCACAAAGGAGATGCACCACAAAGAATTAAGGTTTATTTCTGCATCTTCCCAAACGACATCTGCAAGGAACCTCTGCCTATTTCACAAGAAAGAGAAAAAAACCCCAACACATATGTATATTGCTACCACCTGCTTTTCATTTCAAAATCTATGAATAGGGCTGAGCTTCCCATGGTCTAAAGCTAAATTGTCAGCACAATTCTGGCAACAGAATTTTAAACACCTTTGGAGGTGTAAGAAGCAAAAGAACACCAATTGATTTTAAGATCAAAGGCTGAGTTTACAGGGTTGGCAAAAAAAAAAAAATTCTCTCCTCACATATAAGTAGCACAAATAAGTCACGCAAATCTCAGAGAGGTGTGAAGGGGCCACACACTGATGTTCTCCCCAGTGCTTCTCTGCATACAACCTCCACAATATTTTCCTCCAGTTCAGACAAGCACCACAGATACCAGGTGTCCTTTGGGGAGGATGGGGAGCTGACTGGTCTGAGACAAAAGCATGTTATGTAATGTATGTGGTAAAATTAATTTTGCTGGGAGATAAGGGAAATGCCATAAATAGCCGACAGACTGCTTGAGAGAGGGAGCGAGTGAGCACTCCTGAGCCTCTCAAAGCTCTTGCTGGCTGTGCCTTTCATCAGCAGAGGCACTGAGGGATATCTGCCATTCCAGAACAGATAACCTTTGCTCCATCAAAATGCTATTATTTTAGCAGTTATGCCTTTAAGTGGTAGATTAGTTAAACCTCATTTTCTCATGTACTCAGACGTGAATCGAGGTGGTGCTCCGTGGGTGAAGCAGAACACAGTGTGCCCCTTCAGCAGACCCCTGCAGTCCCCAGAGATGGTTCAAACGTGATGGGTACTTTTTCCAGGTACTTTTTCCACTCTCCTCCTCATCTGACCATGAAGATTTCTCAAAGACCCGGTGTCTCTTCTCCCTGATGGCACCACTCCATCACACGCAGCTCACCTGTGTCAACCCACACCTCCATCGTGCCCCACACACAGCCAGCAAAGCTCTGGTGGCCCCAGAGACAGTGGGTGCTGCTGGCAGGTCTTAATCCCCACAGAAGTGGTTGAATAGCACTGCTGGGCACTCCAGGAGCCTGGAGAATGTCAGCCCACCCTCTGGCCTATCCGTGTTGCAGAGTACTTCAAGGGAGTGATACAGCCCAAAGCCAGCAAGGGACTCCTTTGGTGGTCACCTGTTGGTTTATTGTGGTTTGGTGCAACATCTCAGGGTGTGTGGCCTTCTAGTTTCTGCCCATTGCCTCTTGTCCCGTTGCTGGGACCCACCAAACAGAGCCTGGTCCATCCCCTGACCCCTCCCTGCAGACAGGGACAGGCAGGGATGAGGTCCCCTTTCAGATATCTCGAGGCTGAACAGGCCCAGCTCCCTCAGCCTTTCCTCAGTGAGATGCTCCAGTCCCTTCATCATCTTTGTCACCC